>JADRCH010000054.1:1729668-1760218 GCA_019843965.1 Rhynchomys soricoides | reverse complement strand
TGATCTAGCCATGAATTTGTACCACGCTCAGACTCACGCTGATCTAGAAAAGGAGCTGCAACTCCATACCTTTGGGAACACATGTGGACACTTGTTTACAGTAAACGGAGGCTAGCGCTCTGCATCACAAGTCTCGCGGTGAGAGTGAGCACAAAGGTGTTCTAAATATAGTACCTGTGGACTTGGATTCCATCCACCCCACCCTTTCTTTGTGCCAACTCCAGGAAATAGTTTAGGAAAATGGGAAAACTGAGGAATTCAAGAAGATGCCGCTGCACAAGTGCTCACGTCAGCAAGGCTCCTTCCTTTCTGTAGCCTGTCTCTCATCATCACAGAACTGACACTGCCTAACCACAGCTTTGGGGAGATGCCATGACGCCTCAAACCCTTTGCACATGGTCACGCTTTCCCATTCCGGCTGACATGAGACCTGCAAGTGAAAAATGCTGAGAGAGACTGGATGTTCTCACAGGATTTTTGGCACAACCAGACAGAGGAAGTCCCAAAAATCTCATGAGAAAATGAGCTTCTCTAAGACTCCCATCCCAGCCTTTCAGGCTTAGTCTATATAGATAAACTTGCATAAACCTTCAGGCTTTTGGGTCTTTATCCAAATCCACCAGAGCTTTGATCCCTTAGAGGGAAACCAGTCTCCATGATAGATGGGCATCTCATTGGGGAGTGGGGGGTGGGGTGGGAGGGACCAAATTCCAATAAGCTGGTTGCTTGACAAATTAAAGCAAAATTCTATGGCAGAACAGAATTTCATTTAAAAATCTGAATTGTAAAAAACAAATTCTCATCATGCTAAAAGCTCTCATTCTTCGGTTTGACCTATTTTCAGTTGTGTTTACTGTCATTGATCTTACAGTGTGAACTGAAATAGAATCGTTGGCTTCAGGATATCAGCACTGACTTACCATGCTTATCGGAAACAAATCTATCTCTGGAAAGAAAACCACCTCACATGGTCTTTCCTGACTCCTGCCACCTGCATAGGAACAGCAGGAGGTTTGTGCCTAGAGACATGGCATATGCTTCATGCGGACACAAGGTCCCACAGACACAGGTGAGGTGGGCTGGGAACCACAGGTTCTCATCACTGACCCACACAGTAACTCCTCAAACATTGTATACTACAAAAATACAGAGGCAAATGGATTACGTAGAAGATGAAAATGGACAGGAAAAAAAACAAAACAGTGTGCTTTGTGGCTGCTCTGGAGGAGCGGCATGCTAGGTCAGGTTTGTAAAACGTCATATTCCCAAACCAGTCATCATTAATGGACTCACTTCCACAGGAAAGAAAAAAAAAAGCCAAGAGTCTGAAAACTCCGGACAAAAGAAATCCCTGCAGACAAAGTAAAAACAAATTAAAAGACCCATTATAAAACACAGATGCTACAAGGAAAATAAACTTTCCAAGATTTACTGGGCTTTGACAAACTAGGACATTTGTGGAAAAGCCATCAGCAGCAACTCCCAGGTAATGTGGGAGGAAGCTCGGCTCCTTTCTGGTTTATCTTTACCCTCTGTGCAGAAGCTGCCAGGACTGGATTCCCAGCTTCTGGATGGAGGGATGTGAGAACATGTGAACAAGGCAAACTGCCAAGCACGAGACATTTCTAAGGGAAGCAAGACCCCGAAAGTGCTGAGCACTTCACATTCTGCTGAATGCTAGAGCTACTATCAGCACAGTGTGCACGGAGAGGAAACGAACCAACAAATGAATGAAAGGCCATCCCTCCTCCCAATCTTCTTTGCTGCTTGATCACACCATGAAGCAAGGAAAAGAAAACCATAAAACTAACGTTCAGCAGTTACAGCTCTGAATTCTCCTGCAAGGAGGAGTTCAAAGTGGGAGACAGACGAAAATCCCATTCCATTATGGGTTAACATAAGCACGAGTACAAGTGGTCATTAGTGGGAGCCATAGGAAGATTCCTTAAGAAGGAAAGCTGTGAGAAAGAACACAGACAAGGAACAATGGGGTGGGTGTCCAGGGGAGATTCTTAGGAGGTTAATGGGGATCTGAGGACAAACAGGCACAGAGAGCAAATAAGTGTGCCCATGGGACAGCATAGTTAGGAGGCCTGCAGTTTTCTGGGTTTCCCTGTTCTCCTTGGACATGGGGCCCTGACCCGCATCAGGCACCAGGCAGGCTATTGAAAAGGGCTTACTACAGACACCATCCATGTCTCAGTAAACCATATGCTTCTCAGTACAATCGTTTTCATCAATCTCCACACACTAAAGGAATTTGCCAGAGTTGAGGGACTCTGCCTCTCACCCCTTCAAGGTCCCAGGCTGCAAGAAATGGCAATTGCATTCGGAAATTAAAATAACAAAGGCACCCCGAAACCCTAACTCACAGTGGATTCCTGGCACTCCACAAAAAACAAATCTCAGAAACTCCCTTTCTCCAAATATTTTCTTATCTCCATTCTCCTCCCAACACTCTCTCCCCCCACTCTTCACACATCATACAGATGTCCTCCTGTCTGTGTATTCCCAGAAGAAAGCTGGGTAAGAAGTCCCAGGAGCCTGCGCATGTGCACTGTCCATTCCACACAAAATCAAAACTGTCGGTCTGCTTTTAATAACCCGCCATGGACGTGATGGGTATAAAACAGCAAACTTTACCACGGAGTTTTAAGTTAATTCTGGAGTTGAACTCTGTCAGTAAGAGTACAATGGTAGCTTGTTCTAAAACAATCACTGCAGAGTCGGGCTCTGAAAAGCTAGAAAGCCTGCTTAGCTCTTGCTTGTAGTCTAATGTAACATTAAAGCTTCCTTAACTAACTCTCAACTTTTATTTAATCAAAACCAAATAAAATCCTTTAAAATATATATGTATATGTATTTTTTTAAGTACTCAGTGCCTTTGGTCAGAACTGGAGTGCCTGTCGCTCCCCCTCTTCCCCCAGTCCCCTATACACCCTCCTTCACCTCTCTTAAATGAGGATGACAAGCTTCCCAGATGCAGTTCCTGAACGCTCAGATTCCTTTCTGACCTTTTCCCAGGCATGTTCCAGCATACTCTACAATCTACTCAGTAGGAAAAGGAAACAGCAGCACCCTGGTGCGAGACACTGCCTTCTGACCCACAGTCCTTCTGTGCCGGCCGGGCCCGGGAGCTCAACAGGAGATGGAAAGAAAATTAGTTCTGGACAGGGAAGCTGGGCACACCTTACCAAACAGCGGACTTAAACTTAAAATATCTCAACTGCGGTTCTTATTGCAGTGATTGTTGCTTCTTGGAAAGGCAGCAGATGACAAAACATTGCAACATTTTAAGAAATGGAGTAAAAACATTTGTTGCTTTTTCTAAGAAAAGTTCTTGGTACCATAGTAATCACTATAGGTACTTAGGAGATATTCTGCTACTGCACCCAGAATGGCCCATAACTCACCAGCTGGTGTTCCCAAGTATCAAGGAAAATTAAAGTATACTTCCAAGAGAACGAGTATTATGCCATCATGTGACTGTTTTGAACATACATTTATACATAGCACATTATACTTGTGTCTGTAGGTCGAGCTGTTCTTTCCTGATTCTCAGAATATTCTCACCTGTCCATTACTCTTAAAGTATTGCATGCTATTTTAATGTGTAAATGCAAGCAATTCCTGAAAGCTAAAATAACTTTGTTGGACTTAGGAACCTGATCGAGCAAAATTTAAAAGGAAAGTCACTATTACAAAGCTTGTACATAAAGTAAGAGTAATTAACTCCAAGAGGGCAGTGTGTGGCTAGAGTGACAAGTGGGGGAAGCAGGGAGGTGAGCCGAGGAGCTGGGAGGGCTACACAGCTCAAGTACACAGAGGGAGAAAGAAGCACAAGAGAAGATGGAAAAATTCTACTGAACTTTAAAAAAAATGAACATTTTAACATTAACGAAAAAAACATTTTAAAGTAAATGATCTATTCATGATCACACAAATAAAACAAGTTACAAACCAAATGAATAAGAACTGTGGGGTGTTCATTACTTAATTAACTCAGTGCACGCCTACATTTTAAGAGCAAAGAAATGTATTAAGATGCAGCATTCTTAATCCTTTGTACGCTTTCCTAGCTCTACCTTGGTCTTTAACAGGAAGATTAGACTATGGCACTCATTCAACAGAGGTTAAAAACCCAGAAAATGGCCTATGTTTATATGAATATTCATGGGAAAAGGAGACAGAGACAGAGATTGACTATACATCCTCTGAACACTGTGCACACTCTTCACATAAATATAAAATAAAGAGAAAAGATTCTGAGCCTTTTCCCCTAAGTTTCAAATTCCTGCCCCAAGGTGTAGTTCCAACATATCATACCCCCCCCCCCCCAAACTCCCTGCACTTGAGCGGCTCAGGCAGAATTGCCTTGAAATTGATGCGAGCAATGGTTAAACAGCCGGTGCCAGGCCAGTCAGGGCAACACAGCAATAATCCATCTCAAAATAACCAAAAAATCACCATGGAGCAATGCACTCTCCTCTGAAGCAAGCTCAGGTCAAAGGTGAGCACACGTGATGCTAGTAAAACTGCATTTCCAAACATCATAGCCTGACCTCCCCGAGAAAAGACCAACGCAACAAAAGCACAGCACAGCATCACACTTCAGCAACCCTGGGCACCTACTTCTCATCTTCATCTCACAACTGATTTGTATATGACAAGGAGGAGGCAGATTTACAAAACATTACTTCATTTACACAGGTATTCATAGGATGTATAAAATCATCAGGAATTCATTCAGAAATAAAAACAACCAAACAAGCAACTACACTGTGCAATAGGAAGCAGCATTGAATTAGCTGCAATCTTGTAAATATATCCACTTTTCCTTTATGTAGTTAGCAAGTTTGTTTGAATAGTTTACCCGGATGACCTTGGATTCATGGAAAGCCTATTCTCCATTACCCAAGTTCAGAAACTGTGGAGAAGAACCGGCATGAAACCCTATAAAGAAGAACACTAAGTAACACACAGAAACTAAAGAAATAACAACATGGGCTTCTTAACCATGCCTTCTGAGGGACAATTACATACTAAAATACAAACTTTACATGGTGACAACACCTGTAATCATGGTACTCAGCAGGGGGAGGCTTGAGGATCAAAGATTGAGGTCACCCTTGGCTATACAGAATGTTTAAGGACAGCCTGGGCTACAAGACTCTTCTTAAAAATAATTTTTAAAGGCCGGGCAGTGGTGGCGCACACCTTTACTCCCAGCACTCGTGAGGCAAAGGCAGGTAGATTTCTGAGTTCGAGGCCAGCCTGGTCTACAGAGTGAGTTCCAGGACAGCCAGGGCTACACAGAGAAACCCTGTCTCGAAAAACAACAACAACAACAATAATAAATAATAATAATAATAATAATAATTTTTTAAAAGGTACATAACAAAATACATAATACATATGTTGAATAACAAACATAACTATAAAACGTAGCCAACTCTCCTAAGGAAAAAAATTAAAGATTAAAAATTAAAATGGCAAACTTTCTTCTCTGCACATCCCTAGACACTACTGTTCTCTGGCCCTTCACCCTCCTCCACTGCTAACGGAAGCCTTCCTGCTTATTACCCATGACTGTTAAGAATATTTTCTGGCTCTATTTCAGCATCATGACTCAGGTCATGAGAAGTGTCAAAGATGCATTTCCTTCAGATGGGAAAGAGCACCAGATCTCAAGGGCATACAGAGACTGCAGTGTGGTGCAAAAGGCCCACATCAGCAGTTTCTGACAAAAGGAAGATAAATCCGTTTGTACTTGAATGTAGTTTCCTTTCCAGCTTGAAAACAGGTGCTTACATACACCAGAAAGAAAAGAAACAAACAAACAGGAAACAAATGCTCCATTTTAGCTCCCTACATAACCAACAAGTCCTGAAATCGAACTGTGAGTAAATAAAATAAAATAAATAATATGAATTTAGCACATTTTAAGAATATTAGAATTAAAGATATAGAAGGCTAGCTCCAAGTTTGCAAAAGTGCATTCAAGAACTAACCACTATACATTAAAGCCCTTTAGAATATCCTTGAGCACCAGAAGCATGGGGTGTTTCCATGAACAGCCTTAGACATAGCACACCTGCAAAGCAGCAAGCCCTACTCTCCCTGGGGTTCTCAACTGTGAGAACCTCGATCACTGCAGGGACACCATATTCATTTATCTATACTGACACCTGATCTTTTTTCCCACATCTATGATTTTTTATAAAAGGTGAACCTGTTTCAACCCATGCCATGTCGATGATACAGTGAACAACTGTAAATCATTTGCTACCCAGGATAGATCTTGACACAGAACATGAAAAGCTGGTCTCTTCCGCAGTCACCAGGAAGAGCCATGCCTACAGGACTCCTCTGTCAAGTCTGAAATACTTCTCTCTGGTGCCTCATTGTGGCTTGAAAAATTCTCACCTGCACAAACACCTGAGGCAAAGTGAGCAGCTCTTACAATGAACCTGAAGTCCCTTTGCTACCCTTGTTATCTTCCGGCTCCCACACCATCTACCGCGGACCAGAGGGAAGCACCCTACCCACCAGCTCTCAGTGCACATAGCCCTGGCACAGTGTGGACCCATCTTCTTTTTCGCTTGTCTTGCATATTTTAACCACTGTATAAATTAAATTACCAACAACAGATATACAATTCGTGTTCAGATTATTAAACCTCAATACTACTCTACTACACTCAACTTTAACTCGGTCACGTGGGTGTCTTAGTAACTAACAGCACTAAGTGTATCTGTCCTGAGAAGTTTATTGTATCTCATTGCCTTCTCTACTTTCTCCAAGACCAAATACTGGAAATATTGTTTCCAAATTTCCTTCTCATGAGTACAAAAAAAGAAAACCCTCCCTAGTCTCCTCTGTGATGACTTATCTATATACCATTTTGTCTTTCATATAACCAACTAAAATGTCTGCCTCTGTGATTCCTGGAAATATCTCTAGAGCAACAGAACTAGAACAGAATCCCTATTTACTTATAGAAAAGGAAATAATAGTTTCTCCAAATCTTTTTTTTTTATTTTAAACACTGAAATATTTTACCTCCCACAATGATCAAAACCAGCTTCAGAGTTTTTTTGTACCTGAAATGAAGGCAGACTGATCCCTTTACAGAGAAAATAATGAATCATTTTGTATGGGTGTTCGCGTGCATGTGTGTATGTGCACCACCTGCAATGACATCAAATTCCTGGGAACTGAAGTTATAGACAATTGTGAGTCAACGTGTAAGTAACAGGAGTTGAACACAGGTACTCTGGAAGATCAGTGCTCATAACGGCTGAGTTGGGGGGCTGGAGAGAAGGCTCAGCAATAAAGAAAATTAAATAATGAAACAAAAGCTAATTAGTAAGTAATGAAACTAAAGACTTAAAAGTGATTTTTATGTAGTGGTCAGTCAAGGATTCCAGGACAATGAAGTGAGTATTAGGGTTTAATCACAGCAGTGAGGTCTAGGTACAGTACTTCAATATCTATCCAGTCTGAGGACAATGTCAGTCAGGACTTAGAAAGAGCGATTAAAACAACAATGACAAAGAAGGAAGAAGAATAAAGCAATGGAGATAACAGTTTAACAACAAAGGAAAATAAAAACCTGTAAAAACATTAAACAATAGAAAATACATAACATAAGAAAAAGACTTGATAGTAAGAGGAATGTTCAAAGAAAAGTCTCTGTTAGAACACACTGTGGGGACAAGAATGCAATAGGTCACACTGGGGACAATGGGGAATCCCTCACAAATATAAAAATGCAAAGCACAACCAGGAGATCCAAGATTCATCTCACAGGACTTCGGGAAAGGTCGTAAAGGAAAACAGTGGAGGGAACATGCTGAGCGGCTGAAAGCAGAGGCCACTGGGGAATGGCTGGTGCAGCCAGGCAGGGACAGGGCCAATCAGAGGTAAGAAAAGAGATGATTAACAGTTCTAGCAGGGCCTCCAGTCAACTGCTGATTTAAAAGCAGCAGGGCACACATGGTCAGAACAGGAGGGCCAGGACCACACTGATGAAATAATACAACTAAAATGTTTCTTTACACAGCAGCCATCAGGAATCACAGATAGGAACTGAACATCTACACAAAGCACTCAAAACAGCTGTAAGTTGATAGGAATACATAGTCCAATTCCTTGTGAAGAATTTGGAGAATAAACCACAGAAAACAATAAAACGAAGAGATGCCAGGCATCTGCTCCCAGGGTACCCAGGTTCAAGTCATGATTACAGTAACTGAAAAACTGAGAGCATACTGCCCTCTAGAGGCAGGTCTCATTAACCATTAAATGATAAACCTAAACTGTTCATGATTTGCAAATGCAAATTTGTATTCATAAGCAGAAAAAGCAAAATGAAAGATTGTATTTGCATCAAGTGCTAATTACATTAAATTGGTATTTATTTTATGTTCTCTTGTGGCATTTATTTTAAAGGAGTTTAACTAAACAATATAAAAGATTACAGTATTTAAATTGGGTTTAATTTTATTTTTAAAACATTTTAGTGTTTACAGCACTGTACTTTAACAGGCTTCGGAGGGTTTCCATAGCTTACCTTACTTCTCCCACACATGGGACTATGTACACCTTCGTTTGGGTAGTGGGAATGAGTCCCTGTGTGCGCGTGCGTGTGCGCTGCCATGTTTCTTGTTCTATTGCTCCCCCACCCCCAGGGTCTCTCACAGACCCTGGAGCTTTGCAGACCCAAGACTGGCTACCCAGCCAGCTTGCTCCAGGGATCCTCTTGACTACTCCTCCAAAGTGCTGGAACTAGAGGTGGGTCCTGCAGGATCAACTTTCATGTATGTAACAAAAACTACACACTGAGCCATCTCCTTAGGTACTATACGGCCCCCTTAACACCTTTGGGAACAGCAAACTGCTATGAAGATTACGAGCTACTACAGCTGCTATCTTTCCTTGAAGTTTTTTCAATTAGTGATTTAAAAAATATAATTTGAGATGGGTTTTCACATATCAGCATAGGCTGGTCCCAAATTCAGGACAATCCTCCTGCCTCAGCCTCCAGAGTACTTAATCACAGGCTTGTGTCACCACATCTTGGCTTCCTATGTGGGTTTTAAATTAGACATCTTGCTGTGTGAGGCCGCCCTTTTCCAAACATTTGCATAAAGAACTCATCTGCTATCTCTGCACAATGACAGAAAATGATGTGCAAATATTTAAAATGTGGATGGTGTTGGTGTACAGTAAATGTCAAAATGAGCACAGAGTTCTGCCAGCATTTTCAGAGGATACTTCAGGAGTCAGGAAAACATTAGGTTTTTAAAACAACAGATTAGAAGCAAGGCTGTACTGACCTCAGGCAACAGGCTACAAGGAGTGAGCAAACCCCAGGTGCTAAGCGACCCAAGGAGGGCTCTCCCACATGACGTGTCTGCACCATTTATATACTCTGTGGCAGATGAGGCATGAAATGTAAAGCAGAACTTCAGTGCACAGGATTGATTTTTCTTGGCAAAAATTAAAACACTTATGGAAACTCCACTCCACAAGTAAACAGTGATTTGGAGGAACAGTCAAGACAGGGCACACTAGTGAGGCGGAGCTGTGTGGCTGCTTCCTATTTATAATGTGGTGCGGTCTGTATCAAGAAAACTCCCTATCGACCAAAGTAAATAACTACAATAAACCATCAAATGAAGGCTATAAACAGTCCCCAAGTGGTAAGACATGAATGCCGTACACACAGATGCTAAAAGGAAAGAAATACTGCTGGACTTTAAGCCTTTTGAGTTAACATAGCAGTTCTGGGTCCAAGAAATGAGAGGTCTCCTTCAAAGTCCTCAAATCTCAGGTTGGGAGGGAGCAGAATCTGGAATTCAGTTGTTAGACGCTGCAGGTCTAGCACAACTCCTTCCTCAGACCAAGCCAGAGGGAAGCTGGGTTAGGGAGACACACTCAAACCTTAGAGAAAGAGGCAGGGAGGGGAATCAGAGATAAAGGGTAGCCTTGGCTATGTAATGAGTCACATAGTTGCACATAACTACACAGTGAGGCCAGCCTAGGTTATACACAATGAGACCTAGGAAGAACAAAGATAGGGAAAAGGGAAGGGACAAAAAGGCAAAGGGAGGTCAGCCAGTCCTTAAAAGTCTCTTGACAGGGTGGATACTAAATTCTTAAACCTAAAAGGAAAACCTATTTTACAAAACAAAGAAATGGCAAAGAAGGGCAGTGGGATGGGTGAGCAAAAGCTTGCAGCCAAGTCTGACTCTTTACTTGAAATCAATCCCTAGGGCCCACATGGTGAAGACAGGTAACTCCCAAAGATTGTCAGGAATGTGCACACACTTGAGAACACACACACACAGACACACATACACACACACACACACACACACACACACACACACACACACACACACGCAGACGCGCACGCGCACACGAAGAAGGTGTGATCAACTAGGTAATCTCACGTGTGGAAATGTGACTAGTGCCACATTCAACTGCGGATTTGTATTATCTCCCACTGTAGAAAGCTAATATCCATATTGAAAGCAATTAAAAGTCTCAACGAAATAAGTTCAAATTTTTATGTCATTCAATAATATTCACTGAACTGTTTACTTACACCTTTTTTTAAAACAACAAAACCATGGGAAATGAATCAATCTTGCACACTGCCAGTGAACAGCAAGGTTTGAGTGACAGCAGTTGATCTTTCCTAAGAGCAGTTGATCTTTCCTAAGAGCTCCATATGTGCTACAATTTTATTAGTAACCCTGCAAGACTGGGTATACTATTAGCCCTGCTTCATAGGCAGAAAACCGGGTCTCAGTAGACAGAGAGAGCAGTTTGTCTGAGATTACAGCCCAGACATCATAGGGAAGAGTCCACCATGAGGAAGTCTGACCCTAGGTCCTATATTGCCTTATCAACACAAAGCTCAGTAATAGAGACCACGAAAGTAATCAGAAGTAGGCGAAAGGCCCTGGATTTTGATCTCAGCATCACAAACAAATGGAAAACCTGAAAGAGGTGCTGAGCAATTGGTGCTGCAAACAGAACAGAAAAGACAGCTTTTCTTAGGAAAACTCCAGGTGCAGCAAGACAGACAGACAAGCGAGATTGACTAAAATCAACTCAGACAAGTTCCTTATACCCCAGCAAACCGTTCTCACCAGTCTTATCAGTCACTAAACTGAAAGTCAGCCCCAAATGCTGGAACGTAGTTCAAGTCACTTGTAGTCAACCTCTGGATGACATCTCTTACCAGGAGCTCCAATCCAGCAGCTGTTGTGGACTGACGCCTTCCTTCTGATCACTATCCACATACAACCATGCTAGGAACATGGGACATCTTACCCAGTGTCCAGATACACACCTGTACTCCCAGCATGTCCCCTCGGGGAAACAAAAGGAGACTCTGTCTCCAAAGAGATAGAGAAAGAAGGCAGCCATGAGTGTGAGGGAGTGGGAAAACAGATCTACAGCTGAACATATTGAAAATTTTCAAGCTTCTCCTATGCCTAAACCTTCTGTTTCAACTGATCACTCCAATTTGTCCAGCTTTTCAAACCAAAACCATGGTTATTCACCATGTCTTCTTCACCATGCTTTCCTACTTGACATAATATATAACAAAAAAAAAACCACCCTGATCTACCATAAAAACAATATGGAAGCTGGCTTGGGTGGCTTACACCTATAATCTGGCACTGGGGAAGTTGAAGGAGAAGGACTGCCATTACAGTTTGTTAACTAGTAAGTTCTAGGTTAGCATGGGCTAGAGGAGAGAATCTGTGACACATAAACACACCTACACACAAAAATATACACACATATAAATACATGTCCACACAGAAAGCCAATGGCCCTCTAACAAAACCCTTCATGACCAGCCTGGGTCCACCTGCCCTTGCTCCTCACTGAGCATTGTCAGCTCCTCACTGTTGTCCCCACTCTCACACTGGGTTCTCTTCCATACAAATCTCCCCTCAGAGCACCCAAACCAGTCTTCTTCTTTCACTCCTCTCTCTAAAGCACACCACTGACTGACTGCCCATCAGCTGAGTCCACAGGTCACACACGGGAGCCACTGTCCTTGCACTGTTCCCTGAGCACTGCAGGCACACTCTCAGCACAGGATTCCGAAGCTCACTCGTAGCCATCAGCTCTTGGCTCGATATCACCACAGTGACAGCCACAAACAGGATGGTAATTTAAGGATGGAATCCTTTCAAGACATTTCGAACTTCTATTCTTTTCGAGACAGGGCCTCAGGATATATACCTGACTGGCCTTGGACCCACATACAGCTGTCTCTAACTCCGGAGTTCAAAGATTAAAGGTATGCAATACCACAGCCTGTATTCCCTACCCTTCTTTAAATTTGTCAATAGCTGCAAGAAAACAGACTTATTTTGATTTGCTCACCATATTTACTTGCTCTCAGAAGAGCCAACACATATATTAATAATAATAATAATTAATTCACAGTAGCTGAGTAAGTGAGCATCTTACATGCATCAAATAAAAAGCAAAGTTACTATGAATAAAAACTCTTCGCTTTGACAAGTTATTATTTAAATCTAAATTGGTTTTTAATACATGAATAAAAATGTCATATAAGACTATTTGTGTTGATTTAAAGAATAATTTAGAAAAATAACAAAATACACTGTTTCTCTGAGAATAACTTCTTTATTCTACATTTTACCACCTGGCATACAAGGAGCCAAGGTAACAGGTAAAAGCATGAAGATTCTGCCATCCTCAACGCCAGGAAGAGATACCGACGTGTCAATAATTAATTCATATATTCACAAAAGAGCAACACTGAGACTTGCACCTGCTCTAGCACTCAGTAGTACTTAAGAAATGCAGTGTTTGAGAAGCAGGGGGGCTGTAAAGACAACTGCAAGTAAGGACACACAAAATGAGGGAGCTTGCCAGGAGTGAATGCAAGAGGTGCTGAATCCTTGGTAAGATACCATGGAGATCAGATTTGGGACACTCTCCACCCTAACTGCTAACAGCTTGATGAGACACAACTCTCACCAGAGTTAGAGGACTCTAATACAGCTAAGGAAGGAAAGGATTTCAGTAGCTTCTTTCAAATAAGGATGGAGGTAACCAAAATGAGTGAGGGAAGAAGTAATCATCAAAGATTCACTATTTCTGAATGACAGACCATTCACAAATCTAGAAAAGGCTGTGTGCTCTGAGAATAATAATTATCAGTTATAAATAAATATAATAATTAGGGAAAATGGTACTCTGGTACAGTCATGTTATGTTTTAACGTGGTGGCATAGTGATATGTGAAATCACATTAAAGTCAAAGGTAATTGCAAAGCAGTGGTAAGCACAGACAGCATCTGAAGACTACGTAGCTGAAGACACTCCAAGTGATAAGGGACTGACTATGGCACTTGCCTCCAGCCACTGCTCCTGTCATTATCATGTGCTTCCCATATTCATAATGAAAGCTAAAGATTGCTATGCCTCCTCGGGAATCTCAAGATAAGAATGCCTCATCTATTCTAAAGCTCAGGCAATGAGATAGGAAATGAAGGAGAGATTTATAAAGACTATACTTCAAGTAAATAAACATCCTCTGGAAAATTAAAAAAAAAAAAAAAAAAAGATAACATAATCCTAACCTAACCTGGACTGGCTCCAAAGACCTAAAAGGAAATACCCTATATCAATTGTTATTTAACAGTTTCCTTTACTTGGCTAAAAAGAGCGCAGACAAACAACGCAATGCAGCCAAGACATGATTCATTTTCAAGATGAATCCCTCCCTGCTCCAAGGTTTACATTGTTTTTAACCAGCATCAGACTGTTTACCCACACAAACTGTAAATACATCATTTTTAGAACTAACCAACAACAATGCCCATTTTGTTTTGACATGGAAGACACAAAGAGAACATGAAGAGAAACAACCACTGCTCTAATTGAGGTCTGTTCCTCTAAAACAAGAAAACCCAAAAAGAGTAAGGGTGAGCTACAAGAAGACATGCAGTGTCGCCAGGAGGCAACTGACCAGCTATAAGGCACAGAGCAAGCAGGGGAGGTCGGGGTGAAGAATAAACAGTAAGAAACTGCCTGGAGTATAAGTGACTCCTGCTGCAGAGGGAGATGTCTGAGAGATGGGGGTAGCAGCTGACTGAGTTCACGTTTAAATGATACTTTATTTTACAGGAGTCTCTTTTGTGGTCATGTTAATCTCTCCATGTAAAATACCTCAGTCTTAAAATCAGACACTACTAAAAAGACCGTGGAACTCTCCAGAAAGTATCAACATATGAAGTCTTCCTGAAGGAATGAAATGGCATGAGCACTCTGGGGTCAATGATCCAGTGAAGACCCCCTTGGCTGGGTCTGCTGGAGTACATCTATGATATAGCTCTCTGGAGGGTAAGGCAGGAAGGTTATGAGTTCCAGGCTACTGTGGGTTCTATTTGTGAGACCTTATAAACGTGAAACACAAGGAAAAACCACCATAAAAGGTCCACACATGGAATGACTGAGAATTTCCAATCCAGTATGAATATACATTTTTAACAAGAAACATTAGAAAATGCTCATTGCATCATCAGAATTAATAATTTCCAAACCAGAAACCACATGAGTGTACTTTAGCAATGTCAGGCACAATAACCAACAGCCAATGTCAGCTGTCTGCTCAAAGAAATGAGTGAGCAGGTGAGGCAGAACCTTTCAATAATAAGGTTAGCCTCAACCACATTAAAACTGTCAGCCACATAAACAACTCTCAGAACCGGAAGGGGGCAGGGCATGATCTGTAATCTCAGCACTCAGAGTAAAAAAGCACAAACTCAAAGTGAGCCAAGGATACAGTCTGAAGTACAACTATCTTCCAACATGAACAGAACTTATAAAATGACATTACAGAAACAAAAAACATCAAAAATATAAAGTCCATTTACACCAAATGGAACGTATTTAAGGGCTGCTCTGGGGTAAAAGAAGTTTCCAAATGCAAGTGAATACCATAAAAGCAGGAACTGTGGTTTGGTATTATACAGAAGTGGACAGTGAATGATTTTGGTGATGTTTCATTTACTGGTCATGATGACAGCAATGGTAGGACTTTCTGTCCTGCTATAACATATGAGAGGAATACCAGACAATGTAAACATGAAGTACAAGTACACAGACGATGACAGGTCTATAGGAACAAACAGTTCTTACTGAATGGCCGTACCAAGCCAGTATACTAAGAATATTTTGGAATACATACTTCAAATGCTATGAAAACTGACTCAATCTCAAACCAAATATCCCTTACATACTGAAAAAGTAAAGCAGTTAAAATACCATGGGAAAGATCACCATGATCATTGTGGTTCATACTTATTAATTATGCTCAGCACAAACAGAATAAAAATTTGTATGTGATCCCACGTGACAGATCAAGAGCCTGTTATTGGGAAGCAGCATGAGAGGAAAGTGTGTTTACCATGCAGCGGGGAGCCAGAAGGACTGCTGGACAGGCCTGGAACAGGACTACAGCGGCCGCCTTGCTTAGATGTCAGCTCTTGTTCAATCTCTTCCAGCCCAGCACTTTTCTGGAAACGGCTCATGCGATTCACTACTCGTGGTGACATGTGTGTGCGGACACAAGGCTGGCCACCATAAGGGTTGATGGGGAAAACATGGGAAGTACCCCGGAGAGTACTGACCACCACCCAACGACAATCATGGCTGAAACAGATGTCCTGAACCTAGAAAGGAGGAGAGAGACAAAAACAGCTGTAGTCACTCGGGTGTACCTGAGGACCGGCATAGAGTGAAATACAAATAGAAATGGTTGCCTCCTTGGCAAATCTGCGTAAGAATGGATGAAAAGTTTACAAACCATTTGATAGGTCACCAGGACTCCATGTGGGGATCAGATAAAACCTGGAGTGAAGGGTTCTATTCTCTGCTGTTTAAAGTGAGAGGCAGGAATTAGGGCCGCCATGGTCTCCTGCAACTGACCCATAGAGCTTTGTAAAATAGATACCGTGTGTTTCAAGGCAGGGAGATGGAGCTGAGTAACGGCCCTGCCACAAAAAAATGAGAGCCTGGCTTCATTAAATAAAAAGTCAGGTATGATGGCGTATGGCTGTAACCAAAGTGCTACAGTGGGGAGGAGGGGCCTGGGTGGATCCCAGGAGCTTACCAGTAAGCTGGTCTAACAAATCAGTGAGCTCCAGCTCAGTGGGGCCCCTGGTCTCAAATGATACGGGGAGAAGAAAGAAAGCTGGAATCTACTTCCAGGCTACACACGAGTAAAAACTATACACACTCATATGGTTCATTCTCCTAAAAGGATTTCTATTAAGAACAAAAGAGTAGATAAGGCAGTCAATGTTACCAATTCAATCACTTGCTTAAATACTAATGGCCTATCACTCAAGTCACCAGGAATGAAGAGAGAAGTCATGGTTCTCAGGAGACATGAGTCCTTGTCTCAACAAATAAAATACAACAAAAGGTTAGGCCAGAGATGACTTGTGTATCAATACACCAACACAGTTGTGTGTGTGGTGTTCAAGAACTGAGTGAGGCAGGAGAACTGCTGCGGTTTGATGCAGTTTGAAGGTTACATAAACCTACACAGCAAGACTACCTCAAAGTAAAACTGTTTAAATTCAACAAATGTATTTAAAAACTAAAGGATTCCTTAGATACCTGTTTTCACAGTGATAATTCTGGTTCCATCTCTGTAGAAGCTTAGGAGTCTGTGGAGATTTAGGACACAGCATTTCTAAGAGTCACTGTGCACTGTTCTAACTCAGAGACTAAGCAGCATTGGACAGAAGGAGATAAACTGTGTGCTCTTGGCACCACATTACTAAATGCTATTAAAAATTAGGCTTGGTGGTACATGGCTGGGACTCCAACACTGCGAAGAGGCTGTAGCCGGTGGGGCTTCCCCTTCAGAGTGAGACCCTATCTCAAAACAACGCAAGCCCAACGCTACAAAAGAACACCCCAAATGCCACAGAAGTGCAGCAGAGAAATGTTTCCGTGAATATAAGTCCTTTACATTGAAGGTCAACAAGTTTGACCTGAGCAAGTTCTGTCTGTAACAAGGCCAAACAGGAACGTTTTTCTATAGCGGCATCGAGAAACTAGTAAGATATGGCTAACAGAAGACAGTGCTGGGCTGTTATACCATCTTCACTGTGATCACTGAAAGCAGAAAAGGCCTCAGGACGTGAGATGGCTATAATTTAGAAGATTCACCACAGCATACATGTACACACACACACACACACACACTTCACGGAAAGCTTTGACAGGAAGAGCTGCAATGAGTTAGAACAGGAGGCCAATGGCATGAAGGCTCATCTAAAAATTCAACAGCAATAAATACTTTGTAGTGAAGGTGTGGGATGGTGCGTCCTGACTAAACGGTGAGAATGCACCACAAGCTGTGTCCAGGAGAGGGTTTCCAGAGATGTTTAAGGGAGGGAGGGGGATGGGAGTGGCAAGTCAGGGGTCCAGACTTATAAACCGGAGAAGAGGGGTGAAGCACCCGTCACATCCCACTCCTGCTACCTTGACTCTTTCCCACCATGCTCTCCACCCACCTTCAACTGTCAGGCTCTAAAAAAAAAAAAAAAAACAAACAACAACAAAAACTTTGAGTTGTTTCTTGTCAGGTGGGGGGGGTGTTTCATCACAGCAATGAGAAAAATAACTCACAGTTGGGGATAACACATGATTGCTACAGAAAGACACCTTTTCCCCCAGAAGGCTGCATATGTGCAAAAATTATAACAAATTTAATAGAAATAAAAGCATGTTTAAGGAGACAATACTGGCGTATGAGGAATGGGTGACCTGCGCAAATCTTTTAAGGGGACAATCCTGGCGTATGAGGAATGGGTGACCTGCGCAAATCTTTTATTTATTGTTTGTATTTGTTCCCTCCTTCACTTTGCTCAGTAGAGGAAGAAAGAACATGATTCACAGATTTTTTTTTTCATGTAAAAATTTGATCTTGAAGTAAGAAATGACTTGAAGCAGAAAGTGGCCATTGGAGTAAGACCTCTCCTGTCCTGCAGAGCCCTAAGAAAGCTATATTTTAACCATGGACGTGGGTACCTGACAAAATACTGCACAGTTCTAAGACAGAGAGTGGTTAACTGAGGCCAGCGTCAGCAGAGTCAGCAGGCTTATGTTTATGCAAAGCACATGAACTAGTACCTGGCTGTCTTCAGTGGTGTGATGGTGAGTATCATCATGTCACCGTAACAGACATGCTGGTATACATAAACCTCAGAGTTCAGAACATTCCCTAGGAATGAAGTCTCTGTGCTAACTGACAGGCTTGGATTATTTTTAATTCATAAGTAAAGATTTCAAAATGAACAGAGATGTTAATTCTGTTTGGTCTTGAAGACTTTTAGCAGAGCTTCAAATAAGGAACTCACTTTGTTGGCTACTTTTTCTGTTCCTATACTTAATGAGAAAAATAAAAACCAATCCTTGGGAGGAGTATCAAATAAGCAATCAGAAACATTCACCACAGTGCAGACCAGGAGCTCAACACTCTCACATTTCTAAGTTGGAAATATGAGCTTATCCCCCAAAGATGTAAAATATTTGACATTAATTTATTTGAAAAAAAACAACCATTATAAAAAGCAGTGACTTTAAATTTTCTTTAGTACAACTATTAAAATTTTCTTCATCAAAGACATGAAATCCTCCGTGTTTTCTGACAATAATCTAACCACAAATTAACAGAAATATAAAGGAATGGGGAGACTAGCATGGTCATTAAACAACACATTATTAAGTCACCCACAGATCAAAGCAAAAGCCTCACGAACATTGACAGACACAAGGGGACAAATGAAGATGAATCAGAATATACAGCGCGACCCCAGTGCAGTGTGGGAGAGTCACAGCCAGGGACTGTTTACCTAAGAAGGACTCCGTGAGCAAACTCTTACACTCAAGGAATCAGAAGAAGAGGAGAAGAGACAACAACATTCAAATAGGAGAGTGGCCAGGATGACAAACAAATGGTGTGGAAAACAGACAAAACCAAACAAATACGGAGCTACTCAAACTGAAACAAAAAAAGAGAAAAGGAAAGGAAAGTCCTAGCTGACTGAAAAAGGCAGAGAAGGACACTCACAACTAAGGACAGTGTAGGGGTGAGAGCCATAACATGGCAGGCACCGTGCAAGGAAAACAGCCATAACCTGAACATTTGTATCTAAGTAAACTAAAAACTCAGAAAAATACAGCAGTTCTTCAAAATTTATAAACCATCAGGTAGAGCAAATGAACTCAGAGCTTACAACCTTCTGGTTGAGACAAAGAACAGTCTCCATGGGTATTCTTCTGAAGCAACTACACCTTGACTGTAAAATTTGCAGGAGAAAAACCTTCAGGTCCAAGGTCAGGTGGCCATTCTTCATCCTAACATGAGAATGGTCCACTCACAACCTATGCACATCAAACTAAGTTTTGCTCTGTAAGTTAACATCAGAGAATGATAGGAGACGGGTTACTGGGGAAGGGGGAGATTGCAAACGGCTTGCTTTACACCGACAGAGGAATCTCGTCAAAAACAAGATCTGAGGGGATGAATCAGCCTGGCACACATATTCTCTCTCTAAGATTCTCTCTCTCTCTCTCTCTCTCTCTCTCTCTCTCTCTCTCTCTCTCTGTGTCTGTCCCTCTCTGTCTCTGTCTATCTCTGTCTCTCTCTCTGTCTCTCTCGCTCTGAATAAATGTAATAATAACTAAAATTTTAAAAGTTGTAACAAGAGAATTCCTGGTCTGCAAATGAGTCCCATAATAGCAAGAACTGCACAGTGAGACATTGTCTTAAAAAAATAAAATAAAACAAGCCAGGTGTGGTAGCATAAAAGATACAATCTCAGCATTTGTGAGGTGGAGACAAGACGAAATTTCAAAAATAGCCTGTGCTACAGAAGGGCCTCTCTCATACACATACATTTAACAAAAGACCCCAAAACATCTTTAAGAGGTGAGCAATCCCACAAACTGTGCAAGATAAGACATGAGATAAACCTGCTACAAAGAAAGATCAGTTAAGTATTTGAAAATTGGTGGTATAGACACAACCTACACATACAAAAATACTACAAAATTGAATACACACACAATGGGACAAATGACTCCATGTAAATTTGGCTTATCTAAAAGAGCATTCAGTCAAACTTTGAATAACACTATGGAATATTTGTCTGTGAAGTTGTGAACATTATCAGGGCACATTAGAAGATTTATGGAATTTTCTAGTATTTTCTGTCCAAGCGTACATAAAACTATAATTTCAATCTCAAGACAGAATGTGTTGCCACAGATTTGGTTCCTGTGACCAACTATCCATCCATGGTGGACATGAAGGAAGGGCAAACAGAGATGCCAGAGACTGAGCATGGCTTTGTCACCAGAGGAGACCTGGCTAACAGAAAGAAGGCACATCCTGCTGTGCATGGATGCTCCCTGGACCCCACCACAGCACCTTGGAGCCGTGGCTCTGATACCAAAGCCTTCAACCTATCCACAGCTTGATTCGATTGCCACCAGAGAGTGGATAGCATCACCTCATTACAGTTGTCACTGGTACAAAGGCTAAAGCTCACACTGAATATGCTGCATACAGGACACACACAGGAATGTGTAGGTAGAAGGCTGGGATTGCATAGTTCAAACCAAGCAGCTACACATCACAGAGGAAACCTGAACTGGTGTAAATTCTTGTTTCATAAATCTTCATCACCTATAGGTTCACAATTGACCGCCCACCAGTCTTCCAGTTCTTTCCTGTGCTGTCTAGCAAGGCCAACAGATAGTTCTATAACTCTGGGTGAGATTAAGACTACTGAAACCTGAGGTACTATCTCAGCGAAACATCGCCACCTGCCGGAGGGAGAGGCTAAGTACACGTGCTTTTTATTTTTATTTTTAATTTTTTCCTGAGGTTAGCTACTTAAGGAGTTGCTAGGTTCTAACCAGAACTCAAGAACTGATCCAAGGAGGCCAGAGGCATACTGGTTCCACTTTGGGACAGGTAACTGAAGGTGAAAGAGGTCAGAAAAGTGAGTAGGATCAATGGCTCAAAGGGGAGTGGGTGATCTCAAGGTCCAGGCCCCTACATTATTTTCTCTGCCACAGGTTCAATAGCCACTTGACCTACAGAGCTCCTTTCCAAAGCTCATGATGGCTTCACTAAGAGGGACATGATGGTGTCCCCAACCCCAGGAGAGTTGTCTAACCTCAGTAACTCAGGAAGCAGCAATTAGCACTGAGGAATCAAGAATAGACATTTGTCTCACCTATTTGAATCAGAGAAAGGCAAACAGCAAAAATAGGCCAACAATGCCAATTCATTTAATACTGTCTACAAACGCTATTGGTTAACAAAATGGGTGAATCCAAAGGCAGAGGCAAACAGAGACGTACAAAACAAGTCTAGTAAAATGAATCTAGACACAAAATTAAACACAGACTGGGAAGACCCACAGTGACCCCACAGGTAGAACTGGAGAGAATTGCAAGGAATGGTACCTTGATCATAACATGCATGTTTGGACTTCAATGCAAGCTATGATCATGGTAACATACATTTCGAATCCCAGCACACCGGAGGTGAGGGTGTGAGGATCAGGAGGAACCATGCCATCTACACAGGGTTCCAAAGTGTGAGGTCCAGGACAGAAAAAGAGCCAAATGGGGCCAGACACTTTCTACCAACCCCGATGGAGAAACAGACGGAAGGAAAGAACTCAACAAGAGCAAGTGTGTGAAAGCACATGCACACACTAAATAAATATTTGCAAAGACACTCATTACTCACTGCTCTCTATGGACACGGGACCAGCTGCCTCTATCTCCTGAGCCCATACTCTAACATAATGGATTGTGTCCTCCAGAACTTCCAGACAAAAATGAAGCCTCCCTTCCTCAAGTTTCTTTTGCCAGGATTTTGTCACAGCTACAAGTAACTGATACACTAGGCAAGCACTCTGCCAACTGAACTAGCTGATGGTTCTTAAATGGAATCATAAATGCAAGGCAGCTCATGTCTTCCCCTCCTAATGGCTTCCTACAGAGGGCAAGTGTTTCACTTTAAGGAGCCAAAGTTTATAAATTGCAAGCTTTAATGGATTTTACTATTAGTGTCACATTTTTAAAAATCTGTGCCAAACCTAAGGGACATTAGTGTCTTTAGTTTCCTTATAAAAAGCTATACGGTTATTGGTTTCACACTTGTCCATTGTTCCTCTGAGTAAGGTACTGAGCTGACAATCAAGTGGGCACACAGTGTCACAGTGCTCCCAAATCCCCTAATTATTTGTATGTGTTTGGTCGTTTTGAGACGGTCTCACTATGTATCGCTGGGGGGCCTAGAACTCTACATGAAGACTAGGGTGGCCTTTAACATGAAGTTTTCCTCTGCCTATCCTATCCCTTCTGAGTGCTGTGATTTTAGGCACTAAAATTCACACTAGATTCAGGTAAATTCAGTAAGCCTTTCTATCAGGGAAAAAACCTCACTGATATTTTCATAGAAATCACAATCAAACTCAGAGGAAACTGACACTGTAAAGCTATAATGTATCCCACAGTCAGGCCTTTATTGGTTCTCAGCAGTGCTTTCTAGCTCTCCCAGTATAGATATAAGGTAGTATTTTGGATACTGAAATATATTTAAAATATCAACTAATTGTTAGGATGGAGAGATAGAAAGACACACACACACACACACACAGAGACAGAGAGAGAGAGTGAGACAGAGAGACAAAGAGAGCGTGACAGAGAGAGACAAAGAGAGACACAGAGAGAAAGTCAAAGAGAGAGAGAGACAGAGAGAGTGAGCTCATTCCTAACAGTGAGTGAACACAGGCTTTTGCCCATGTTAGGCAAATCCTGAATCTGCTAACCTGCATCCCAGGCATTTTTTCAGTTTTTGAGGCAGGGTCTCTTTTGTTTTGCCCTCCTAAGCCACTAGACCTATACGTCAGACTTGGTCTTTATGTTTTTAAAATAACTTATTGTGTGCGTATTTTAAGAGAAGTTCCTATTTTCTGCCAAGCCAGTCATGACTTCCTTGCATATAGCTTCATTCTCTCATTTCCTGGTGCCAGCCGTGCCTTTCGTATTTGCAGATGCCTCTGCCATATCTCTGGCATTTTCCTTCTTTCCAGTTCTCTGTCCTCAGAATCTGTGACCCTGATCTCCTAGAGATGAATCTCACTAACACAGGAAGACAGCAAACCCAACAGGAGTTCCCCTTCCCTGTCCTCAGTAAGCCCCAATGCAACACACACTTTTCTAGATAATTAACTTGAAGTTTAAAGAAAGTAATCCACTTATCTCAGCAAAATACACAGGGACGCAGGAGGCACAGAGACGCAGGAGGGCTATGACAAAGGGACAGAGACCAAACACAGGGGACAGTCTAGACCACCAACAATATGCCTGGGAACTGCTCAACTTCGAAGTTTGCGAACAGTATCTTAATAAAACGGAGGTTGGGGGGATATATATATATATGAAACCTGGGATAACCAGCAAATCACAGACTTACCATGAATTCCAAAACCGCAGGAAGTGGCATTTCTGCATAAGTACACAGTGTTTGGAACATATAAGCACTAAAAATTAAATTTTATCTCAAACACAAATAGTCTTAAATAATAATTAGGTTCATTTCAACTTCAGAATTAAAAAGATATTAATCATACTACATTGGAAAACTGTTTTAATGTGAAAACATTAATACTTACAAGTTTCAAAACTGAAATTGCTATTTATCAAATAAATTACAAAATGGCAACAGGGGGCTTGAGTAAGCTGTGACGTAGTCTATGAGCAAGGTATCAGTATGGAGAGCCATGCTGGAGCCTACTGACCAGGTATCAGTGAGGCTCACGCCGCTGCTGGGGCACGGGCATTCTCCTCAGAGCATATGTGCTTCAAGAGGAAAATTACTGTCAGATGCAGAGGATATCCCCAGTCAAAGACCACAAAACAACTTAATTCAACGTAATTAGATCCATATACTTCTTTTACCCCTTGCCTGATTAAAGTGCTCTTGGAGTTCTTGGAAGAATTCAGAATAATGTGATTTTTTCAAGTACTAAAAGATGGCCAGATAAATCATGTGCCAGACAGATTTCATGATCAGTATTAAATTTTATCAGTTCAAAATAATTTTCAGTAGAACTTTATAACAATTAATTTTATGGTTACCATCTTAGGTCCTTATATCTTTATGTTTGGTTTTTAGAAATTCCAAAGTACAGAGTAGACCCTGAGCAAAATCATTATTAATAATTTCTACTTCATTTGCCTACCTGATAAATGGACAAATGGTTAGCAATACCAAATATGGGGGGGGGCACTTTCCTAAGACTTAAAGATTGTTATTCCTCATACAAACAAATAGAAAGAAGGCAAAAACAGGGGTCAAGAGCTTAAAAATTCACATTCTCCATGGTTTTGATGAGGCTGGGGGAATACCTAAAAGCAAAGCAGGTTTTATAAAAGAGAATAGGAAATTGGACTGTGTCTCGAGATATGAAATCCACATAAAAGATGCTTGTGTCACACTGCACCACTGCACAAAGCAAAGCATGAAGCTGGACATAAAGAAGTCAGTTCCACAGCAAAGAATGCTCAAGACATGACAGATATGTCAAGACAAGTCTGAGATATATTAAAGGCGATGTAAATAGCTGCCCACTTTCCAAATCTGGACCACTCTAAAATACTAAGATAACTATTGAACAAATATATGCCTTTTAAAGAATATAAAAATGAAATCCTGACCAGATAATTAGCAGAATTAAAGACCTGTTATTCCAACTGAGGAAAGATGAAGGAGGCTTCCAGGCCAGCCTAGAGAACACAGTGAGAACCTATCTCAAAAGCCACAGTCTACCTCAAAATAGAATGAGAATACCAACACCTGTCACAACTGAGGAAGACTCCCCAGAAGAAATGGGCTGTGACATTCAATGTGCTGAAATCATAAATAGCCAAGAAAGAATGAGCAGCTCCTGAAAGAAATAGACAGCTCGCTGTTCTGGGTTAGATTCTCTGCCACTTGCTGGAACAACAACAAAGTGACATTGAACTGGGGTTTGGAAGTTAAAAGGGCAGAATTATTTTTACTTAGTAATTTAGAGGCTTCTTATGGCTATGTAAGAAGATGTTCTCATTTGCAGTAGATGCATGCTCACAGTGGGTTGCAGGGCCATGCTGAACATTAAGAGCTGGGCTGGGCCGCAGCTCAGGGGTAGAGTGCTTGCCAAGCATCGTAAGAGGTCCTCAGTTTGACTGCTGGTCCAGCAAAAAATAAAGATAAATAAAAACCTGAGAGAAAATAGGTCTGGTTTATTAAAAGCCTCAAATGTGCGGGAATCAATAAGGTACAACTTATTTTTAAAATAAAACCCTAGTATTTTTTGAGGCAGACAAGTATCATAAAAGTTAAAATAGTTTGCCATATTACAAAATAAAGCATCTAGCTGTGCCCCCTCACCTCCCACCCCCTTCACATGCACATTAACAAGCTGGTGTCAAACACATCATGAAGCCTTAGCTGGTTCCATTCTCCCCGGTGGTGAGAATGCAGATACTGTCACCAAGTCTAGTATAACAAAGAAGAGTTCTAAAACGTAGCTTTATGTGGTGATGGCTAGGATGTGCAGAGCCACCAGCTTGGGGAGAACAAATCACCATGAGATTTGATGCTGGTAAGAAGAAAACATGGTGCCTGCATTGTGATGTTAAGAATATTGGCCACGCATGTTGGTGGTGTAAATCTTTAATTCTAGCACTTAGGAAGCAGAGGCAGACAGACTTCTGTGAGTTCAAGAACAGACTGGTCTACACAATAAGTTTCAGACCAGCTCAAGCAACACAGAGAAACCCAGTCGCAACCCCCCCCCACACCCCCCCCAAAAAAAACCAAAATTGAATACATGTAAGGATCCTGGTCTAGTACCTATTAAAATAACCAAGAAATTCTATAGGAAAGTATTGTGAAATGCATGCTTGCATAGCATTTACATATCTGTAGGCATAAATGTTTAAAAATTAACTCCTGCACACTATGGTGGTACACAGCTGTAATCCAAGCACTGGGGAGGTCAAGGCAGGAGGACCTGGAGATCAAGGCTATACACAGCTACACGGCAAGTTCAAAGCCAATCTCTGTAATGAGACTTGTCTCAAAATATATAAACAAATGAAAACTAGCTTTTAAAAGAAAATATGTATGTATTTACAATACTGGCCAATTTACATACAAAAGCATAAACAAACACAAAGTGCTTAGCAAAAAGGCCCTCAGAAACAGGTATCAGCTGGCAGCATTTCATATGGAGCAAAAAGGAGACAGGATAAAGCATACGGTCAACCTGATCTACTCACGTGCCAACATTTTTAAAAAGATAACTTTATTATTTAACTGTGTGTACATGTATGAGTGTCACACTGGCTCTCCTTCATCTTCTCCTGTGGCTGCAGGAAGTTGTGAGCTGCTTGGTGTGGGTTCTAGGATCTGAGCATAGGTCCACTAAAGAACAGCAAGAACCATTTCTCTGGTCCTCAATAACAATAAGGTAGGTTTTTTTCTTATGTATTTACTAGGTAGACTAGGTATCTATCCATAACTTACCAGAACTTACTCTACTATAGAGAATATTGTTTTCTCATAAATACTAATCTCCAAATTGGTATGAATCTCCAATTACCTCACCAAGAAATCAATCCCTTCAGCGGGAGCATACACTTACTTTGGCCTCGGTCTCTCCCCTGTGAAGTGTGTACAGATGATGGACAGCACACTGTGATGATGACCAAGGATGAGTCAGGATTTGGAAGACATGAAAGTCATGGCCAAGAGTATCTGTTGTGACTAAAAGCATTCCTGCAAGATAAAAAAGCAAAGGACAAAAATAAAAGCATTTTATGAATGTGGATAAGATACCAGTGATATTATTAAATATTAAGAATGAGGGAGCAGAGCCGTGGTGGCGCACGCCTTTAATCCCAGCACTCAGGAGGCAGAGGCAGGTGGATTTCTGAGTTCAAGACCAGCCTGGTCTACAGAGTGAGTTCCAGGATAGCCAGGGCTACACAGAGAAACCCTGTCTTGAAAAACCAAAAAAAAAAAAAAAAAAAAAAAAAAAAAAAGAATGAGGGAAAAGATATTAGTTATAAAATAAACTAAAGTGCATTCTTTCTATAACATCACACCAATATCAACAGAGTGGGGCTACTAAACAGAGGGAGCAGGATGTCCTTTATGAGCAGCAGAAAGACATTTTATATCCAAAATTTATAAAGTTCTCAGCAACTGTCAGAATATGTGTGAGATTTGGGAAGTTGGCCAAGTTGGTGATGTGATGGTTTTTTTTCACCTGGATGAGTTCAAACCCACAGAATTCATGTAAAAATGGCTGGCATGGTGGTGCAGCACTGAAGGCATGGAATAGGAGAATCCCTGAACTGGCCAGGCTAGCCTATGTGGTGAGCACCAGGCCAACAAGAGACCCTGCCTCAAAGGAAGTGGATACACATGCACATATGCAACCAACAATTTAAAAACGAACAATGAAAGTGAAAATGTTTCAATATATACTATTGACACTAAAAAAATTTGCTCAATTAAAAATAGCCTTTACTTGCGTTCGAGGCCAGCCTGGTCTACAGAGTGAGTTCCAGGACAGCCAGGGCTACCCAGAGAAACTTTGTCTCGAAAAAACAAAAAACAAAACAAAACAAAAACAACAACAACAACAAAAAAGCCTTAACTGAGTTAGTGTGGTATCATATATCTCTACTCCCAGGCAGTCAAGAGACAGAGGCAAAGGAATCATTTGCACCCAGGAATTCAAGACTAGGCTGGACAAAAGCTGAGATCCTGTCTTTAAAATTAAACAAAAAAACAAAAACCAAACACACATAGAGACATACACACAGGAATGCACACATACATAAATGGGATAATTTTAGTAATAAATACAGTAAAAAATAATCTCTACTCTTGCATAGTATTTACAGAAACTGCCAACAGTACTTTCTATAAAATATACTCTTGACTTTGAAAAGGTGTCATGGTCATGAGTTACAAAGATGTCCTAGTGTCATGTTTTAAGCCAGTGAATCAAGAAATAACACATTCATCCCATTTCCACAGCCAAAGGAAAAAGTGTTTATTGTTTAGTAACCAGGATACATCTCTCTGTTTGGATATTGAAGCCACGTCTATAGAGTTCTTGCTTTGCACAGTCTCTGGGTTAAATCTCCATCATGAAAAGCACATTAATAAACAAAGCTGTTGTCCCCACATAAAACACAGAAATTGCATGGTTAGACACAGGTATACACTGTGTGATTAAATCAGGTTAAACTCTTAACAGCTCATTATGTCTTCATGGGGAAGACCTACAAAAACTTTGTGAGCATGCAGTCTCACTCCGTTCCCTGCATTTACAGTGCGGTCTAGAGCACAGTGACTTCCTGGTAGTCGCGGGTGACTAATGCACATGAGACTACAGATGGTGTCTATGTGTGAGATTGCTTTTCATTTGTGCTTCTGTGCCTGGCTACTTCAAACAACAATGTGCCATCTTTTTCCTGACTATCGTTCCATCATGTGTAAGAGTCCCTGCATTAACTGCTAACCTGAAGTCTGAAATTTGATCCTTATGCCTGGGAGTACAGGAAAAGCTACTGCATACTGCTTTGTCAGATTACAGACCACTGGCATCTCTCTTTAATCCAATATGTCCTTAATTATTTCATTTACTACATTCTTATGTAGCACATTAATTAGTAGGGTGAAATTTAAGTTCATCTTTATTAATTTATCTGCTTGTCCCCTTACTTTTTTTTCTTTGCTTGGCTTTGAGTAGAAGAATGTTTATTTCTATTTTGGATTCTTTAATATACTACGACTACTACTATTATCATGATGATGATGTTGATGATGATGATGTTGTTTTTCCAGACAGGGTTTTTCTGTGCAGCTTTGGCTGTCCTGGAACTCACTCTGTAGACCAGGCTGGCTTCAGAGATCCTCCTGCTTCTGCCTCATCTCCAAGCACATAAATCTTTAGAATAATGACATAATAATGCTGGGGGGAAGCATGTACCACCACAGCCTAGATCTTTAGAATTATTTTTAAATGGGCTGGGGAAGAATGAGAATACAGTTTCCAGCTACCACAAGTTATACAGCTGAGTTTCCCGTATTTGAGGAAATCATGGGGTTGGCAGACCCATAGATGAGTAGATGAAAACGGCCTTCCTGGTCATGGTACTTCCCCTTCCAGGGAAATAAGAAAGTTTTCTTTTTAATATTGAACTTTTTGCTTTAAGCTGTGGTGTTGAGGACTGATCCTTTTATACTCTAATTTGCTGTCCCAGAGTGTATGCAGCATGCACCTAGTTGGCAGGGTGTGTCAACATTGCATTTTTGTGTAGAGTGTTTTACTGTCATACAGTAATAAAGGACATGAATGAGTGGCACAGAGGTAAGGTCTATCACTAACACGGGAGGACACAGTCCATCTGAGGGTGAGATTTCCCTGGCTAAATGTAGCTTTAGGTAATACACTATGAATCAGATACCATTTTCCTGGCTATATACATTTTAATTGATGAAAAGTAGCAACTATTATATTAATTTAATAATGGATAATAATTACTTAATACACACATTAGCTTCTCTCCCACCATACCTAGTTATGGTCATGAGGTCCCCTCACATGCCTGTCTTACTGAGAGCCAAGCTGTGTGTGTCTATGCTCCGTCACAGTCATGCTTTGTATTCAAGGCATGCTTTTCCCACTCCTGCTTTGTGCTCAGTCACAGAAATGTTGAATAACCACAACTCAACTGCTATCTTCTGATTCCACCTTTCCACAAAAATCAGTTTGGGGCACATCACTGTAATGGGAGGAAAAAAAGTGGAGCTTGTATTATAGTTAATGTCCACTCACAAACCACAGAGGAACATAACGATCAGCATTCTCCTCAGAGTGAGCATTAAAATGAAAGGCTGACCAAATCAGGCTACTACTGTTCTGCATATGAATGGCAATCACACTTGAGCATTTTAAATATTGATCTGTCTAGTTGTTTCTATGTCAACCACTCTTGTAGAGCAACAGTCCTTAACATATGCACCTCTACATGCACGCAGGCCCTACCTCAGACATTCTCCTCTACATGCACGCAGGCCCTACCTCAGACACTCTCCTTTACACACATGTGGGCCCTACCTCAGACACTCTCCTCTACACACATGTGGGCCCTACCTCAGATGCTGTCCTCTACACACATGTGGGCCCTACCTCAGACACTCTCCTCTACATGCATGTGGGCCCTGCCTCAGACACTCTCCTCTACACGCATGTGGGCCCTACCTCAGACACTCTCCTCTACACGCATGTGGGCCCTGCCTCAGACACTCTCCTCTACACGCATGTGGGCCCTACCTCAGACACTCTCCTCTACATGCATGTGGGCC
>JADRCH010000054.1:1638405-1722508 GCA_019843965.1 Rhynchomys soricoides | reverse complement strand
GGAGGGAAGGAAGGGAGGAAGGGAGGGAAGATGGGAGGAGGGAGGGAGGGAGGTCAAAAAAGAGCAAAACAAAAATGAATCAAGTCTCTGTGAAGTCCTAACCATAGATTGACCTGACATAGAAGATCAGACATGCAGATCCAGCGCAGAAAAGAAGCAGGGCCTCTGAGACCTGTGAGCCCAGAGCAAGATTCCTCAATCTCCCAGAAGCTAGAGCTCATACATATGAGCAGAATATAGTAAGAAACAACAGCTTAGTGGCTACAGACATGGCTCAGAGGACCAGAGTTAGGCTGCCAGCATCCAACTGTCCCTAACTGCCCTGTTCTGGTCTCTGTGAGCATCAGTCACCCATGGTACACATACTTACATGCAGACAAAACACCCATATACATAAAAGAAAATAAACACATCGATTTTTTTTAAAGCAACACTTAAAAGTTCTGAATTTGGTAAGAATAAGTGGGCCATAAGCTAAGCTGGAGAGTGGGTGCCGAGCTGGGGAAGGGCAAAGTCCTGTTCTGGGAAAGCTCCCTGTAATGTAGAAGGACATCAGGAAAGGATGTGCCCATGGAGAGAATGGCCTTGCTCAACTGCACTATAATCCTAAAACTGCCCTTAAAAGTACAACACAGAAATTCTCTAGAAAATGTTACTCATTTTGTACCTAAATAATTGAAAGCAACAGACATATACCACCCATATTGAATCTACAAAGGTCTCAGCAAGGCATCTCCAAACAAATCATAAATACTACCATTAAAATATTTGTTTTGATTCTGGACTCAGAGTCTCAGCTAATAAACAAGTGTGGGAATGTGAAATTAAGAAGCAAACTGAACACAGCTGCTCAACAAGAGTTTCACAAGCCTGTTTACTGGCATCCCTTAATTTCGTTTCTGAAAGGTCCCCACAGAACACAGAGGCAGCAGTGACCCGCCACTGGGTGGACTTCTCTCGCTAATCCACACCATGGTGGTACTCCACCATGCATGGTTTACAGAATGCTTACATTGCCCAGGTGATGGCCAAAGGTCTGGTTTGTTCTTACTTCTATTGTCCAGACATACTATCTCATATAACTGTCATCTAAGACTGTCTTCTTTTAAAGAAAAAGACTAAAACAAGTTTACACATATCATATCCTTGAGTATAATATGATTCATAAAGTAAGCTGGCCTGGGAAGGCCCAGCCTTAGAAAGAAGATGCCGCCAACTCCTTATGTTTGATTGTCTAAGAACCTCCCTAAACCGCAATATTGTAAGGAGCACTATTGTTATCTGCTATGTTACAAGCCCCACGAAAATGGCAGAGAGCTAATATAGGTAAAAACCTCATGACATAAATGAGTTTAGAAACATGCTTGGCTAAAGATGAAGTGGTTCATTTAGTAAAGAATCTAAAACATACTGTTCAATAAAAAACTATAAATTGAAATGAAAGAATCAAATACAATTTAAATACAAAAGGTGGATATTGCATTAAGATCCACTCAAATTATACAACTCAAGACCTAACAATAGAATTCTGCCAGTGAAGGGAAAAAAATCTCATTTTATATCATCATGCTTAATACCGAACTTAGTGAATCTGTAAAGGAGAATTCAAACAGAAATTAACAAAAAATATCTCTACAACCCTGAACTAAATAAACAGAACAGAGGAAAAGGAATCACAGCCATTTGGACACCTGTGCAGGAGCACAGTGTGTGAACACACACACCTAAATACAAGAAGGAACAGAAAACACTGAGAAGCCAGAAAAAACAATAATGAAATCTAGACTAAGGATGGAGGCCAGCCTGGGCTACAAATGAAAGAAAAAAAGGAGAACACCTGATGACAAGTGCTTACTTAAGAAAGCCAAGGCTAACAAACACGGTGTATACTCACTGATAAGTGGAATACCCAAGATTCAATTCACAGACCATATGAAGCCTAAGAAGAAGGAAGCCCAAAATGTGGATGCTTCAGTGTTTCTTAGAAGGGTGGACAAAATACTCACAGGGGGAAATATTGAGATAAAGTGTGGAGCAGAGACTCAAGGAAAGGCCGTCCAGAGACTGCCCCACCTGGGGATACATCCCATATACAGACACCAAACCTGGACATTCATGTGGATGCTGGGAAGTATTTACTGATGGAAGCATGATAAGCTGTCTCCAGAGAGACAAATACAGAGGCGGATGCTCACAGCCAACCTTTGGACTGAGGCACTGAAGGAGCATGGAGGGAGCAACAGTGTCAACTGGCCAGACCCCACGGAGCTCCAGAAGATTGGACCACCAACCAAAGAATACACATGGAGGGGTCCACAGTGCTGGTCACATATGTAGCAGAGGAGGGCCTTGTTGGCCATCAAGGGGAGGAGAGGCCCTAGGGCCTGAGAGTGTTAGATGCCCCAGTGTAGGGGAATGCAAGTGAAGGAAGACAGGAGAGGGTAGGTGGGTGATGTAGCACCCTCACAGATGCAGTGGGTGGGAGGATGGGAAAGGGGATTTCAAAAGGGGAAAACATTTGAAATGTAAATGAAGATACAAAACTAAAAAAAAAAAAAAAAAAGAAAAAAGAAAGAAGAAAAGAAAGCCAAGGCAAACCAAGTGACTTTATAAAAGATTGAGTAACTCTTAATACTTTGCTTTACAATTGAGAAAAAAAAAAAATCAAGATTTCCATCCAAATCATTGACAATTATATGTTTTACATCCTTAGCCAACTGAATGTTTTCTATGCCTTTGTACCTCATTAAGCATTAAAAGTGTGTTGAAATAAAACCAGTGTAATCAGAACTCAGTATTTTTGATAGACAGCTTTAACAGTTTAGTAGCACAAAAACCTTGCTTAGCACTCGAGAGGCCCTGGTTACAGTCCCCAGCTCCAAAAAGATAAGAACAAACAATTAAATACTGAACATATTGAGTGGTGTGTGTGTGTGTGTGTGTGTGTGTGTGTGTGTGTGTGTCTGTGTGTGTATACATTGTTTAGTGATTTTTCAACACTATTCCGATAATTATACTAAAAGTGAGCTGTACACCAACGGTCATCCTCAATATGAGAGGTATCACAAATTCTTCACTAGAGCACTGACTCAGAAACAATCAGCCCATCTGGACCAGTGCTTCTTTGTGAAATATTTCCAATGACAGCATCAAGGCTCACGGACAGCTATTGTGGCATTATATGAAGCCAGTGTAAGGAAGCTCTAGACACACGAAACATATCACAGCAGCTCAAGAGGGCTTTGGTCAAAATATCAACAGGAAAATGAGGAAAGAACGGGCTGTGTCTACATCTCAGTGAGAGCATTTGCCTAGCACGGACCTGGCCCTGTTCAACCTCCAGGACCTCAAAAGGAAATCTAAGTAATCTACTGACTGAACACTTCTGTATCCAAAGCAGAGCATAAATTTCAGTGCCATGAATCTATACCTGTAGTCCATAAGCATGTCAATACATTGATGTCTGCCAGGCACTAGACATAAAGATGGATGACACAGAGCCCTAGCTGGAAGCAAACCGCAAGCTCACAAAGGGAAGAAACATCTAGACAAGTGATCATATCAAAATGAATGTGTCATACTTATAAACATTGATGCTCTACAAACACAGAGAAGTAAATATAAATATTTCCATTTTAATCTAATCACTTATGGCAGAATGGTGTGATACAGGCATCTTTACATCATGTAGTATTTTCTTTGTCAATACAACTTCATAGACAGGAGAAAAGGTAGCTTCTCACAGATGATGTGAAATACACGATAATCCACAGGGAAGTGGGCATCACAGACAGAATTTAAAAAGAGTCACTCTAGTGACCAAAGGACAGTGACATAAGAGAACTTTCAAAGCATGTCTCCAATTGTAACTCAAACATTCAAAGAATTTCAATAGATATTTTTCTGTGCTAATTAAATCAATCCTACTGATCACCAACAACTATAATAAAAATATCTTAGGATACAAGATGGGATATTAATCAAAAATGTTCAATATGATTCTCATGATTTCATCCTTCATTTGAAAATGGGGGAAAAACACAATTCATTCCATCAATTCAAGTGATATGATCATTTTTGAAAAATAAGATAAGAATGCTAAAACTCTCAGATACATCACCCAAATAGGCAGGACCTGAAGCCTGTATATTAGCAAAGACAGAATCAGCTTTGAAACAAGCACCAGTTTCAGCTGCTGTTTAGAAACCAAGTAGTCAGTATTATCCTGCACAGAACACAAACCAAGAAACTGGCATTCATTCTGTTCATGCTAACAGCAAAAACTGGCTTGTTCTTGCTGGATGAGAACTGTTCTTAACAGTGGGTGACTAGAAAACTACTGTCCTAAAAAAAAAAAAAAAAAAAAAGTTTAGAGGATAAGCAGATAATAGGGCATTCCACATTTTTATTAAAATTAGTCATCATCAAGCACATGCTTAGGGAGCAACAAGAAGGCAGAACAGTGAGGGAAACAGAGAAAACTAGAAGTTAGTACAATGTCATGTGAAAAATAACTCTTGTAACGAATAACACGTGTCTCTGATATATTAAGATTCAAGAGAGATACTGGAATTTGAGGCATGGCTATAAGGCAAAAATGAATGCTACCTCAGGAGCACTGCTTGCCAACTGCAGCGTTCCAAACATCAGTTCACAGATGGTGACACTTTGGATGGATGAGGTGGAATGAACCGTAGCCTTAGTCATTCACAGTCCACTTACTGGTCCTATCATTATTTATGATACACATGCACCATGTGTTTCTCCGTGTGGGTTTGTGTGCATGAATGCAGTGCCCATGGAGACAGGAGGAGTGTATCAGACCCCCTGGAGCTGGAGATAGAGCCAGTTGATGAGCCTACATGTGGGTGCTAGCAGCTGAATCCATGACCTGTGCAAGCACAGCAAGGGCTTTAACCTAACCATTGGGCTCTCTCTCCAACACCCAGCCCCATTACATATTTTCAATGTCCAAACTTATTACCTAGAAAACTATGAGATGCATGGTTTTTACAAAAAACTTACCACTAGTATTAAAAGCCATACAGCACACTGGCTTCTCATGGGCAGGGAAGTGGGCCACAATGCCATCACTGTCTGAATCCTCACTCACAAGCACCTGCAGAAAAGGAAAAGAATGGTTAACCTTGGTCACTAATAGCACACAGCCACAGCACACACTCCTCAATCCCTTAAAGAAAATACCCACACTACACTGAGGTTGTTCTCATCCAAGTGAACTCAACTTCAGCAATCCATGCCCCTTCCAGATGATTTATAAACTCCAAAACAGACACTTGACAGGACTATAGATAGAGACTTTGCTGGAAAAAAAATCACTTTTCCCCCTATTATTAAAGAGATCAGTGAGTGAAAATACAAATAAGCCAAATTCAATAGTGGAGTAATGATAAATTCATATTATGTTTAATATTTTTATACCTTTATATACTTGTGTGTCCACTCAAGAGGAAGTTAGAGCATAACTTGTAAGAGTCAGTTCTTTCCTATCAAGTAGATCTCAGAGATCAGACTCTGGTCAGCAGGCTTGGCAGCAGGCACTTTTACCTGCTGAGCCATCTTGGATTTTGAAATATACTGTTATACTATGTTACAGACACACAGGAAGATGAGGCAATAAGATTCCTGGCCAGCCTAGGAACAAAACAGTCTAGTCTGTAAGAATGTAGGTAATGTCCTAAGTATTTCCCAAAGTAACCCCTGCCTTGAAAGATACAAAGTAAATTCTTTACCTAATAGGCACAGAAAGGCCTTGGTGGCCTTGCTTGACAGGTTTACTTGGGTTCAATTCACATGTCTTAAAAGTCACTGATGTCAACTTCACAGTTCAGTGATTTTTAAATAATACTAAACTATCATAAAATACATAAAATGTCTTCAATTGTTACCATAAAATTTCTTGTCATATTGCTCTGGACATCCGTCTAACTCAGTCTAACAGTGTAATCATTCTGTTATCTTTTCAAAAACTTCTTTTACGATTTTTATTATTTTTATTTATTTCAGATTGTTTCTTACTTCATTTTTTATTAAAGGCTGTCCTCCTCCTCAACGTGTTGTTTCCTTAAGGGGGAAGCACCTCCCTCTCCAACACGCTGGAGTCTACTCACGTCGTTCTTTCTACCACTATGAGAAAGTTCAGGGCAGTTTATCATCATCAAGTTCAAAATACTTCCTACTTCATTAAGTGTCATTGGTCTGCCTGTGATTTATTCACAATTCCACTGTTTATTAAAAATTATTTAGAGACTTTCTAAGTTTATTTATTTTGGTTGTGCAAAGAAAACATGTAGTGGGCTATCAAAGAGGGCTAGGTAGGTAAAAATTCTTGTCGCACAAACCTGACTACTTGAGGTCCAGCCCTGGAACCCACAACATAAAAAAGAACTGACACCTATAAGTTGTCTTCTGACCCTAAATGTATGACACAGCAAGCATACATTTGTGTGCATGTAGGTGCAAAAAGACAGACAGAAGGCAGACAGACACTTTCCATAGAATATCATGAATATAAATATTCAAATATTGTTGTTTTCATGGTGTTTGTACTTTGATAAAATGTTGGCTTTAAATCTAACCTTAATCTACATACCTTTGAATTTGATTCTATTTATAGTAGAAACAGAGAGATTACTGATATTGTTAAATATGCTACATATTTTAATATATTGAAACTAGCTGTTATCCCAATGATCCTCTTTTGTTTATTAAAAAATAACTTTAGCTAGAGATCCTACTACAAACCTATAATCCCTAGACTCAGGAAGGCAAGGCAGGAAGGCTTCAAATACAAAACAAGCTTGGGTTATACAAAGACACCTTGTCTCAAACTCTCTCTCTCTCTGTGTGTGTGTGCGTGTGTGTGTGCGCGCGCGCGCGCGCGTGCATACACACGCACATATATTTACACTAGAGATCTAACACTCACATGAAACATCAATTCAAAAAAATGGTCAATATACCCTTTTTAGATATTCTCCAAATATTAAAGAAATGAGGGAGCTGGAGAGATGGGTCAGGAGTTAAGAACACTGACTGCTCTTCCAGAGGTCCTGAGTTCAGTTCCCAGCAACCACATGGTGGTTCACAACCATCTATAAGGGGATCTGATGCCTTCTTTCCACATGCAGGTGTACCTGCAGAAAATGCAATAATAAATAAACTAAAATAAATCTTTTTTAAAAAGAGAAATGAAGTGAAGGGAAGCATGTATGTGTATGTATAATTTTTGCTTTCTGCTTCATCGATAATTACTGTTGTTCTTTCTGTGTTTAGATAAAGGTCTTGCTGTGTAGCTCACAGAGTCGTTCCGCTTTAAGCTAAGAATCACCTTGAAATTCTGATCCTCCTGACTCAACCTCTTGACTCTTGCACTAAAACTGGTGGTTATTTCTTCAAATATTATTTCTGTCCTTCTCTTTCATATTCTTCGAGATTTCAAATTCAAGTGCCAATATGCATAGCATCATTCCAGAGCCGTCCAGGCTTACACTTGCAACATTGTTTCCATACTTGTAAGTGCCAGAAGATGATCTGCACCTCAGAATACCAGTACTGAACAGCACCTACACACTTTACCTGGCAATTTTGAATTCTTTACAGAATATACCGAAGGACCTGGGGTGGGGGGTGGGGCTGGTGTCATCCATCCAACTCAAATAAGAGTCTCTCTAGCAGTAAATATCTTAATACTACAGTCAGACAGAAATATTGGAAAAGATTGTTGACAAAATGATGGTTCTAGAAATATACATTAAACATTTGACTCAATTTATGTGAGACGTCCAAAATCACAACAATATGGTGAAGTATATTCATAGTTGTGAAGAGAAGAAGGTGACAGTCAGAAGCAATGGCATGCAAGTCAATCAGGACATGGCACTCAAGTCAATGAGGACATGGGAGACAGACACAGGCAGCCTCTGAGTTGATGGACAGCATGGTCTACATAGAAAGTTCAGGGCCAGCAAAAGATACAAAGTCAGACACTGTCTCAAAAAAAATTAAAATGAAGAGAATGGGATATAATTAGGGTTGAGGGATGGGAGTGAATTATTTTAAAATTAATGGACACAAATATAGAATATACTCACAAACTTTTGAGTTTCTCAGAGTCTAGTATGTAGTTTGAATTTGTAAATTTCTAGAAGTGAGTTGTGAAGATTTCATTTATGTATTTTTTCTGTGAAATGTTTGTCATCTGTCCATTTTCTATGTTAAATGTTATTATAAATCCCCATCACTTGTATACATTTAAACCCTAGCCCCTAAACATGTCCTTGGGAGGCAGCTAATATTGCATACTCAACTAGATATCAATACTAAAAACAGAAGCTTCTAGCAAAAACGACATTAATGTTAACATGTAGCAAACTCAAGCTATGATATAAAAAACAATGACTGTTCTATTACAGAATGCACAAAGATAAACAGCAATACACACTTGAAAGGGTTCTCTCCATCGTTTCATTACTGTGCCTGAAGCTTCAAACCACTAAAACCAACATTAGTCCAGGATAATTTTCCTACAATAGGAGCTGACTACTTACCTATGCAGAATGAAGCCATAATTTGCATCAAAAACTGTACTAAATAACACAACACAAATTAACTAATAAAAGCTGTGTGAGGATACCTGGTCAGAGGCAAAACCCAGCTCAGCTTTAAACAGCCATTCTGAGGGATTTGATTTCACTTATTGGTTTTGCCACATTGCTAACTTCGATTACATAAATGTGTAAAAGGCAAATCATACCACTTAACTTCTCCAGTCAAGAAATGCTTTTAAATAAACCATGAAAGTAACAAAGATGAAAATGGACACAAAGTCAATTAAATCCATTCCTCCTTAATGCAGTTCCCATGCGATGATCCCATCGCCATGAAATCAAATTAATCAATACAGCAACAGAAAGATGGTGAATCAGATTTTATATGCTGCCAGAATGAACGTGAAACTATATTAATGTCTCGGTGGATTTAAATCACAGAAGACAATGTATAACTGCTGAGATGTACATGGGAAGGAAGAACATGGCAGAGATGGTTACAGAGCAACAGAACTTGCTGTGTTCCCTCTCATGCTCTGCCGTACGGTGAAAAGCGGCTGCTTCTCCAAACTGTCTCAGACAAACATGTCTTGCTGGGGAAAAAAAAAAGAATTCATGTAAATGAAAGAAAGAGGCAGCATTGTGAGGCAGGATTCTGATTGCTTTGAAAAATACAGTCTGTAAAACTGGAATATTATTTATTTCCAGTCTTAGAAATTAAACAGACAGATGATAGATGGATGGACAGATGGACAGCCAGATAGACAGATGATAGAAAGCAAAACTGTTGTGTTCCCTAAACTACAGTGAAAATCCCATGGAAAAAAACAATTTTTCTTGTAATATTTCTCAATAAGCATCTTTGGTTGGAGAACTATGTATTTGTTCGTCATAGAAAAATAATTCCCATATCCTTTGACACAAGAAGCTGCCAAAAGCAATTTTCCATCAAGATGCTAACCCACATACAGTGGAAGCGGACTTCTCAACAAAACCATATTAAACCAATATTAAATACCAATATTTAATATTAAATATTGCAATATTAAAACCAATACTTGAAACCCACTATTTATCTGAATGTAATATAAATGCATACTCTACATTGTGTGTTTAATAAACATAATATTTTTTCTCCTAGAAATATCTGAGAATATATTTGTTATAATGATAATCTTAAGCAGTAAGATTTTAAAATTATGCCATTACAGAAATATTTTAACTACAAAATGAAAGAAACTGAAGAGGAGAGAGAGGTGGGAGGCGGTTTGCCAAAAACATCTTATGATCAACAATACAAAGGCAAATTCTCTTCTGTTTCATTGAGCCACTCTTCTAACTAGACTTACTGTCTGAAGATACAGGGTTTTATAGCAGGAAATTGTCTTATTTATTTTCTGGCTTGAGATTTCAAATTTCTTGTTTACAACGTGTCAGCTGAGCATGGTGCCTTTTTGCCTGTAAGCCCAGCACACAGCCCAACACTGAGGCAGGAGGACTGTCACTGACACAGGGAGGAGGGTAGTGAGACCTTGGGCATGAAAAGCTAAAATAATGAAAATGTTATAACATTTCAAACAATACATTAAACTAAGGCACATATAACTTATTTTATGTAACGTATTTGTTACTTATTTATTTCCATCACACATGTAAGTTCCTCAGACTGCTTTCCTATCTTTTCTTGTCCTTAGGAGAAAAGTATTATCAATCTTGGGGTACAGATTATACCAAAAGCCAGGGTAAACATAATACTGCAAATAGGTGCAAAAGTACTTATAAAATGCATGTAGTGAGAGGCAAGAAAAGATCTCTTCAGCTTTCCCTTTAAGTGTTAAACATTCATGAGTGAAATAACCAATTGAAAACACTTGCTTTCCTAGAATGAGTGAAAAAATCTGACAAGAAATGATTTCTAAAACTACTATTCACTTTGGGCTAAGTACCTTTTAGTTGACTCTAAAATGGGCTCCACAATGTCAATGTCTGGAGAGCTTACCTGGCCCTCTCCAACTGTCTCAGTGTCTATGACTGTGATGATGCCTGGCACCAAGGGGCTCCGTCTTGAGTTGCAGTGTATGGCAACGTCATCTTCTGTCACCCCTGAGGGCAGTGTACCTGTCAGTTGAGTCACCACTTTCCCAACCATTGTCAGGCCACTTTTCAGTGTCTACATAACAAAAGACAAAACATATGACTTACAAGAAAATGTGAGGTCTAAACAGGAATATGCACTTGAATCAATTTCCTCGCTTCAAGCCCGTATACTCTTACAGTATATTATATAGCAATAAACACCACAGATGTTCAGTCAGGCGTTTACCGCGATGGGGAGCGGAAGCACCAACGTCACTGTGCCTGCAATAATACCATAATTAAGTGATAATAATTACAAGCAGAGCTATTTCATTTAATAGGGGTACAATTATATATTTACAAAAATATCTTTTACTGCATCTCCTTAATGTACATATTTTAGAACACATGACTTAGAACAGAGCTGGCCATGTGACATCTTTTAAATATTGTAATTAATATCTAAGAGAAAAAGATTTTAACTCTAAAATATACCTGTGCTATGACAAGAGACTGCTCACTGAGATTAATGATAGGAACTATACTTATTTGTATAGAGAAAACTATACAAATAACAAATTTTTGAAGTACATGATTCTCATCAGAGCCCGAACAGGCAGTTTAGACAAGAACAGTTCTTCTGACTGTGATGTTGATGGAATGCCTTTATTAAAATACTTGAGATGACCTCTGAAGTAACTGTGGGGAAAATAACCTTACCTGTAGTAAGGAATATGCGCTCTCTCTCTCTCTCTCTCTCTCTCTCTCTCTCGTGTGTGTGTGTGTTTCTTAGGGGTCACTTAGGCTCAGTGATATCTGCCTTTTTCTTTTCTTTTCTTTTCTTTTTTTGAGCCCCAGTAAGTAAATAAGACTTTCTACACTTTCTTGATTTCAGAGCAGAACTGAAAATCAATTTTTATACTTTTAGATTTTTTCCCCTCTGCTTTTCACCCATTCCATCTGAATTTCCTCATGTAGACAGTTAAAAAAAAACAGTTAACTTTCCATGCTAGAGCTAAGTTGTCCAAATGAGATGCTCTGATTACAATTATCAAACCTTGATTTGTTTTTACCAGTTCTCTCCTCACAGTCTTATATTCATGTGTTTTCTCCCCACTGTGGTAAATTGATTTAATAAAAATTCCCAGGGTTTCTTCTTGTTATCTGATAACTTAACGACAACAGTCTTAAGAGAGCAACACCATTAGCACTAATGGATAAGGGACAACTGATAGGGCAAAGAAAGCTTCAAAACGGCAGGACCCTGCAGCAGGCCTGCCTGCAGTGAAAGAGAACATACAGTGGGTCTACACTTTGTTACACTCACAACAATGCTTCTACACTTTGTTACACTCACAACAATGCGTCTACACTTTGTTACACTCACAACAATGCGTCTACACTTTGTTACACTCACATGACCAGCTGCCTTACTGCTACTATACTGGTCTGAGAGAGCACTTTTTAAAAATATTCAGGGATTGAAGGAAATTTTAAAAATTTAAATATATTAAATATATTCCAGATTGTGCAAAAATGTCATACAGTTTATCACCTCTCTCCATGTATGGTGTCTCTATTCCCAGGTTGTGCCTTGCTTAAACCATAATTTTATAGCAAGTCTTTGTGCCTCTTACTTAGATAAAGTGGGAACAGACAGACAGACAGACAATGCCCTCAGACTACAGAATCATATCTGCCACCCACAGGAACAAGTACCTTAACTTGTACTTCATTCTAATTGGATATAGATGTCACAAAAGATTACAAAAATTTTACGTGTGTCATTTCTAAAGCAGTCTTCATTGATGCAGAGACCACTCGCCTTCCCTGGCTTCCTTACTTCTAATTTGAATAGCTTTGTCACTATAAAGTTTGGTAACTATAAAGTTCTGGGGCGCATTTTGTTTTAAAGGCCCTCATGGCTGAGCCATACTGCTTCCGTCGTGTTTTCTTGCTGACTTTTCATGCCCTGCTCCCCTGCACTTCTTTGCACTTTTTACATGCCCCAGTTCTAGTGTTACTCATTGGCATAAAAGCGTGAGCCTATGTGCTCAGGGGCAAATACATAGGACACACAACCAGACACGTTCACACTGAAAGGCCTTGCTTGATAAAGGCCTCACTGCATCTGCCTGGGATCAGCTCCATTATCACTGATGGCGTGAGAGCAAGCGGCAGCTGAGGCATCTCAGAGGTTAACAGGCTTCCTGCTCTGCTCTCACATCAATACACTGTGGCGCCGGATCCCTTGGTCCTTCAGAGGCTCACTCAACAACACTAACAGACTTGGTGTAAGCCATTTCTCGTGAATTATTGAAACAAACATTTGGCTGCTAATTGAAGAACACTAATGTGTTTTATAATCACTGCAGTTTGAGATTTTAGCACAAAACAAAACAGTTGCAATTGATTTGTGGGTTTGTGCCCCCCTTGGATTGGATTGTCTGGAAGTTCTATCTCTATGCTTGAATACAGCAGACAGAACTCTGCTGGTCTTCTTATTCATGTATATTTTACTATGTAACTTTTGAGATTATGTGCCACTCTTCAGCCATGGGGTAGCCAGGCCTAGCAATAGTCTGTTCTTTTAGAAATGTTCTAAAGATACTACATGACACACTTGCCACATTTTGAGAAGTAGGAAATCATGTATTGTAACTAGCCTTGACAGAAACTACCACCTGATTAGACTCCTTCCATTATTTAGATTAAACTGCAATACAGCTGGGTGTTGGCACCTGCCTGTAATCCTAGCACTTTGGGGGACTGAGGAAGGATTATACCACTGAGTTCAGTGAAAGGTTGATGGATTTCAGGATCCCTGTGTGACTGTGATCCTAGCGTGCCTCTTGAGGGTTGGAGGGTAGCTACAACACAAGAATTGACCCCTTTTTGTATGCAATAAGGCCTTTAAACAAATCTTAGGATAACTTCTGAAAAGTATGGAAGTAAACATCATAAATGAGAACCTCAGGAAGTTTTCAACATAGACAGGAATAGAACTCAGACCAGGACTAACCAGCTTTATTTGCTAAATGAGTTCAGCCATGTAACATGTAATCATTTAAAAAATTAGGCATAATCTTATTGCTCTTATTAATTGCAGTATTTATTTTGTCTTATTTACTTTTGTATCTGTGTGTCTGTGCAAGTTAGAGACAGGAACAGAAAGACATGGTATCACCACGGTACACCGAAGTCTCAAGCATAAGAGCTCAAATGAGCCTTCTATTTCAGCTGGGACAACAGGTGTACAACCCCCATTACCTACCGCATAATCATTTACCCTTAAATTACAGAAAGAACACTAAATCTTTGGAAAGAACTAATCTTTGGGAATTATGTCTGTCTGTGTGTATAGAGGCGCGCAGAGTACATGGCTAGGCGGACTCATATGGAGGCTAGAGGCTGGTTCATGCGTCTTCCTCCACTGCTGCCCACCTTCCTTTATGGTTGAGATTAAATCTCTCATTTGAATCTAGAGCAGGCTGTGTGGCCAGCATGCCTGAGAGCAAGGCCGACAAGCAGGAGCCTTCTGTTTGCACTCTCCCCAGCAATGGAGTACACAGGAGGCCAACAAAGTCAGCCTTTCTGTGGAGGTGCGTGAGTGGGGCTGGGCTAAGACAGAAGTCCTCCAACTTGGACAGCAAGCACCTCAGCTACTGAGCCATCTCCTCAGCCCCTTCATTTCAAGTACATTTAATATACTCTGGACCAGGAAAGTACACTGCCTATACCAACAATATAACAGCAACAAGACAAAGGAAGGATTCTGGGTTGTACTAATTCATATAGTTACCATGCAAGTCAGAGTTACAAGAGATAATAATAGGCAGTAACTTACAAGGGAAAACTATCATCTGGGATAGAAATCACTACGACACTCCAATTCTCTCTATGTATAAAATTCCACAGAAAGGATATAATTAAAATCACTCAGTCTCTGGGGGACAGAGGCAGGAGAATCAGAATTTTGGTGTCATCTTCAGCCATACTGAGTTTGAGACTAGCAAGGGCTACATGAAAGCCTAGCTCAAAAACAATAAAAATAGCATTAAATGAATTTTTAATGATTTGACAATATATTAAAGGAACTTTAAAATACTCATGCTTTCAGATATAAATCCAAATAAATAGATGCTATATATGGATTTTTTACTGTCCAGTTTTCAAAACGATTTAATGACAGACATTTAAGTTGGTTATAAATATAACTTAACAGCTCAAGATTTAATACATGATTGAATTAAAAGTATACCTAAAACTTTACCCTACAGATAGGGAATGTGGATACAGAACAGGAATGGAATACATGCTAATCACACATAAATTCACTCAATTAATAACAAATGCCCTTTTGAAATTAGTCAGACAAGCATGTTTTAAATTTAGTATCTTCAAAAAGACAAACAGAGGAATACTCAGTGTCACATTCTGAGACGGGGGGCCTTGGTCTCATTGTGTACTCTACAGCAAACTGAACTTGCAGTGATTCTCCTGCCTCAGCCTCCCAAGTGAAAGGATTACAACTGTAAGGCACCAAAACTTGTAAACATAATTTCTTAGAGCCTAAACGAGGAAGACCTGAACACACACCTCATATCCCAATATGAAGGTGTGGAAATTACAGGGTTCAGACTTGTAATTTTGAATTCATTGCATCAAGCCTCATTTCCATATATCCACAAAAAAACATTTCCTTAATGAATTCAGGTCCCTTCCTGGACCAAAAAGTAAAAAAAAAAAAATAATAATAATTAATAAATAAAAATAAAAAACAAATCCTCTACAACAAAGTAAAAACTGCAGCTCCAATAGGTCACTGATATTGATGTACAGCCAGATCCAGTAGTATGAGACAGCTGAGTTCAAGAATCCAACATTCAAAAGTATCTCTTTGTTAAACGCAGGGGGAACACTCATGACTTTGCCTAATTACTGTCTTTTTATATAAGAAAAGTAGAAATACAAACACACAGTGCTATAAGTGTAAAGACATGTCCTCACTCTGCTTCAGACTAGAAAAGTACGTAACGGTTCTCATCAGGGGCCCAGGGACATATTCTAATGCACATCATGCAAGCATTTGTGACAATCTTGAAGTATTTTTGTATTTAACATGAAACAGTGTGACCTTTGATTCTTTGTCTGTGGTTGACTTAGACTGTTGTCCTCTGAGCAGCTGTGCTTTCGATTACATGCTGTCATCCAGATTCACTCTGCCATCCCTATTATTAGAATTGCTCTGTTGTAGACTACACAATTCAAAAGGATGGTGGTTGTAAGAATACCTTATAATCAGCTCAAAGTTTAACAGGCACCATCAAAACTAACACACACACACACACACACACACACACACACACACACACGGGGGGGGAGAGGGAGGGAAGAAGGAAGGGAGAGGGGGAGAGAGAGGGAGAGAGAGAGAGAGAGAGAGAGAGAGAGAGAGAGAGAGAGAGAGAGAGAGAGAGACAGAGAGACAGAGAGACAGAGAATTCCAGAGAATTCACCGGGCAAGCAATAAGGGGCCAGCCTCTAGATATGAAAGAATCTTTGAATGTGTCAGGGGACCAACTCAAGTTTTCATGAGGAATTTTTGAAGTCAAGAAGACTCAAAAATATTCAGATGCACAGGGATGTCCATGAGCCTGTTAGTGTAGTTGGGACAATGCAAATCACAGAGGAACCCAAGTATCCAGTTAAACCATGTACAGCTTGTTGCAATATGGTATTAATTAGTTACCAGACTTGAATCCAGTTGCAATACATCCAACTTTTTAATGGAGTAAGTACAAACCATACAATCTTCACAATAAAAGAATTATTAACCTCAAAAGATTAACTTCCAAATCGCAAATTCTCACGAGTGTCAAAACATTCTGACTTCTTACATTTATTCGCCACTTGTGAATGAGAACAAAATGGACAATCTCGTCATGAGTCAGAAGTCAAACCTGGTAACTGTTGCACAGAAACACAACTTGTAGAAACTTGTGAGGTACTCACTTTAGCAGCACTAATGACAGTGGCAGTGTAAGACTGAATGTTGTCTCCACAGGCTCCACCACGGGACTGATGACAGCGAATCAGCTGGGGTGAGGAGGGGAGAGCACCAGAGTCATTTTCTATTAAGCTGTTTAACTGTACGTGCTATTAGACAGCAGCTACTTACCATGCATAATAAGGGCGCTGGGTGGGAATGTTTGCATGAGTGTACTGCAGACAAAACAGCTAAAAGCCCTGCTGAGACACATTTACCCCTTTTCATATAATCTTCTGGTGCCACTAAGGCAGTTTCATGCTCAACTATGGTTTTAATTACATGATGAACAGGCTTTAAGAATTCATAAACTCTGAAATGGTAGGATTCAGGGACTGGCAGCCTTTCCATAAATAAATTTTAAAAACATAATCAAAGGACTTACACATAACTTCCTAACATTAAATATTTGACATACTAGCAAATTGGATGTTTTCTCCTCTTAATTCCTTACAAAAATTATAAAACAAAATCTAAAACAACATGCAAATATTTTAGGATATTTGCATATCCAATTGTGTCTGTGGGAAAGTGGACAGAGTGTGCATAATCAACCACACACATGCACAAACTGTCCATGTCTGAGAGCTCACTGCATTTGTCACTTGGAACAAACTGAACTTCCAATTGTCAATGGGAATCATAATTTTGATTCTCATGTGCTCAGCAGAAACTCAGGATCTAACTCTTCACTGGCAACAACACACTTGTATTTACCAAAAATTTTGAAAATTAAGATTCAGGTGAACATTTTTAAAGTAGATAGTCAACAGCATGAGATTGTGTGGTATTGTGACAGGTATTTTCAAGGCCTATGAAATTAATACAAGAAAAAAAAATAGCAGCCTTATATGACCTGTATCAGATTCTGTGACACAGATTCACACATAATCCTTTTATTTCTCACAGTAATATGAGTTTAACAGACTAGAACACCTGGTACAAGCTAAGCTATTACTGAGACACGATGAGTAGATTTCAAGGTGTCTGATTAGTAAACTTATCTGTCACAAATAACAATGTGAAGGGTGACTATTTTAGCTAATAGAAAGAATGGCTTCTTCATTCAACCACACATCCACACTCAAAGAATTATGAAAATTATTCCTCTGCTGCCTCCTGCTGCTTAAAAAGAAAAAGGCAGGACTCTGCAAAGGCCGAAACCTACTCTCTGTTACAAGTCACCAAAATACTCTTGGACAGCAAACATCCTTGCCCACTAAACCATCTCACCATCAGAACAAGTCCAAAATAAATACACATATAAAAAAACTACATAAAAAGTAAAAATGTTTTCATATTAAAATTAGACTATAAAATATTTAAAGACAATTGGAAAATTAACCAACAGTCAGAAACACAGCATTTTTAAGCCAAATTAGCATACAAGTGGACTAGAAAATAATCTTAAGCAATATGATCATTAATGACCAAAAATCTATTTAATGTTTGTAAAAGGTAACTAGAAATAGCTACATGCACATATTATATACATTCGTACATAAAATGTGAATATATAAGGAGATATACACATTTACACATTAAATCAAAGTCCAATCAAAATGGAAGGAGACAGGAAGAAAAAAATGGCCAAAAAATAAATAAGACGAGCTGGTGACATAGCTCAGCAGATGGGGGCATTTGCTGCCACACCTGAGTCCAATATCCAGAAACCACATGGTAAGGGAGAAGGTTATTCCTCAAGTTGTTCTCTGCTCCATGCACGCTTGTGTATATATAAATATACAGACACAAACGATAACAAATTGTACCCTCTGCAGACAGCTGAACTGTACACCTGCTGTTTCAGGCAATAGTGGCTGTAGGCATGCCTCTGGTTTGCCTGTTGAGGTGGAACAGGTGAGCAACTCTGTACTACTTTTGAACTACAGAAAGTGAACAATAGATGCGGACATCAAAGTCTACCATGCAAAGGAAGGGACATAAGACTGTGAAATGGGGACAGAAGAGAACCTGGTGAAAGTATCAACAACATTTTATTTTTATATCATGAGAATATGCATATAGACGAACAAATATGTATATTTCCTATTTTCTATAGGTATGTAGCATGTATGTATAAACTAGATGTTTCTATTGAGGAGTTCTATAAAGACACACAGCAGAGTACAAAGACCCATAGAACAAAGCTGACTTTCTAGTGATTGGCCATCGAAAAGAACCAGAAGGAGACTGGAGAGATGGAGCATATTGCTCATGCAAAACACCTGAATTCAGTTCCCAGTAGCCACATCAAGTAATTTACAGCCTCCTGTAATTTCAGCTCCAGAAAGATATGACAGCTCTAGCCTCCTCGGGCACCTGCAGTCATGTGCACATACCCGCACATAGACACACACACACACACAACACACACAAACAAAAACAAGATAAAGCCTTTAATAAGTATAAGGAGAAAGAAGATCTGGCAAGATGGTTCTGTGAGTAAGAGCATTTGCAACTATGCACCCCTGAATTAGAGAACCACAAAATACCCAGCAGGGCCACACATGCCTCTGTGAAACTGACTGTGAGAAGTCAAGAAAGGAAGCATGCTGGCCACAAGTCTGCCTCTAGGTTCAGTAAGAAACCTTGTCTCAAAAAAAAAAAAAAAAATCCACAAACACAAAAACAAAACCAGAAGACAACACCTGACTAATAACATGAACCACAGATGCATATACTCAGACACACTAAGTGAAAATGCTCTTCTAAAATTCAGTTCAACTTCGCAATGGCAAAGTAGGCCTCACAGCCCAAATACCCAAAACTGAAACTACTACTATTCCACGTAAGTGTGGTTCTTTGCAGCTCGTTCTCTACATCACGCAAATACACACACTGCTTCACTGTATATGACAGGAAACATTCAAGTGTGTGTCTGCAAAGGCCATGCAACTATCAAGGGAGTTGCTTTGCCACAAAAACAGTATGTAACTAATTGTAGCTCCAACTGCAGATGTGCAGTTTCCCACATGTGGGAATATACCAGCAAGTGCCAAGGGACAGCTTACACATTCTTCATGGATGTCTCCAGCACTCAAGGGAAATGCGTGACAATATAAACATTGGGAGACAACATTATGTCCCCCTATTTAACTGTACGGCTCTTGCATTATTTGAAAAGAAATCATTTGAAAATGAGCTATTTTTATGGGAAAATGAAGAGACCAGAAGAGAAGGAGTATAAATAGAGCACTCAGTAACAGGCAAAATATCTTAATTTTTACAGACAGGCTTTTGGAAAAGGAATTAAGGACTTCATCTAGAAAAATGATTTTTGTTAGCCCACTGATTCTGCGCATTCCAGAGGCCAGTTGATTTACAAGTTCTGTGGCTTTACCAAGGACTTACTTGATGCACCACATCCTGATTTTGTCAAGAACTATTTTGTACTATTTCATAATAATCTTAAGACACAATATCCATGTAACCAAGAAAACTGAAACAAGAATGCTAATCCTCGAAGCCTACAGGACTTTTAAAGACTCTACATTTACAGGTAGAGTCCTAAATGGCATAAAAAGAATTTGTACCTTATTGTATAATTCAAAATTTATGATTTGCATTAGACTGTATATAAATAAAGCTTTAAGAAATAAAAATGCATGTAGCAATCTTTAATATGGCAAACCAAGATATATATACCCAACAAGGCCTTGTGCGTACTTTATTACAACAAACGGAGGATCTAGCTGTTGACCACATAAGGTGGATAAAATTGCCCCTTGCCCCATGACTCCAACTTAGCCAAGACAAAAGGCTTCAAGATTATTCCTGGAAACTGCTGTCCTTTAGTAAGCATTGCTATAATGATCAATCTCAATGCTTTACATAATGTTGAATAATCTCTGGGCAAAAGTTCTGTGCAGAAGCTAGGCTAGAGCAACAAAGGCTCTACAAAGCAGCCATCATGTGGTGACACATGCTGCTAGTCTCAGTACTTCAGAACATCGAATCCAGCCTGAGCTCAAAAGACCCTGTCCAAAAAAAACAAAAAAACAAAAACAAAGGAAATTACCTAATTTCTATTTAGATAATGGACTGTTTTAGGGCTCACTAGATAAGGCTGGCCTGGGCACCCCAGCTGTGGTGGTTTGAATATGCTTGGCCACACTCTTTAGAGGTGTGGTCTTGTTAGAGCAGATGTGGCCTTGTTGAAGGAAGTGTGTCACTGTGTGAGTAGGCTTTGAGAGCTTACTCTTAGCTGCCTGAGGAAGCCAGTCTTCTCCTACTAGCTTCCTGCACCATGCCTACCAAGCTCCCACCTTGATGATAATGGACTGAACCTCTGAATCTGCAAGGCAGTCCCAACTGAATGTTGTCTTTCTAAAAGTTGCCTTGATCATGGTGTCTGTTCACAGCAGTAAAACCCTAACTAAGAAACCAGGTGAGCTTTGATCTTGAGGTGACCCCCCTGACTATGCCAGGTATGTGCTACCAGACCCAGCTATGAATCCTTAACAGTCAGAGTAGCAGTTGTAAATGCAAACAAAATTCACTACTAATATTCACCAACCATATCAATATTCAGCAACAATAGTCAACCACAACTAACCCACACCTGAGGCAAGCCTTACCTTATTTTCTGCATAAGCAAGCCAGCGGCTCCCAAGAGCAATGGGATTCATGTTTGGCCCAGGACAAGGATAACAACCTGCAAATTCCAAAAAACAGTATTAAGAATTGTCATAATACCTTATCCATGAATGCATTGCTTCCCGAGGAAAAAAATTTAAAACCTCTTAAAATTAAAATAATGGTACTCATTGACTTGTTTTGCTTTGAGACAGAGGCTCTCTATGTACTCCTGGCTATCCTGGAACTTACTCTGTAGACCAGGATGGCTTGAACTCATACCAAGTGCTGGGATCAGACGCATGCACGACCATGTCCAGCCCAGCATTCCTTATTCTAACACTTAAATGACTTATACTTTCCCACTTCTCTAGCTATCCTCCTGCCGCTATAAAGCAGGAAGGCCTGGAAATCACTTTTCACTAACTAAGCCTACTGTAATTCCTGAAGAACAAGATGGGAAATGACTCAAGTTCCTAAGTATAAAGTTCATAAATTTAAAGACTTTTTGGAGAAGATAGGAAGCCTAAAGTAGGTGCAGGAAGGGCAAGAGACCAACTACAACAATGTGCAAGCGTATCCGAGAGAAAATGATGCTACTGTGGTGGAAAGGGGGGGATGAAGGAACGTGTTGCTGTGAGCAACATCAAAAGATGCCCCTGTAGGGGATGCTGGAAAATCAGATGATGTCACATAGCATTCGACTTCTTCCAGTGCCAGCAGCTGAAACCAACAAGTGTGCAAGGATGTGTCTACTATTAATTGCTTCTGTATTCTTAGTTAGGGGTTCCCAGGGATTTGCCTTCTTCTCCTTACTGTTGGCTACTTTCTCTCCTGCCTACCAGTGTGTCTAGGGAACCGTGTTGCTGTTCTTGCTGAAGGTGTGTTGTGCTGACAAATATAAAACATGGGCATCCTGAAGACTACATGAAGACAACAAACAAAAGTTCCCTACTATGTAGTAGGACGTACTTATAAATTTGAAATTAGCATTATTCTATTATAATGAGACATCTAAATGCTAAAATCACATTAGAGGTAGTTATTCTCCAGGATTAGCTTTAAAAGCCAAAAAGGGGAGGTTTAGAAAGGAACATCAGGACCTACAGGCCATGCTAAGACTAAAGACTGAGCTAAGACCAGGGAAGACTACTGTCTCAAAAAAAAAAAAAAAATCTAAATAATCTAACTTTAAATCAACTCCCACAACCAGTCCCACTGATATTGGATGCTTTTACATATCTTCTTCAACTGCAACCTAAGGAAGACACTTACTAGCTCCATGGTCTCAGAGGAGTGGAGTAAAAACGAATTTCTTTGTGCTCACCAGAACAATACTTCACAACTAGTATCAGCCACAGAGCATTATCCCAGACTCATAAGCATAGACCCTCTAATGATTAACTGTGACCTCCAGAGAAACTCTAAAAACAAGTGAACAAACAATGTCGAGAGTGGAGATCTAATACTCTGAAATATTACAAAGAATTCAAAGATGCATACAATGCCATTTTAAAAAGTAAACAGAGGCAACGGGGTATTAGCAGAACTAGAGCTTTCCAATTAAAATCAAGATAGATAGAATCCAAGCGCCCCAATCAACAGCGGAAAACTGTGGTGACCTCACAGTTAATCAATTGGAACTCTGAGGGCGCTGGGGAAGAAGGGCTGCTGTGAGCTTGGCCTAAGTTCTTGTTTGAGTAAAGAATCTTAAAGACACAAGAAAGCGACACAATTTTACCAGAAACCAAGCCAGAAAGCTCTTGGGAACAAAGTATAACTTGAACATAGCTAGGAAAAGAAGACTTCAATACTCTCAGGCCTATAGGCTGAGAAGACCAGAAAGGCCTCAGAGTCTGAGGATCTGCTTGCCTCTTCCTCCCACAAGCCAAGACAGAGGCTAAAGGCAACACTAACCCATCATGCCCACCTCAGTCCACTAATCTCTAACGAACGTACCCAAGCAAATCAATGGTCAAAGATGCTACCTATATGCAAATGAACCTGGACACCACATACAAAAAGTACTTCAGAGCTAGACGATTGGCTCAGCAGTTAAGAGCACTCTTTGTTCTTGCAAGGGACCCAGCCTCAATTCCCTGTATCTGCCTGACATCCCTCAACCTTCTGTAAAGCCAGTTACAGTTTTCTTCTGGCCTTTAAGGGCATCAGGCTAACAACTCATAAACATAAAAATAGTAAAATAAAGGAATCTTAAAAATCTTTTTAATTTGTTCAGAAAAGAAGATACTTAAAAGTACAACATGAAGCCAAGTGTGGCAATACACACCTTTAATCCCAGCACTTGGGAGGCAGAGGCAGGCGGATTTCTGTGTTCGAGGCCAGCCTGGTCTACAGAGTGAGTTCCAGGACAGCCAGGGCTACACAGAGAAACGCTGTCTCCAAAAACAAAACAAACAAAAAATAAAATGAGGGTTCCGTGTGTCCTCAGGTTTGGAATAACAGTTTCTTACATTGGACAATACACAGATTTGGCTGAAAAAAAAAATTTTAAAGGACACCATCAATATGAAAAACAGGAGCTGGAGAGATGGTGCAGGGGTTAAGAACACTTGCTGCTCTTGCAGAGGGCCTGGGATTAACACAAGTACCCACATAGCTTACAGTCTCCTATAAACTCCAGTTCCAGAGAACCAATCCCTGCTCTGGCATCTATATGCAGGAGGTGTACATGTTATACAAATATATAATACAGTCAAAACACTCATAACAAAAAATAAACAGGAAGTGGCAGAATGGAGGGACATATCTGCAACCTATAAGTGACAAGTGACACATTTTAAAAACAAGAAAACAACTCAATATTGAGATACTTTCAACTTAAAAATGAACTAAGATGTACATTATCAAAGACATGAATAGTAACCAGAATAACTGACATCATGAAAATGTGTATGATTACAAAAACTTGCAACCAAATGTCCATGGCCAAGAAAACTAAAAACATGCACATATAAAAGCTAGACTGTGCTCAGGTTCACATGAATGCCACCCATAACATTCCAGAAGGATACAGAAAGCAGTTCCTTAACCAATTACAGATACATGTTAATCAACTTACAGATACATGTTAACCAATTACGGATACATGTTAACCAATTACGGATACATGTTAACCAATTACGGATACATGTTAACCAATTACGGATACATGTTAACCAATTACGGATACATGTCCAATACCCAGGATATTTAGGACTATTATACAAAAAATAGAACGGATGACCAGGTGGATGGGTGTCTATAATCCACCTTGGGAGATTTCAAAGTCAACCTGGGCAATGAAAACTCAGGTTAAGGAGTGAAAAACAGAGGGAGGGAGGGAGGGAGGGAGGCCACAGACAGTGAGAAAGTCAGGATATGGAGGGATAATGAAAGCTGCAAACAGGGACAAAGGATATCGCTAAGCTCTGATAGAAAGCAGCCGTAAGATCAAATATTAGATCAGAGTAAGAAAATCTGAGTGCAACCCAGAAATATGCACACATACTTTAAATAAAACTTTGGGAGCTTACTGAAACATCATGCCTCTGATCAATGGCTTTATAAGGATATTTTCTGTTCATTTTGTATATATATAAAAGATACACTTTTGAGCACTATGCCATCCAAAAACTCAATAGGTGGGAATACTGTGCAGCAAACAGAAAAGGACAGTTTAGTTCACCATATATATATCAGAGTAGTCCTCTTACCTAATGAATAACCCAAAGACATGGAGGTAAATTTAACATGTAAACTGACCCAGAAGATAGGACTTACCAGTCGTTTCTGATTCATACTACAAACGTGGGGAGTGGTAGTTCCAAGCCAGCCTGGATAAATACCAAGGCACTGCACTCCCAAAATGAATACTAGATAAAGCACGCAAGCTTCTCTTACCCACAATTATGACTCTGCATTTTAAAGCTACTTTAAACCCATTTCCATGTGTTCCGTGTGTTGCTCATCATTAACATAAACAAAGAGCAGACATTCTAACACTAATAACATTAGGCCTGCACAAAATAACTTTCCTTCTCAAACTGAAAACACAGGCAGATGCAAGGAGACTGTTTATCAGACACTCAGGTCTCTCTGGAGACTCTGTATCTGCCTTTCAACTTCAAAGGATCCTTAAAATGACTACTAATGACATCTATCAGTCTTTGTCTTTTGTTTTCCTAATCATGCTTGGGTTTTAGATTTCCACATTGGACAGCTGCTTAAGACCAACTTTTCTGTACATCCGAATACAAAGGTGTCTCCTTTCTCATCCTGTTGGATGCGCTCTGTTACCAGTTCTCTATCAGCTCCCTTTACCTGGTCCATCCACTCTTTGGCACAAATCCCCATGATGCCCACACTGATGGGCACAGAAGATTCTGCTCATTTTACAATACACTCCTTGTATTCATGCATAACTAAGGCCTTCAGCTAAGAATGCATTATGCAAAAGCTTCCCATTCTACTTCAGAAGCTAAATGTCTGCACAATCAAAATGACATCCTCATTAAGTAGAGATCTTGTGACTCTGCACGGGGTACTCAGAAGAGAGTACCAGGCTGGAGATGCAGCTAAGTTGGTAAATAGTTCCCCTGTCTTGTGCCAAACTATAGGCTCAATCTACAGCACTGCAAAACCAGGCATGACAGACCCTATAATCCCAGCACTCCAAAAATGGGGACATGTAGGTAAGAATGAGGCCACCCTGGACTACATGAAACTCTTTTTCACAAACAAATGACCACAGTGGGTATAATAAATGAAGCGCAGGCACATGCTGCTGCCGCAAAAGGCAGTGCAGTGTGCATGCCTCCCAACTCCTCTGTGGATCTCTATAGCAGTCAAAAGTCAAGCACAATTGATACATGAGATCTGTATCAATTTAAATACAGTTAAAAAATTACCCGAAGGTTTAGAATATTGCAGAAACTGGAGAAAAACAAAGCTCAAAATGTTATGGAGTGACACTGTTTGCCAACTGATTATGAATTTAATCACACTATATTTGGTTAGAAATGTTTTTTATTAGTCGTGAGATTGTGTTAAGTTTTGTTTTGCTTGAGATAGAGTGTCAACAGCCAAGGCTGGAACACACTTATGTAGCACAGGCTTCAAGTTCCTAGCAGTTACCTTGTTTCAGCTTCTGAAATGCTAGAATTTCAGGTGGAAGCCACCGCCATGTTACAAATCATGCCTTAAATCTACTGAATGAAGCTGCAATGTAACGGTCCTAATTCTTGCTGAATATCACCAATCTTTGTAGCTACAAATCACTTGCATACACTCACTCCCTGGAGTTCACTAGTTAATACTCAGGACTGAGACCAACAACTCCCAGGGGAGTGTAAGATGGGAACAGGGATTCACTCACTAAAGAAACTCACACCACAGAGACTGCAGCTGGCATTATTTACAGTAGGAAGCAAGAAATCAAGGAGTTTTGTTGTTGCTTTCTAAACACTTGATGGTTTCTATGTTTTTTGTTTGTTTCCTTGCTTGCATGCTTGAGTTTGGTTTGGTTTAGAGTGGATTTTTTTAATTTCTTTTTCAGTACTGGATACTAAGCCTAGTGCCTCACACAAGCTACACAAGTGCCCTAATATATCCAAACCCAGTTTCTTTTTACTTTTTATTTTAAAAGTTTCTCACTAAGTTACATGGGCAGGACTTGAACTTGAAAACCTCCTGCCTCATCTCTCTAGTAGTTGTCAGGATGACTGCAATCTCTACTAATAGAGGCTTTAAGGCATCCCCAGTACAAGAGAGCTATTGCACATATTCTCTGAGAGAATGTGTGAATCCCCTGGTGAGAGAATACACACAATGATGGCTTAGCTATCAGTTGTATGCCACTTACAAAGGACCAGAAACACTGCAGACACTTCCTGATCTCTGAACAATTCACATTCTATGCAAGGGTCCAGAAACTCAAGGTTAAACATTTAGAAATATACAGTAAAAAACACCCACTGAGACAGACACACTGTTGTCTGGGGAGCATAGGAGAACAGAGAAACAGAGGGAAAAAACCAGTAAAGAATGCCTACTACCCTAGTACTCAGGGGCTGAGGCAGGAGGATGGCAACCTTACTATCATTGTGCGTACAAACTGAGATTCTGTTGAAAGAGAAGAGACAGAAAAAGACAAGAGAGAAAGGGAGGGAAGAAAGTGGAGGGGAAGGGATAGAGGGTGAAGGATAAAAAATAAATCAATAAACTATATTATTATAATACTAACATTAATACAAAACACCAACTCTAGCTTCTTCAGTACATTCAAATATTAAGTAACCAATGCTAATAATAATAAAAATTGTGATTTTATTTTAATTTGAATGTTACAAAATAATTAAGCCTCTGTGTCCTATAAATCAAACAGTAAGGCTAATATAAAAATGTAATTAATTGACTTTTGTCTGTGTTGCTAGAATCAAAGGCTGCATGCATTCGCTAACCAAGTACTCTATCTAAAAAACATGTCCTGAGCCTACCTGGCTAATCATTTGTCCATAATGAAGGTATATTTTAAAGTGCATGTTAAATCAATTACTGGTTTTTGTATCCACTTAAAAAGTAATTGATAACTTAGTAAGATAAGACAGGAAGCCAGCTGGAGACACGTGAGTTCGAGACAAGCCTGACGCTGTCACATGCATGAGGTTATGAGCAGCGCAAACTTTAAAAAATGGACGAGGAGGAGGACGAGGAGGAAGAGGAGAAGGAAGAAAAGGAAGAGGAAGAAGACAAAGACGAAGACGACAACGACAGGCTCTATAAGAAAATTACTTCAAAAAGATACATATCTCAGTCATTGCTCAAAATGCTCCTCACAGTTCCAGGGCACAATGCTTCTTCTTGTATCTGGGTGTACATACATGTACATATACATTTCTAACTAAGAACAAATAAATCTTTAAAAGAAAGCCAATCATGTTAGTCTCTACCACCCATAGGAATATATGCTGAAGTCAAGTTAAAAGGGACTCGACAGAGATTCCTAACACTGAAGAAACCTTAAAACAACAACAATAATCACAAAATCAGAGAGAAAACAATTAAGGGCATTAGGTGATGGGACAGTCTTACAATTCTTTATGGTTCACAAAATGTGAAACATGTACTATATGGAATTGTACCTTACTCTGGGTAGTACAGGATGAATGTAATTATCTATGACGTAATGCAGTTATAACAAAGAAATTGCCCATATAGTAAAGGAACAATATCTACGTATACTACTACCTGCTACTCAGCAAACATCTGTGTAAGTCTGTATTGTGTTTCAAGTTCATTTCAAAATGGAGACCCACTAAGCTATTTCTGTAAGATAGACATATTAGACTCTTTAGGAAAACAAAAAGAACAAATGGGGGCAAAAGGCTGCAGGAAAAACAAGATTAAGAAACTGCTCTGTCACAGACTCACTAGGGGACTGGACAGCTAACTGGCCGCTGCTGGCATATCCAGATTGTCTCTGTCTTGCACAACTGAACATGAAAGTCCTGCACATCGTAGCTCTTCAAAATTAATCAATATAGCCCCTACTCCCCCCCCCCTTCAATCCTCTGCCTCCCTTTAAAACACAGCACTGAGTTTGTGTTTGAAAACAGTTTGAAACTAGATTCTATGCTAATTCCTGAGTTCCTGTCTTACAGCAGTGAAAGTCATGGCGCAAGACAGAGGTAGGAGTAAAAAGTGCAATGTAAAACCCTTCACACAGTACAGCCCCATCACTTTTTTTAAGAATACATAACTTTTAGTGATATAACAGCAGATTCATAAAAACAGCTACAGCAAACAGTGAGAGCCGCTCAGTTTCAGTGCAAGAGAAATCCTTACGCTATATACAAAAAGACCAGGAAAGCACTTTGGCTCTGTAAAGTAATGATGCCCACAAGAATCATAGAAGGTGGCTGTGGCTGAAACCCATGGGTGACAGCATCAAGTCAGCAACAGAAACACAAAGGCACAAGACAGGAAGTAAAACGATTTGGTACATACTTGTGACAAAAAAATTTTTTGTGAAAGTACAGCTATCAAAGGCAGCGATTTTCTCCTGCAAGACTACGACGAGGATCCTAAAATTAGAGAGGAAAAAAACAGAATAGAAACATGAGTAAACGTGAAATTCTATGAACTGAATCATAAATAACTAAATTATACTTTTAAAATAAAACATTTTAATACATAGAGTAGAAATATCAGACTCCCAAAATCTAAAAGTAAAAGCAATGAAATTTTTCATCTAAACAAAGAAAGTGACAGATATTCTTCAACTGAGAAGCGGCCTGGGAACAGTTTCAGTTTCATACTTTCGAATTAAACAGGCCGCATTGAGAATGAATAATATTTGCCAGTTGGGTACTTACTAAAAGTAGTGCTCAATGATATTTAGAGTCAGCATTAAATATAAAATGGCTTTAAATGCTCTAAAAGATTGCAGAATTTCTCAGCACACCCAACAAAATCTAAGATATTTGCCACTGAGCATAAGTAAGCATTTCTCAATGAGTCAATATATTAGAATTTTATATCAGCATAAACAGTAATTTCAGAGACCAAAGTTTACAAATAATCAGGGAAATAATTTATAAAATAAGGAACATACAATTCCGCTAATATTTTAATGTTCTAAGGTAAAATTGCTAAAATACATCACAAATTATGAGCTTACTATTTCTTGTAGAAATACAAAAATCCTAAACTTAATCATTAATTCAAAATAAATCATCCTTTTTACTAAATAATCCAAATAAATCTTTTTAAAATTTAACATGTAAATCTAATTTACAAATGCTAAAAACTGATCAGGAAAATAATATGATTTATTGTGTAAAAACACAGCAAATGATTCTTGTAAAATTTCCATTTGCTGATGCAGAAGAATTCTAATTACTATTACTCCTATTATGCTATCCTATATATCAGCTGTCTGTAGAAAATTCCACTGTTGTTTGCTAGCTGTTTTATTGTTACTAAGTACATACTGTGGGGGATGCTCTGTATACACTTGTGCATATAAGAGACAGACACTATCCCCATAAATTACACAATACAAAACTTTATACTCAACAGCAAACTTCATTTGTGTCCTATCTGTAAAGAATGTTCCCAAACTTCTCACACCCTTCCTCCATCCCTATCGCTCCCAGCGCCTTGCAGAGGTAGTACCAAGGTTCCCTTAACACACAATATCCATCACTGACGAAAAAGTCAAATAATGCAGTGCACACAAAAACAAACAAACAAATAAAAACCAAAACCTATTAAGTTAGGAGAGCCTTGCACAGGTGATCTCAGCAACCCAGCAGGCTAAGACAGGCTGAGTAAGATCTTATCAAAAGAAAATCATCAATTATATGAAGATAAAGACAGTCAGACAGACAGACACAAACACACATGACTACCAGAACCAAAGAAAGAGTTCTGAATTCTCTATGTGTGAGGGTTTGCAGGGGCTTGGGTTTAGGTGTTCTCTCTCCTCTTAAATTCTCTTTTAAAAATTCGTTCTGCGCCGGATACAACTCAAAACCTTCACACATCTAGCAGAAACACTCTCGTTGAGCTACATCATGGTCTTTTGTATTTTTTTAATAAAAATTATGAAATCAAGAGACTGTGAAACTACAGAATAATCAAGTTAAATTATACATATATAAACACAAAAAAATTCAAGTATCCTAGTTTAAAAAGTACCTTAAACTGTAAAGTGGGATAAGAATACAAATAGTAACCAAAAGAAAGACAAACACTAAAGGCATACAAGTTACTGCAGCACGCAACTAGTCACAAAGTCAGTGCATAAAACAGCCACATAATAAGAAAACTAACCACATACATGTACATGAGACCAACAACAGAAACTCAAACAAATGGGCACTGAAGTTTAAAAAAAAAAAAGAAAAGGAGGAGGAGGAAGAGGAAGAAGAGGAAGAAGAAGAAAAGAAAGAAGGTGAGGAGGAAGGATTAGGAGCTTTAAGCCCAGAACTTAAAGCACTTGCTGCATAAACATAAGGGCTGAGCTGGAATCCCCAGAACTCACAAGAATATGGAAGCCTTTCTGTAATTCCAGCTTCATAGGGGAAGAGACAAGAGATCCCCAGAAGGAGGAGGAGGGAAGTGGCTGCTGAAACTACCCAGAACCACGAGTGCTAAGTTAACCCAGCCTCAATTAATAATGTGCAAAAATGATGGAGGATGACATTAGCTTTGGGCTCCACTCCCTTGAGTACATATGTTCACAGGCACATGAAGACACACACACACACACACACACACACACACACACACACACAAGGGGAAGGCAAGCCTGAGGGAAGCAGGGGAGTCTGAATATAGCCTATATTGTCTAGTAAGGCCCTTCCTAAAAACACACATAAACATCAACTTGTATTATGCATTCCAAGTCCAATAAAAGAAATCTATACTTAAAAAATAAAACTGGCAGGAATGATGACAGAAAGGAAGAGAGAGCTCCCTCCGCATCTATCACCAGACACTCCATAGTCATCACATGGACCAAACACAATTGCTACAACCAGCCCAGTGGGCAAGGGTCAACAAAGACAAAGACCATTGAAACTCATACCAACAAAATGTAATATCCATGAATAAAATGCTAAATAATTTTTAAAGTACAAAAAATAATTTTTAATACTAACTAGCCTGGGCTCTGGTCCTAGATCTGGCTGTTAAATTGTTCTACTTGCCTTCTCACCCCACTACACTCCACCCCAACAGACATTAGAATCACAGTTAATTTTGATCAAATAATGACTAAATAGTGAAACTGAAATCATGGAAAGCGCCTAAACTAATAAAACCCAGTGGTTATAGAAAAGTTTTACTTCTACAAGAAACAGGACACCAGATGGCAAGGAAGAAACTCTTAGGAGATATAGTCAGGTGAGCAGGGAGCAAAAGGTGTGATACACGTTACTGTTAGCTACAGGCAGGAGGCCGCAGGAGAATTTAGAGCAGAAAGAACTCATGCCCACCTTAAACTCAAGGGATAAATTTAGGCACTATAATAAAAGTGGGTGTGCCAGGTGGAATGCAGATGTTGAAAGAGGATACAGACAGCAGGTTACAGCAGGGTGGGAGCAGGGATAGTGAGAACTGGTAAGTTCTACATGCAATAGGAAGAGGAGGTGAGCAGAACAAACACTTGGCCAATGATCTTTGGAAGACAGGTTCAGTGAGTTGGATACATAGACTCGCGGGAACTAGTGTTAACTGGAGCAGGGGCAGAAGTCAATCAAGGACAAATGGCAGCTCCTACTTTCAGACACAGAGCACCTGGAAGGAGATATCATAAGGATGAAAAGATATGGATGACAGCCAGGGCCACAGGGCAGAGTTATAATCTCAGGACCCAGAGGCAAGCATAAAAGAATAGGGTGTTCAAGGCTAGCCTAATCTACACATTGAGAGAAAAAAGGTGTGGCCAGGACCCTAATGGTAACAGGATTCGTACCACCTATGAGGCCATGGGCTGGATTCCAAGCACTGAAAATTAAATGATGGTGAAGACGATGAGAATTTTATGGAAGCCAAGGAAATCTGTCATCGTCGCAGAACAGATGCAGGATAAGCAAAAGGGCACTGACCAGAATGGGAGCCAAGCATGGGAGCTAGAGCCCGCAATCCTGCACAAGTGGACCACGTGAAACATGTGTTAAATAAGTAGAATTAGACAGCAAGGGTGGGATGCAGGGACTCGGGGCTCCAGTGCACAGCATGCTGCTGCCCACTGCCCAGAACGCACTTACTCAGAACATACCCTCAGCTGAGTTGTCCTCACTGGCCTCGGGTTTTATCTGAAAATAATTTTTCCCTTGGGCTCTGTCTACATGAATTTATGCTCTTCATGAAATGTATAGATACGTCTGACTTCCTGTTAAATTTTCTACTGTTCTTTCATGTGCTCATGGGCTCCAGTAACTTTTTTTGATTTTTAGTATCTCTTTTTATTCTTCCCCTCTTTTGGTTTTATGAGACTATATCATGTATCACAGACTAGCCTCAAGATGGTTACTGAGAGGAGGGTGTCTTTGAACTCCTAATCTGCCAGCTTTATCATCTGGAATTACACAGATATGCCACCATGTCCGGTAAACTGCATAATTTCTACAGAGCAATATAAAAGACTTCTCCGAGCACTTGGTACAGGCATTCAGATGTGCTTGGTGGGCCAGGCATGGTGTCAAAGGACAGCCAGGGCTTGTCACATAGAGGAACCCTGCCTTGACAGATCACATGTGCTTGGTGAATACCACTCTCAGCATCTTCCAGCATCAGGGGGGTTAACCCTTGCGCACAATGCGATCTGTGCTTTTGTTTTACTTCTGTCCACTAACAGGACTGACGTGCCTGGTCTCTGCTCGCCTTCACACTGTGGGCTGTGAAGATGGAAGAGGGTTTACTCCCCTGCTTCCCAGTGCTGCATGCTGCATCCCTTATCTCAGTTCATCTAAAGCGGGACGGTGACTGTGTGTCTGCCACACCCCAGCACAGGATCCTTCTGTCCTCCTGTCTTTACATCGCCTTTCTCATGCCCTCACCTTAACCCCAGTAAGGTAGCAAAGAGGAGGGCCTGCTCTGTGAACTGCTTACTGGCACTCTCACACTGTTCTAGTCACCAGAGTGTGTGAGCAGCCTGACACTCGGGGTGGAAGAATTCAATTCTGACAGCAGAAAAGAAAATGTGTTTCAGCATCAAGAATGTTTTAAGTCATAATAGTTACTTTATTTAAATTATGTAATTACTGTCATGACTTCACAGACACAATGCCTGCACTTCCTCTCCCATGCCTTTCTAGTACCAGACTGAGGTCTCACCAAAATCAGATGGAGATGACAATGTAGGTCAATAGAACTCCCTGAATAAGCCTCCCCGTGAACAGTCCTGGAAGTACAGCCTGAAATGCCTAGTAAGCCCTCAAAGGTCCGGAGCCCTTGGTGAAAGCAGCCTAAAATAGCCACAGGCTTTTGGTGCAGAGTGCAGGGGAAAGCAGCAGGATCCTCTGCCTCAGTGCTGCAACCCGGAACTACAGGGCTGTGCTCACCTTACCTCACCTACCATCTGTACACTTTTGCCCAGAAAACGATAAGCCACACTAACAAAAGGAGTTAGCATACCCACACCCATCTGGTCCTGCACACACCTCCAGTCTCTGAGGATTTCCTCATGCCATAACCTACACTTCTCTGAGTAAACTCAGGTTTGCTGGAATCTACCCTATGCTGATCATCACATTTCTGACAGCCATCATACCGATCAGCTATATACCTGCCAATCACTTCCTAAAGGTCTCTTGAACCCTTGCTGATCTCAGAATTGTCCTGTGCAGTTGCAACATTCACTCCGGAATCATTGTGTAATATAGCTGTGGTGATTTTGTGTGCAGCATTTACAGATCTGTGTGCAGGTCCAGACACAGGTAACTGTGAGCATTTTGGGGTAATCAGAAGCTTTTCTAAGAAGCTCTTAGAGATACATACACTATGGTATTAATTTTTAAACAGCAATTATATATTGTTTGATTTCTTCTCTAACTTAAGCTCAGCAAACTTAAACAAAAAGAGTTTTGCTGTTTTGCGTGAATTTTCATGAATCTATAGTATAAGGAATGCTTATTTAGAATGTGCTAATGTCGCGTTCTGATAAATCTATTTGGAAAGTCCCTGGCTGCAAGCCATTCCACACACGGTACTATGAAGTAGGGTGGACACGGTTACTGGTTCACTACGTGCTTCTACTGCGTCTACAACTCGCCGTGTCTGCCCTTGGGTTTGAGTGCACTTAAAAGTATCAGCTCCACAGACACTCCCCCTTTTGTTTTCAGTGCTGGGAATTGAATCCAGGGCTTCCCACACGCAAAAAAAAAAGTTTCTTATGCCTCATGTTTGAGCCTTTTTTATATACATAAGATTTCTTTACTCACACTCATTCGCGTGAATGTGGGTTGGCGTGGACATGTTGTCAGAACGTGTGTGGATGTGTGTAGAGCTCAAAAGACAACCTCAGATGTCCTTCCTCATGCTCCACCTCCTTAGAGGTGTACCCAGACTAGCTGGCCCATGAGCTTTCCGGGATTCTGCTGGCCCTGCCTCCCTCCTTGCCTTAGGATTGTTAGGGTGACAGGTGCCTGTGGCTCCTCCCTGGGTTCTTGGGGTTTGAATTCCAGGTTTTTCTCAGAGGCACTTCCCAACCTTATGTGTTTGCTCTTTGTAGCAGAAGACTTGCATCATGTACCTCAGACTCTGATCAAGATACTCCCCATCTGACAAGTTCAGCCTTCTCTCATGTGAAGCAAAGTGCTGCACAGACTGAATTCATAAGATTCTTCCTCCTCTAACAGCTTGTGTAAAAATGTTATTACTACTAGAATCCACACAGCTTAATCTACGTTTGAATATTTTCTCACAATTTTAAAGAAAGAAAATTGATCACAATCACTACTGTGAAATGTTTAGGAATAAAAATGTACTAAATCATCAGGCAAAATAGGGTGGTACATGCCTAAAACCCCAACTCTGAAGATACTAAGCCAAGAGGACAACAAGATCAAGGCCAGCCTGGATAACCTAGCAAGACTTTGTACAAAATAATATAAAGTTAAAGGGGCAGAGGGCAGCCCAGTCCTCAAGCTAAGTATTGTTCTCAAACTAACACGTAAGAGCTCAGGCCCTTAGTATAAAGTATTAAGCTTTATGTATGAAGAGACACGCCCCATTCACTCTAATAACTAACTGGTTTCCTGTACTCTCAGGGACGCCCCATCTTACTGTCTGTATGAACCCCACTCACATCCCTCTACACTGAACAACCTCTACAACTCATGGCCAGGTCGGGGGGCTCGAAAGGACTCAATGTGAGCATCTTAGCTGTTTCACTAGAAAGAAAGTTGAACTTTTGTTCAATGACTAGAAATCGCATGCCTCCTACATGTCAAGGAGGCACATTACAATTTGAAAATAAGTATATGAAAAATACTTACCGCTTATTACAGTGAAGATCATAAATGGGTGTTTTAAACTGAATGGACTTGACCATTTCCCCAGTACGAAGTGAATACAGATCCACACAGCAGTACGGTGGTGTCGTGCTAAAAAACAAACATTACTTTAAGTTAAGGAGAAAAGACAGCACAATAAATATTTTTATAGCTCATGATGCCAAGAAATACATTCAGCAGTATCACACATAATACAACCAGGCAACTCAGTTTTTAAAATGTAGCATCAGGCCCAGGAGGATGACCCAAGCCTTTATTCCCAACATTCCAGAGGCAGAGGCAGGCAGATCTATACAAAGTCCAAGCCAGGAATGGTTGTAAAATTAATACTGTGAAGTATAACATTATGATTTTGTGAATAGATTAGTAACATGTTCATGGTAAGAAATATTTCCTAAATTTGATTAAAGGATTAAAATGATTTCAAAATGAACAAATAAAATTGGTAGATAATGTATATGAATGTAAAATACTGCAGAGTGTGATGCAAAAATTAAGTAGTAAGAGAAAGGCTCACTGTCTCAATAGAGCTCCCCACAGGAGGTCAGTTTTGTGCATAATTGAAAATCCAGTTTATAGGAAAGAAAGCTGCCTACATTTCCTGAAAACCTGGTGTGTGAAGAGAAAGGCACAGATGATGTCCCTGAACGTTAAAGAAAACTGCTGTGATTGATGCTTATTGCCACAAACCTAACAACCCGAGCTCCACCCCCCCCCCCGTTGTCTCTGACCCTGTACCCCAAGTGACCCAAGATACTGTTCAAACACATGCGCACGCACACGCAAATATAACTAAAATTGTAAAATATAATTTTAAAGCACAAAAATAAAATTTAGTAAGATCCATTAGTGACTGGGTTCCTCTCTATGTAAATGTACAACAGTTCAGTGACAGCAGTGAGCAGTGTGGTGCAGAGCACTAAGTGGACTGAGCAACAACTGGTTTGGGGAACTGCTGTCCTCCATGGCAGTAAAGATATTACCTTGCATGTACACAGAAGGAGAAATTTTCTGAAATCTTGAAATTTAGTTTCTAAAATTAACAAAACTGAAATATTACGCCCAAAATTAATCTGACCTTCTACTGCTGAGGGGACAAGTTAGCAACCAATAAAACTACTGGCAAGGGAAAGCAGAGAGTCATTCCCAGTGAAGTGCTCGTGGCAGTGGAGCACTGGACACTGGAATTCCAACCACCTCACTGGCCCCCATGCAAAGGATTCTTTTTCAAAATCCTCAGATAGGTAGAAAAACGACACAAAGCCCACTTCAAGACTAAGTGAGCTAACAAGACAACACCGTAAATATGTACATATTGGGGAACCACTTAACCATTAGTAAAAAGTAGTGATCCTTTAAAGTAAGAGTTCTCCTTAATTCATGAGGCAGCCAAAATCTTCCTGTCAATGACATTACCATGTGCTTGCCTGACAGTGACAGCTTTTGAGAAGCCTTGCCCATCTGTGTGGAACACGGCAATGACAGTCTTGATTCTATTTACAGATGGCTGAAGAGAAGGTTCCCATTAAACTCTGGGTCTATGTATCTCCCAACTTGCTATGCTGCAAGACAAGCTCTGCTTTGTACTGCCACCCACCACACGTGCGCCACCAAAGCCGATGCCATAATAAAGTTGTATAGTTTTCTGGGTTCTACAATGCTCAGGTAGACTGGCATGCCCAGTGTTTTAGCCACTGGAACATAGCTATGACCTCACATCAAAATGAAGCTGTTTTTAAAAGAAACCCAAGGATGTAACTGGTTCATTTTGAGTGAAGGGATGAGTCTATAGGAAAACAAAAACGGATACAACTAAATTAGCAAATGAGTGCATAAAATCCTGACTGTCTTTTAACACACATGTATCAAAATGAACAATAAATATAGTTTGTATATTTTGTGATAAATACAGTGATGGATGTAATTTGGGCCAATTGAGTTACTCCTTATATAAATGAGGTGTTTTATATTAAGTTACAAAGCAAACAGCAGTTTACATGACTCATATCTATAATGGGAGTTATTAATATTTTATAGGGAAAGGCCTAATTTTCATACATTATGATAGCCAAAGGAATGGAATTTCTAGTCACGTCAGTGAGAAAGTTTCATTATGTCTAGTTAAAGACCAAGGCTTTTTTCTTTTCTAATGAAAAAGCTTTTTTTAAAGCAATTGTAAACCACGGGACAACATGGATCCCATGATGAGAAAATACTGAAAGTGTAATGAATACAGAAGGCAGGCACCAATAAGAAGCCAGCAACATTATCACCTAAATGAAGCTATAAGTTGAGTTACCCCAGTCAAGCAAGACTAACTGCACTTACCAACTCTGAATAATCACAAACAATAAAAGCCAGGCCTACATTCTCAAATTCAGAACTTACTGTGAAAATTTGCCAGCTCTGTTCCCTATAGTCTCTCATTCACGGCCTCCTTGATAAAGTGTTTCCAATATAACATCTATGTGTTGACTCTTACATGAACTTGACACGAGCTAGAGTTATCTGAGAAGAGCGAACCACAATTAAGAAAATGCCTTCATAAGATCAGGCTGTAAGCATTTTCTTAATTAGTGATTGATGTGGAAGGACCCAGACTACTACGGGTGGGGTCACCCCTGGGCTGGTGGTCCTGGGTTCTATAAAAAACAGGCTGAGCAAGCCAGTAAGCAGCACTCCTCCTCTGTGGACTCTGCATCAGCTCCTACTTCCAGGACTTCCTTTGAGGTAAACCTTTCTCTTCAACTTCCCTTTGGTCATTGTGTTTCATCTCAACAACAGATGTGCTGTGCAGGGAGCACACTTGGCTGCTCAATAGAAGCTTAGAAAAGAAAAGTGTGGAGAACAATGCAGACAATGGAGACCTGGCCTATGACGTTCCAGAGGGAAGCAAAGACTCTACCAGGCCTTTTGTGTGCAGAATCTATGCTTTCTGGTCAGCTTGAACTGAAGAAGCACTGTGATTAAAAAGACACTGGAACCATTAAAGTAAAACCTTTGCTTTCTGCAGCAATTCTCAACCTGTGGGTCAAGACACCTTAAGGGGTCACATATCAGATGACAGTAGAAAAATGGCAGTTATGAAGAGTCAACAAAATAATTTAATGGCTGGAGGATGCCACAGCATGAGGAACTGTGTTAAAGGGTCACAGCATTACACAGGTTGAGAACCACTGCTTTACAGGGACAACTGACGCTGTTCAGGGGGAGCTAAGAAATCAGTAGTGATGGTGACTAAGAAGAGACCAGCATCACCTGGGTGAAACCTTCTGGGAAGTGTGTCCTCAGAGTCAGCACACACAAGAGGTGCAGCTGAGGCTTGACACCACCTGGGAGGATTGGAGTCCTGAAGAGAGGCCAGACGTGGCTTAAAGTGCAGTGCGGGCTCGGTAAGAAACCCCAGCATTTTGGAGATGCAGTACCGTGCATGGGGTGACCACCAGGAACAGTAGCGGCAGTATAGAGTGGTGCCTGCCTGACCCAGGAAGACAAGCTGTGCGTGCTTCAGAAGGCGGGGCCAGAGAACTGACCCAAGCCCTTTGAAGGAGTCCTGAAGATTGTGAGTAAACTCCAGAGAAATGAGACACTTGAGACATTGCTAGAGTTTGGTTTTTGCCTTGTTCAAATTGTGACTGTGCCTAGGTTCTTCCCTCTTGAAGCAAGAAAGTATTTAGCCTATTTTTATTTCAAAGGAGCCCACAGTTAAAAGATTGTGAATTTTTAAAGAGATTTTGGATTTTAAAAGAGACTTTGGGGTTTTTTTTGTTTGTTTTTTTTTTTAACAAAACTTGAACTTTTAAGTTGTTTGAATTGATAAAAATCATGGGACTTTAAGTTGTAATGTTTAATTATTTATGATAATTACTGATGTGAGGTACTGGGAATGAACAAAAGAAAAGAAAAAAAAAACCAGTAATGTCATATAAAGTGTTGTGTATCAAGTTGTCACCCTAAGTCCCTATCAGCAATCACTGCGCCACTGCATTTTTTTTAAAGGGCAATCTTTGTGAAGGCTTCCTAACTAGCGCAGCAGCCCAGCATGGTGGAAATCTCTATCTCCAGCACTTAGGAGGCTAAGACGGGAGGATGACCTGGAATTGAAGGTTAGCCTGGGCAAAAGAGTGAGTTCCAGATCCAAAAAAGTAAGAAAAAAAAAAAAAAACTCTCAGTAAATCTGGTCCACAGATGTTGGTGATGTAGTTTGAATCTGAAATGGCCTCCACATGATTCTGTCCAGAGGACCTCATTTCTACCTTGTGCCAACATGCTCGTGTACATATGCTACCTGTGTGTGTGTGCACATGTGTGTATACATACATGTGGGTATCTACCTCAATCATCCTCCCCATTATTTTGACAGGACAGGTCTTTCAGTTAACCTATTGCTCACCAATTTGGCTAGCCTACATGTCAGTGAGCACCAAGAATAAGCTAGCCTCTACTTCTCACCCGATACTTCACCTCGCTTTTACATGGGTACTGGGGGTCCAAACTCAGGTCTTCACGTTTACAAAACACCACCTACTGACCCATCGCCACAACCCCATGGTACTATTTTGAAAGCTGTAGGGACTACAGCGGGAATCGAGTCACTAGCAGCTGTGCCTTGGAAAGGTATTTATTCCTCATCCTCATTCTGGCCTTGGGTCAGAGCTTGCTGGTGGTCGGCTCTGAAGATGCACATGCTCCCATCACTGACTCTTCTGCCATCACAGATGCAGCCACTTAACCATGCACTACCTGCCAGGGGGACTGACATTAGCCTCAGCTGACATAAGCCTCTAAGCAGCTTCCAACAGGTGTTGGGAAACAGTGTAAAAGTAACTTCCACAGTTGGAATCAAGGATGGTGGGCCGCCTGTGGGGACCGCCTGTGGGGACAGGTTGGCAGATCCTCAAACATAAAGCAGTATAACTCTAGGTCTGACAACTCCACTCCTGGGCACACACCCAGGAGAAGTAAAAACATATGTCTATGCAAATGTTGGTACATTAACACCACAATGGCATTGTTCAGAATAACCGAAGTGGGAACGCACTCGTGCCCATAACACACAGATAAACAATGGGATAAGCACAGACAAGACTATCATGAAATAAAAGTACCTCAAAAACATTATGCTAAGTGAAAGCCAGAGACTTGAAAAGTCTCATCGTGTAGAAATCCATTTGTCTAAGGTGTCCTGAAGGGGTAAATCCATTGAGACAAGAGCAGACTGGGAGCTGCCTTGACCAGAGGGAGGAGGAAATGAGGAGTGACTTCGTAATGGGTGTGCTTTCCTTCAGTGTGAGGAGCGTGGGTTGATAACAGGTAACTGTTCGGCAACATTTCCAATGAACTACGATTTAGCAGGAAAGGTTGTTTTTTATGAATTCAATTTTAGCAAAGGAAAGCAGGCAGCGTGCATGTCTGACAGAGTAATAAAAAAATAAATAATCCACAGAGCTAATAAAAGCTGCAGGGACTGGGGTAGGGACCCACTGGCAAGTGCTTTGATGCTAAGGAAGACTCAGACAACGGGACCAAACAACAGAGCTGTAAGACATGAGGCAAAACCTAGAAAGTGACAATGACATGAATATACTAGATTTCAACATGACAATCAAAAGGGAAACACTGGACAGAGAAAATGGAAGGCAGAAGGATATATGGAAGGTCATATGGAAATACACTCTCTCACAGCCCTGTTAAAACTTAAACCCTAGGAGGGACGTGGTAGCATAAGCCTTTACTCCCAGCCCTTAGACAGCATGGCAGATCTCTCTGAGTTTGAGTGGGGCCAAGAGTTACATTGTGAGATCCTATCTTTTTAAAAGTTATATAAATACCTAAATAAGTAAAAGGCTAATGCACATATGATAAAAAATAAAGGTAAGGGGTAAAATTCTGGTTAAAGGATAGAGCCAGGGGGATAAGAGTGAGCAGCGAGACCCAGAAGTGGACCCTACATGAGAGGACACTGTTGCTCCCAGAAGACATGAGTTGTTAATGCCCAGTCAAAGAAAGCTCCCTATGCATGATTGGTCAGGAAGGAACTACTGCCATTGCACTGTTACCACCATAAACAGACAATAGGTGATCCTATTGTCAATGATACCACATATTTGATATAAAGAAATCAATGTCAAGCAACCAGGAAACTTCTTACCTGCTGGCTATTTTTCAATACTAACCAACCAGGCAAGATATGCCCACTGGCACAAGGGTGGCATGACCCTTAGATAGTAACCAACAACTTTTTTATCAGCCTGTTCCAACGGAGGGAATTCATGCTTGGACTGTCAATCTGGTCAAAAGCCCATAACCCATAGCCCTGGAGGTGCTGGGGAGGGACAAGCTTTGGCACGTCGGACTGCCTTCTAAATACTTAGGCTTAAATCTTAGTACATTGCTTTGAAAGTTTCCAACGCTGGCCATAGTTAAGCCAGTGATCAGTCATTTTGTGTACTTAAGAAATGTGTCTAGAATACAATAAACTGTTAATTTTTAACATTCTGAGTAAAAAAGAAGCATCCTGAATAAGATGCAATGCCCAAAATTAAGAACCAGAGTATGGAAACATTAGATCATCTACTGAATTATATCACACTCAATATACTCACTGGTTAAGAGCATGTACTGCTCTTTAAGGACCTGAGTTCAGTGCCCAGCACCCATGCCCAAACTGGAAAACCTAAAGGGCACTAGCAGCTGCTGACAGGCATATTTAAAATACCTACAAAATGAGGGGAGCACATATTTTAAGTAAACATTAAGGTGCAGAGAGAAAAATACATTTGCAGCATCTTGGAATTTGTCCTCACAACTCAAAAGGTTCTGACCAGACTCATTTTGAGGAGCCAAAGGATGTGTGTGGGAAAGTCCTCATGAAGTCACTGCAGAAGACAATTCTAGACATTACAAGTAGCTTCTAGACCATAGGACAACAATGTCTTCCATAATTGTTTAAGTTAAAAATTCTCCACCAGATGAATCTTGGACATGCTGACTGCAGCCCATGAAGCTTTGAAAAACCCATAAGCCAGCATGGACTCCTTACACAGAAGTAACAAGACAGGTTGAACTAACAGCTTTGCCAGCACTAGGCAACCATGTGGTGTTCCCTCTTCTGAACATAACAATCTTTAGATGCATTTCAATCTTCAGTGAGGGCAGAGGTCTTACAGTGATATTCAGCAACATTTAAATCCTTGTTATTAAGCCACTTCAGGAGCACGGGGGGTGGGGGGAATATGCTTGTTCAGATGATCATATCTGATGAGAAGAATAATCTGAACATACAAATAAGGTTTAATAACTCATCAAAAACTATTAATAAACACTATTTTAGAAATAAAATTATTCTCAAAAGTACCTAAGCAGACTTATATCATTCAATCTATTTTGAAAAAAAAAAAACTGACTTTTTTCCCCTTTGTGCACATTTACTATCATAATAAAAAAACAATTTTCAAAGGAAGGGGGGCATGCTTACTGACCACAAAGCAATTCCACCTTGGTTGATATTTATCATGCAGTGTAGTTCAAGGAATTAAACCTGGATCCTACTGCACACTACACAGGAGTTCTACCACGAACCAAACTCACACACAGCAAGCGATTTTCACCCAAAGTCATTTTACTTTTTGAAAGTCATACCAGCAACATATTATAAATGAACTGAAGTTAATCAGTTCAATAATTTTATCAAACTTTGAGATAACATTTAGATTAAGTTGTATACACTAAAATATACTGACAGTTTCCAGTTTATGTTAAAAACTATGGTGAGGATTAAGTCAAAGAACCCATAATGGGAAAAGACCAAATTAAATAAAAGTTTAAGTTAAGCACACTATAAACTTGAGCACTGTTGTGCAATAATTTTTTCAGAAGGCTTGAAAATCTATTCTCTAGGTCATAAACTAGGCTTCAAGTATCCCCAGAACAACGACTCACTGAGACTGTGGACAGCATTACTGTGCTGAGGACCTCAGCATTATTTCTTGTAATACATGAGGTAATCCGTGGTAACTAATACTATACTTTCAAATTTTAAATAGTGCCCAAAGAAGGAGCAGCAGACAAATGTAAAAAGACATTTTATGCCTAAAAAAGAGGCAGGCAAGACAGCTCAGCAAGCAAAGGAATAGCCACCATGCCAGATAATCTTATGTCAATCCTGGAACACAAAGGATAAAAGGGAGGAAGCAACTCACATTCTAGGACACATGTGCCCCAACCCAAGTACACATACAATTAGACAAAGAGATAAAAGAAAATAATTTAAAGCATGATGGGAAAGAATGACAACTCATTGCATATTAAATTTAATTCCTAAATTCAATAAAATACATAAATTTTATCTTGAGTCTATTTTTGAATTACTAGAACACTATAACTCTTGCTTTACATTCAGGTATCATTAGAGTCACAGTCATGTTGTAACCTGGAACGTGTTTTCAAAACAGCTTTTTAAAAATGGAACACAACGACCATCACATTAATGCCAAGTGAAATATGGCTTTTATGATTTCAAAATCCTAAACATTAATACCATTTCCTTCACAAAGACCATCATTATTTCCATTCATGATATTTAACAGATTGAAACGAAATTAGGAAAAGTGCAACAAAGTATCTGAGAAAGTGACATCTTCCAAGAATGTGAAATGTTTAAGAAAAATACAAAATAGCAAAGGCATTTAAAATCTACCAGGAATTGTAAGAAGCATGGAAACACTTATTTTTAAATAGAAAAAAGCTGCACAATCTTCAACATGTGTAACTAAATCTAATCCTTTAAATGTAAGGGAAATTTTGACAGCATTATAGTATTGTCTTCTTATTCAGAGCTTGAAGAACAAATGCCTGTTGGTCTTATTCTTTATTATTTTCTTCTTTAAAAAAAAAAAAAAGGAAAATGGAAACTGTGATTAGCTTACTTAGTAATTTATTCTCTCTGAGTAAGATCTGGTGACTCCAAAAGGTGCTAATAAGGGAGCTGTCACAGGGAAGGCTCAAGCCACGGAGTGAGGAATAACATCCGCACACACGAACAAGAAGGGAGCTAGACGTGAAGCCTAAGTCAGGATAGCCATTCTTTGTTTCGTTTTGAAAAGGGGTGTTCTATGTCACCCACTATGTAGGCCACCTCTCACTACCACATACTGAGATTAAAGCCTGCACAATCACACCTGGATTCCGATAGTTTTCTGGAAATAACTTGGTACTGCAGATGGAAAATACCACTCCACACTGATTACCATCAAATATTATTTTAAAAGTATGAAAACTGGAGGCTAGAGATGGCTCATTTGGAAGCTCATAGGAAGAGCTTGTTCCTCTTCTATAGGAACTGAGTTCAGTTCAAAGCAATCACATGATGGCTCACAATCACATGTAACTACAGTTCCAAGGGACTTCTTCCTCTTTGGGCCTCCTGATGTACACACACACACACAAATAAATCATTTTTAAAATTTATAAGTATTACATAATTATATTATGAGATGTACATGAAATAAAATTAACACATAAATATAAAATATAGCACATTTATCTTTCACCTAATTTTAGATCAAATAGGTGCAAGTCAAATATTATACAGCAGGATGGAGCAAACAAGAGTAGCTAGGAAAGTGGTATCGTAACTAAGATTTGCAGCATTGTAGTTTTTCTCTTCACTTTAAAGCATTTCCAATCCAGGGTCCAGGACTTCTAATAAATCAAAATTCAGTAAACAAGGGAGACACGTGTTAACAGTGCTGAGAATGCCTACTGATGAAAAGCCCTACCATTCTGAAGAGCAATAAATGAGGCCGGTTCAAGCTGTTCCATCAAATAACTGCTATCAAAACGGACATGGTTTATCTTATGCAGAAGTTATTAAAACATTGTCAGTGATAGAACGTAGTCAAAACAAATCCAGTTAGTACCATTTGTTAGACACAGTACTGCTCACTGAATGAAGACGGTTTCAAGTAGAAAGGATTAAGGTTAAGCATCTTAGAGCGCGTCAGCTGCTCTGTCTGGCCACACCATGCCACTACACTTTCATCCCAGCTCACAGAACGTGCACTACAGCAGCAAGGAGGCCCTGATGTGAACTACAGACAGTGGGTAAAAAGACATGTCAATGGAGGCAAGGGAGATAGAGCCTACCACATCATTTGTTAATCAAGGAAATGCTCCACAGACTTGCCTACAGACCAGTCTGATGGAGGCCTTTTCTCAATTCAGTTTCCCAATTCCTACATGACACTAGCTTATGTCAGGTTGACAAAAAGCCAACCAGCACAACCTTCAATTCACTTTTTCTGATATTTTGAAATTGCCTTTCAAATAAATCTCTTTTTACTGGGCATAGCAGTACCTGCCTGAAATCAAAGCACTTAAGCTGAGTATGGGTAATCCCAGGTAAAGGCCATCCTGAGCTACATAGTAAGATGATCTCTCAAAACAACAGTAAATACAACACATTCTTTAATGATCTATTTTGAAGTCTACCTTAGAACAAATGAACAAAGGAAGTCAGGATAGCTGCCCTATAAATTTCCACCTATGAAACAAATACCCTGACTAACCCAGCCGTGGCTACTGAGAAGGAAACTGTAGCCCTAGCTTCATTAGCATCCAAATAACCAGAGAAAACTCACACATTGCCAGGGAGTTAGGTAGCAAATATTAAAATGAACAACACATAATACCGTTTGTAGTTTAAATTTTGAATACTAAAATTTCACTTTGCTAAATCCCTTCTGTAAACAATGATAAGGTCACACTAGCAATAGAGGGGGCTATGAGTGGGATGTAAAGTGAATAAAAGAATAAATTATGGAAAGAAAAGGGAAGAAGTAAGATTACACTAGTAATAAAAATAGTAACTAGCACAATATCCTACACTCGTGCCTCCAGGGAGAACAGATCTAGGAAATTGTTGAGTTTCCTTCTTCCTAAATAAAATTAACTAATACGATGTATATTAGGAAGTTCTATCAGAATGCTCACTTCAGCAGCACATATACTTTAGAGAAAGCTAGAAAACATAAGCAGTTCTGTGTATTTTCCCATTTTATTAGATAATTTTTATAGACAACAAAATATGGGAAACCAATAGCAAGAAGATTTAGGAAAAACAAAACAATGAACATGGCTCGGCCACTAAGAGTATGCAGGGGCTGCTATTCCAGAAGACAAGAATTCAGTTCCCACCACCCCCCTAGAAGCACATAACTCCAGTTCCAGGGAATTGATGCCCTCTTCAGGCCTCTTGGGGCACGAGACATGCCATGTTGTCCACAGACATACATGCAGGCAAAATATTCACACATAAAAAGGTAAAATAAAAGAATCTGGACATAGGATCTTCCCAACACTTGGGAGGCTAAAGTAGAAGCATCATGACAAGTTTGAGGCAGCCTGGTGGGACTCTGTCAGGGATAGAAAGATATCTCAGTCTGTGAAGGTTATCTGCCATTCAGAGTGACTGCCCAGGCTCAAGTCACAGAACGTTGAGGTGGAACATGACAGCCCATCTCCAAAAGTCTTCATAACTAAGAGATACATTACAGAGCCAAGAATGTAAGCCAGTACTTGTCTAACAAGCATTAAGACATGACTGCCTCACAGTTTAAGGTTTGGGGGTTTTGAGGATTTGACTCTGTGGATTCCTTGTGCTGAAATTACAGGTGTGTACCACCACACCCAGCTAGGATACTGGTATATTAATTTGGAGTCATGGTATTTTAAAGAAACAGTGAAAACTAATAAAATATAATCAGAAAAATATAAGAATTTTTATAGTGAAAGAAATCTCATACACATAAACACACAATCTTGTTCAGATTTATTTTCCTAAAAGCAAGATAATTCATAACTGCTTCTCTATTACTATTAATAAAAAACAGAAATCCCAGTGGTGGCACACGCCTTTAATCCCAGCACGTGGGAGGCAGAGGCAGGCGGATTTCTGAGTTCGAGGCCAGCCTGGTCTACAGAATGAGTTCCAGGACAGCCAGGGCTACACAGAGAAACCCTGCCTCGAAAAACCAAAACAAACGAACAAACAAAAAAACAGAAACCATTTTGCTCATCAACAGTCTTGTATTCCCACAGTTAAATGTAAAACACTATAAAGCTGAAATGAGAATATTCACGTCTGGCTCAACCACCAAAGCAACTCATGACACCAACTTCTGCCAAGCAAGCCTAGAGACCACAAGCATGTCCTGCCATGGAACAATCTGCCTACTTTTCTCACTCCCTTGTCACTGAAAAATCCAGAATCTATTAATGTGTGTGACATTTAAATATAAATGAAATAAACACACACCAGGTTCTATTCCCAACATTCACATGGTGGCGCACAGGCATCTGTATTCCAGTGCCAGCAGATCCAAGACCCTCTTCCAGGCTCTACTAGGCATCCGGCACACAAGTGGTGCACAGACATGCTTGCGGGTGAAGCACCCATAAACATTAATAAAATACTGTTCAACTGTTTACACAAATAGTGGGCGGGGAGCGGGTTGTGCCTCCCACACTGATGTCGTACTTCCATTTTGGGCATGATTCAAAGCCTCTTGCTATCTATACCATCTAAGTGGCCGAACAGAATTGCTCTTTTTTTCCAAGAGTCTCATATTGGGCTTTGTCTCCTAATTCTCCCTACATCTGAGATTATTCTTACCATCTAAGCCACAATGCCACAATAACACTATTTTAAATGCTTGTTGACCTTGAATTGCTTCTACTGGACAGTATTGAATACACAAATGTTAGCTGTTTGCAGTTGAAGAGCACCTAGTTACATAATGTTAAAATTACTGCGTGGAATTACTTTGCGCCTGGCCTAGTTGTTCACACCTTTAATGCAGCACTCCAGGTAGAGGCTGGAGATCTCTACCTACACAATGACTTTCAGACCAGTAGGACTATGTAATAAGATTGTCTCAAATAAATACTCTTATAATTATTTTAAAATTTTATAGAGATGCATAAGTAACTATAAGGTTTTATTGCAATGTTTTGACAATACCGTTATTTTTCTTATCAGACAGAGACAGAAACAGTGTGACTCCCTACCTCTTGTAAGGACAAGTAGAACTGAGGAAAGCATAGGAAGGTAAAGTAAGGTAAGCTGCATATTGCCTTTAATATGAGCAACTTAATTCTGGAGTACTTCATTAGACATGAACACATATCAATGTCTTGGGACTGAATACAACTTAGCATAGGTATAGAACAAAACAGTAATTATTTTAAACATGATTTGAAACTCGGGAGTCCAAAGAAATACCCTCATATACACAAAACCATGCAGATGCATGGTCACAGCTGCTACACAAGTGTGTAAGTATACAAAAGGTAAAATACCACCATTTACACTGGAGTAGTTAGTGAGCATAGCGTAATCACAGAAGGATGTGGGTCTCAGCACAGCCTTGAATGAAATTTTATATTCTAGTATAAGGAATAAAAATTCAGTTTACTGCCCAGGATCAAAATAAAAAAAAAAAAAAACCACAGCATGCTTACTATAAAAATCATAGCCATCCTTTCTGGATGGCTAAAAGGGGCTGGCAAACCAGGTTTCTACCTGAAATGATGACTTCATTGGCATTAAGAAGCCACAGCACTGGTGCTCTTCCTTCCACCGTGAATTACCTAAAAAGTCCTCCAAGAAGACTGGTAAACACTGGAACTGGAGATCCAACTTCAGAGACCTGCACTGAGATCTTGGCGCCTACACCTGTGGCATACAGCAGCGAAATGCTCTCCACAGAGGATGTTCCTCACATGTATACAGAAAGTCAGAAATCCTCTGCAAGAGTCCCGAATACTTCTCAGCTCCTCCTCAGTCACCACAGGACTAACAATGGAGTCTGCAAATGCCCATCTCTGCTTCTAGGACTAAGCCAGTGAACTGTGGTCACTCTGACACTAAGTGCCTTCAGAATTCATTCGTAAAGCACCCTTGGGGGCCAGGATTCTCCTTTTTAAAATGGGGTGGAATGCTTCTTCTTAAACACACACACACACAAAGCTTCTTTATATTTTTAGACCTAAATCTTAAAGTAGAAACTCTGAAAAGGAAAAAAAATTAAAATAAAAACCTATGTCAAGCAAACCTTAGCTCACTGGCTCTCTGTCACATTGATTTATGACAGTTATTTCTTAGGGAAAAGGAAGACACAGATGCAAACAATTACTCTATTTTTGCAGGCAACAAGTGAGGTGGGTGGTAACTGAGAAATTTTTTTTTTTAATTCTGTCACAATATTCTGCTTTTTCTTAAGAAACCCTCCTCACACAACAAACGTTCGCCACATCAGAGAATTTCCAGGGCCTGAAGCACCGCTTTGATTCCAGACCGCTGCAGGCATTAGCAGGAGGTAATTAGGGTAAAAAGTTCAGCCACAGTTCCATGGCTAGAGTCCTGCCAGAAATAAATTTCCTCCCTATTCACTGTACCCCTCCCTACAGATCATATTGAAAACACATTTATCTTTGTAGAGCTTGTTCCTCTTCTAATTAACTTTATGGCGTTTACAGCATTTAATAATTTAAAATGGCTGCGACTGCAGCAGTTTTATCTTCCGTGGTAGATGAGTGTGTTATCATTTCCCCAACGTTGCAGTCTGACGAGTGACTCGGAGACCTGCACTGCAGCTGTTTACCCTACGCTCTATGGTCCTTACTAACCAAGCTTTACGTTTCCCTTGTTAGACAAAGAAAACAGGTTGACAAAGCTATTGAGAAGGTATCCTTCCAATTCTCATGAAAAACGAAAATGATTCGGGAGTATTTAGTTTACCGTCAAGGCGGAACGGGTATTTCACTGGTTTTTTTACAGTGTTTCATATTTTTCACAGAGAGAAATATAGACTATTATATTCAAGAGAATGATAAAAGAACTCTATTAGACATTTGAGTTTCAATAATTTAAAAAATTACTATGAGATAATCAAAGCCCCTTTCCAGCTCAGTGTCCCAATGCCCACAAGTGCCTTCACACACACTCACATGAGGATGTCCTAACAGGACAGTTAGGTCTCTGGTGTTTGAAAAACAAGATGCTAATAGAGTTAAGCCATAGCCCTCACCACCATGATTTTGTGACAGTATAAAAATCAGTGACAAGAACTCAATCAATGCCTTTTTAAACAATGAACTTAAGGGGAATAAAACTGCCTTAATGATAGAATAACAGTAATAACCTTTGAATACAAAAATATATTTTTCAATAGTATCCACTGTTTATGAACATAAGATAATTCCTTGAATGGGATTATATTGTTACTGTTTTCCAAGAAAATAAGAAAAAGTAAAAAAGAATTTTTTTTTTCAAAAGCCAAACGGCCTGGTCCACACTACTCTGAGGTGTGAATAAGAGCCAGACATAAAGGACAACGTGGCTCCATGGAACACAGCAGAACGATGCTCCAGGGCCGCAAAATATGTCCTCCTCCACTTCACACCAGACAGCCTTTCCTACAGTGACTACACAGAACTTCCTGGCTCACATCTTTGCCACTGACTGAAGACTTATGTCGCCATCTAGGGTCTGTTCTAAGCAGACCTGTGCCACAAAATCGTGTTTTGTGATATTACAGTTGAATTGACATTTCTCAAATATAAAGAGACATTAATTGACAGCATTCAGTAGCTGGAATGCGGGTAGGGGACAGCAAAGGTAACTGATTCTAAGTGACGACAAATGGAAAGATGTTTCCCGTGATTTCAATTCCCTGTCTCGTGGGACGCCTCCTGGACACACTCACTACTTGTCCTGGCTATTGGAATCCCATACTGATCAACTGAGGAGCCTAGAATGCATAAAACTACTTGCATATATCTTAAGCAGCAGCATCCACCAATTCTACTCCTAGTTTTCAATGCCAAAGAATCAGAAATAAACACTGTGTGTGAGTACACGTGTGTGTGTGCATGTGTGTATCTAGGGATTAGCAAGTGGTACTCAAAGCCACTGAAAGAAATTAATAAAGACAGTACTTGAGAGCTAGGAAGAGCAAGACATTTAAAAGTGGCTCATACCACTATTAGTTTGTACTAGTTTTACTCCCTATTAGTTTTTTAATCTCTGCACAGCTTGCTGCCTACAAAGGTAAGAGTATGCTTAACCCTAATGATACTAGCACATCAAGGGCAGATCTGCACGTTATAGGATGCTTCTCAGCGCCCTTGATTCTATCCATTACCGAAGCCACACGCCTCCTCCTACCCTACCATACAACTGTCACAAGAAACTGCCAAGCAACCTGTGAGGACAGCCTTTCCTTCTTCCCGTGTGGAAGCAATGCCTTGCCTCACAACTGGAGAAGTAGATGATAGAGTACCCAGTGTGTCTTAAAACAACATTAAAAACCCCTTCTTAGAATACAAGGAGCAAGCATTTGAATCAGGCAGTTCTTTGAGATTGCTATCTAAATGGCATGCTAGGTGACCTATAACAAACATCTTAAAATCATACACACAATGTATGATTAACCCAGTAGCAAACAAAGATCCCTTATATTTTACTATGTCTGTGTTATAATTTACTCAGTAAATTACATCCATATAGTCTTTGATTATAACAGATTTCAACGTTAGTTAAAGCAAATTACCTTCCTTAAAACCCCAGTTCTCTAATACAATAAAATCATCAAGTAACACAATTAGTGACATTTGCAAAGCTTTTATTCTGGTTAAATACCATATACTATATCAGCACAAGATCTTGCTGGGAGTGATGCTGCCGGCGCTCCTGCTGTTGTAGCTATTCAAGGGAACCACTAGAGCCTGAGAGTTCAAGACCAGGCAGGACACCAAAGAGGGCCTTCATAACAACAACAACAACAACAACAACAACCACCACCACCACACACACACACACACACACACACACACACACACCACAAATCTTCCAGGAATATGGTTTTTAAACTAAGCCATGTGAAAACCCCATTTTGCTCATGTAAATTGTTGGTCTCTCTCCACTGCATCCTTAAGATAAAGGCAGCACAGCAATGATCTCTTTGCAGAATTATTCATTGCACACATGCTCTGCTCTGCCAGGAGAGTAAGCGTGCCTGGGTGGAATTCCACAAAGTCAGAATCTATGCAGATGTTCCTTCCCGTTTGGTTTCCTTTAATTTGCAAATCTTGTAATCTAAGCCTGAAGTTGACTGAACCAACATTTAAACCAGCAGAGCAATATCAGCCAAAAACTCAATCTGTTTTCTATTTAAATGTCAAGACTGCATCCTTTTTGGTGGCTGAAAAAAACTGTTGTTTTGAAATGATTACACAGTGGAACTGCAAGCCCTTTAGTAGTTTTATGAACTGCTTCTAAAAGGGAAGCTATGCTTTTAAAGGGCCTTTAGGTTATGGAGCGGAAGGGAAACGTGGAACACAAAGATGCTTACTTTTATATTTTTAACTACCCATTGAAATTACCTTAAACTAGACAACAGCAAAGAATCTTTTTAAAGGATTATTACTAAGTCGAGTTTATTACTAAGATTCAAGTGCTATTCTGAGCCTTACTACCTTGAAGCAAGCTCCTTCTACCAAGGGGAGGGCCACACAAGGATGCATTACAGCTGGGCATGAGAAAACTATTGTGGGGGTGGCCATGCTCATTATCTTGATTGGAGTGATGGTTTCATGGGTATATACAGATGTCAAAATGTATCAGACTGCACACATTAAGGAGGTGCAGTTAATCATGTTTCAATTATGCCTCAATAAAGATATATGTACAGCATTATACACATGAGCTTCTGTAGGAAATATAAACAAATTACAATTTTTCCATGGAAGTAAAGATCCCTAAAAGCAGTCCTAGCTTAGCCCATGAGGACTGGCTAAGCAAGAGCAAAAACAGCAGAGGTGAGCAAGCTCCGCCTCCCACCCCCAAAAAAGCAGATAACTCATCAATATACAGAAAAAGAATTCCCGCTAGTGAATTCCCTCTACTGGTCCTATCCTCTGATTCAAATAAACGGCTCTCTGCCATGCCTAATACACACCAGACTCTGTCTCACTTAATCCTCACAGGAATCAGCATGGTAGCCGCCCTGGATCACCACCACGTTTCAATTACCGATCCTGAGACCAAGAACTGTCAAATATTCTGGTTCTTCGTCTACAAATTTACTTCTGTATCTTTTCTCTCAAGCCTTCATTGTTTCTATTATTCCTATACATTCAGCCATAGCATGGGGACTAACTATAAAGCACCAATTTTAGGTTAATCCTTAGTGAAGAAAACTGTGGAACAAGGAAAAAACAGAGATGAAAGCAAGACTCACTACTGATGGGTCAGCATCTGCTGTGTCATTACATCCAAGTTTCCTTCAAAAACATCTGTATTCAAATCTGATTCACTGATTTTACTTCAAAATCAAAAGTAGTGGCTCAAATCTGTAGTAGCAGCACCCCTACAGTGAGACAGGAGGCAGACACAGAACTTTTGAGAAGCTCGTTGACCAGTACTACACAGGATGCACAGGGTAGAAGTAACATTAAAGAGCCTGTCTCAAGGGAGGACAAGGTGACAACAAATGCCAAGATGTCATCTGACCTGCACACATGCACTGTGGCACCAACCTAAGTGTAAATGCTCACATATACACTAACAATTAATTAGTGAGTCAGTCAGCCAGTCAGTCAAAGGGGCATGCCTTAAATCCCAGCATTCAAGAGGCAGAGTCAGGAGAATATCTAAATTCAAGGCAGTCTGATCTACATAACCAGTTTCAGGCCAACCAAGAGTACATGTGAGACCTGTCTTTAAAAAAGGAGCAAAAAGGACGAGGATTCACTTAAATACCACACAATAAAAGCAAAAGTAACACCATAATTACTTGTGGATCTACACAGTGACCAGAAACCTTTCCTTTAAAATGTCTCTAAATGAAGAGACATTAGATAGGAAATCAAATCACTTTCCATGAGAATCTTAATTTAATTGTATTCCAACTCAAATTTTCTCAGAAAAAAATATTAGCTGCATGCCAAAACTTAAGTTTGTATGGTAAATATAAATCAAAAAGGAAATAAGAAGTCAGAAATGGTGGCACTTGCCGGGCAGTGGTGGCGAACGCCTTCAATCCCAGCACTTGAGAGGCAGAGATAGGCAGAGTCCGAGGCCAGCCTGGTCTACAGAGTGAGTTCCAGGATAGCCAGGGATACACAGAGAAACCCTGTCTTGAAAAACCAAAAAAAAAAAAAAAAAAAAAATGGTGGCACACACCAATAATCCCAAAAAATCAGGAGGCTAAGACAAGAGGCATCCTGGGCTACAAAATGAGTTTCAGGCTGGCTGGAACAACATGACAGGGCCATGCCTCAAGACAAAAATATAATAAAACCTGGCTCTATTTCCCATTTTCACCCCCAAGTACTCAAAAGAAAGAGACAAGGTAGGTCTTGAGTTTGAGCCCAGCCTGGTGTACGCAGAGTCCAGGCCAGCTAGGGACACACAGTTTGAACTTAGCACACGCGTGCATGCATGCGAGCGTGAGTGCATGTGAGGGGGGAGGGGAGGAAGGAAAGGAGAAAAAGAAAAGAGGGGAGAAGGGAGAAGGGGAGGAGGAGAAAGAGAGAAAAGGGGGAAAGAGAAGTTCGTCCTACTTATAATGCATAGCCTGACTGTTTTTAGCAGACAAAGAGTGCAGGCATCCCTTTGTGAAGTATAAATCGTGTGGTTCACCGTGCATTCAATATCAGCATCACAGGAGTTTGGTAAGCAGCTGATGTGAGCAGATGCATACACCTACAGCCAAACACAAGGCAGAGAGAGCCCAAACTAGAGATCTCCACCAGGTCCCTGGCACTTGGAGCTCAGCGAACAACAAGGAAGAGGGGAAGGAAGAATCGTAGGAACAAGAGGGGCCAACGACACCAGAAGTACACAGCCCACACAAAAATCGACTAAGCCGGCCGGGCTCACAGGATCTCACAGAGCCTGTGAGGGTCTGAGCTAGGTCCTCTGCATGTTATGGTTATTAGCTTGGTGTTTTTTGTGGGACTCCTAACAGTGGGAATGGCGGTGTCTCTAACTCTCTCACCTGCTCTTCAGACCATTTTCCTGCTACTGGGTTGCCTCATCTAGCCTTAAAATGAAGGTCTGTGTCTATCGAGTCTTACTGTATCTTGTTATGCCTTCTTCGGTTGATGGCCTGGGAGGCCTGCTCGTTTCTGAAGAGAAGAGGAGGAGTGAATGTGGTGTAGATGGGAATTGGAGGGGGGAAAATGGGAGGAGTGGAGGGAGGGGAGCTGCAGTTAGCATGGATTATATGAGAAAATAATACATTTAAAAAATACTTTGATTATCCTGATTCCAAAATTATCTTGTGCTTACGTGTGCGTGTACACACACACACATACACACGTATGCATGCACATCAATGCAAACGCACACACATACTACATAACCACAAACAATTTTCCAGTGAAATCAGCACAATATAAAAGACTAAAAGCCTCTCAGATGATAATGCCAATGTGCCAGTGGTTATGGTATCCATTTAGTGTACTGCCAATATTTTGTGTTTCTTAAATACCATTGGTGACCTCAAGCCAATTTTCTAGGTCCCACAAACAGCTCTGTAAAGCCCGTCAACTCTCCAGCTAGGTTACTTCCTCTTCTTATCTGCACCATTCTTGCTCATCCGTGCCCCCTTGCCCACAGCCTACAGAACAGCTTAAACGACATTTAAGCTAAAATCAAGACTACTCAGAAACACATGCAATCAGTGAGTGTAAGAGCTGTGGCGTCGCCACATACACCCTGTGTGGCCAGACAGAAGCAGAGCTGATATTTTTAGTTTTAAAACTGTTACTGAATGAAAAACCACCAGAGATCATAATGGCTTAGGACAACAGCCATTCACTTCTGCTCAATGGACAGGATGGGGAGCTCTTGTGAGGGTCCCTTCACACATTTAAACATCTATACTCTAGTTTGGGCTTGGCTGCTAAGTAAGAATGTATGGCTCTCTTTCTAAGTGATCTTTCACCCTCATATGACCATGACATAGGTGGTCAAGCTCTTGTTTAAAACCATTGGTAAAAGTGCTGAGCTTGCCACAATTCTGTGAGAACCTGAGTTCAATTCCAAGCACATGTGTCCACCAGGCAAGTGCTGGTAGCTCACTGACTATTATGACTAGCCTAATCATGAGCTCCAGATTCTGGCCAAAGGAAGAGACCCAACATCAATTTCTGACCTGTAAACAAACAGTCAAAGAAGGGAATGTCCCTATAGCATGAGTGTGTGAGGAAACATGCTCATACACTGACATGCATACATCATACACACATAGGGTGAAGCCATGAATCAAGCATCCATTTGTGGTGTCAAGGAAGTCTTCCTAGCAAAGACAAGGAAGGACTGCCTGCAAGTGACTGAAGCAGAGCACATTTCAAAATCCTATTCTCTAACAAAAAGCTATTTATTAAAATTCTAATAATGGGTCTGGGGAGATGGATCAATAAAGCATGAGAAGCTTCAGAAGCCATGGTGTGATGCATGTATATGATTGCTATGTTGTGGACCAGATAGCCTTGCATTCATAGCACAAAAGAAGCTGTGTCTCAAAACAAGATAGAACCCATTGACAGAGACTGAAGCATGTCCTCTGACCTTCATGCACACTTGTGTACACACACACACACTCATACACTATTGTTCTAAGAACATTGCTGCATACACTTTTATTAAAACTATGTCAGTTTTCCCTGAGAAATTTTGCAGACATGTGTGAAGGCCTACAATGAACTTCCCCCTACCTAGGATACCCTGGCTCATCTTTCATTTTGGTTTTGGGACAGGGTTTTACTACTTTGCCTTTATTGATGCATCTTGCTCCCTGGGCAATTATCATGTCGAATGCATCACTGCTATCTCAAACTCTCAACTTTACAGCACAGGCTGGGCATGTAGCCAGGGGAGAATGGGAATGTGTAGAACATCCACGTGCCTTGCCATCCTTCCGAGTCCTCCTGAAGCCACTCTTCATCCAGCACATTCTGGTCATGGTTCTCCTTCACTGAGAAACAACAGACTTCAGCTCTATGTGTTTGGTTTTTGTTAAACTCCTCTGAAATTGCTGTGGGTGTTGTTGTCTGTAGTGGTAGGGGTCAAATCTAGGGCTCTGCACATACTAGACAAACACTCAACAGCATAGCTATGAGCCCAAAATACCAAAACATCATATTGGTCCTTCTAAACTAAAATCTAGTTTTCTTTGTCATTTCATGACCTCTTCTGCTACCCCTTAACAGGCACACACCTCCTTACCAACACAAAAGGCAGGAACCAGAGCCTTTTACTTGGGCAAGCTAGCTATACTGAGCTAAATGCTAGTCCCTCACCCCGTACTAGAATCTAGGTCTCAAATCACCCATGTCAATCTGCTGGACAGTGCCATCATAACTGCCATGCTAGTGGCTAGCATATGCTACAACAAAAATAAGTAAACCCAGGCTTTGATGGGTAAAGAGAGGCAGAAACCAAAGGGCAAAGAGCTAGGAAAAGAGTCCCTACAAGAGGCCTGACTGATTCCATAGGGACAGACAAGTGGAGAAGCTGTGGCCTAGCAGAACAACTCTTATCTATAGGCAGCAGAACTGGCAGAATTCTCTTGTGTTGCCAGCAGAAGTAATACTATCTAATCTGTGATTCCATCAGACCTTACAAATGCAATTCAATTATTAAAAGTGCCAGACATTGCAGGGCAGTGGTGGCACAAGCCTTTAATCCCAGCACTTGGGAGGCAGAGGCAGGTGGATTTCTGAGTTCAAGGCCAGCCTGGTCTACAGAGTGAGTTCCAGGACAGCCAGGGCTATACAGAGAAACCCTGTCTAGAAAAAAAAACACAAACAAAAACAAAAACAAAAAAAAGTGGCAGACATTATTTGTAAAGGGCATTTCATGGCAAAAATGAAAAGCCACATTCCTGTTATCCCAAAGATCTCCTCCAACCTCTAATGAACATAATCTTTACTAAGGTTACATAAAACACTGAGATGAAACTCAGCAGTAAGATCACTGTGAATTCAAGGCCAGCCTGAGCTAGAGAACTCAGCTCAGAACAATGTTAATTTGGGGCTGGAGAGATGGCTCAGGCTTTGATGTATGTGGTGATCTTCCAGAGGAGCTGAGTTCAATTCTCAGCATGGACACGAGGCAGCTCCCAGGCACTTGTTACTCTAGTTACAGTTACTCTATGGCCTCTCCTGGCTTCCCCCAGCACCTACAGACGGAAACATGCACATAAATAATAAGATGGGCACATCCAAAGAACTTCTCAAATCAAAAGGTTTACACTACTGATTCTATTTCTCTGAAGGGTCCTGAGAAATAAGCCCCTTATCACCAAAATTCATTCCTCAGTAAATTACCTCATCATGAAATATGGCACACTGCTCTTCCTCTGGGACATTATCTTATGACAAATGATACTGGCATCAATGAACTGTGTTAAAATACCCTTTAATCACAGCATTGGCAGTGTTTATAAGGAGAGGAAATACTTTTTAAATTGGAAGGGAAGACAAAGTTTCTTGAGAGCTGAGTTACACACACGCCTTCATCTGGAGAGTTCACGTCTCTATAAATATCTGTAAAGCAAAAGCCACTAACTCTGAATTCGTTACCACACCCCACGCCAGGTCCACCTTCAGCTACCATGTAAGGCTTTTTGTGCTACTTTGAATACAGTGCTGAGTTACTCTCCTGAGTTTATTTTCTTATAAATCCTTTTTTGAGACTTATTGGATTGTTGCTATTTTCCCTTAAAATTTTAAGTACAGTTCATGTAATTTTTAGAAAATATTTAGATTAACTACTATAAAATATTTGCAAAATTTAACATCTCAAAGGACACAGCTATATTATTCTTGCTTTATATTAAGGTCTGGCTTTCAGGGAACTAACTGCCTCTGTATCTAAGTAACTAGTTGGTCAGCCAAGGAGTCAACGGAAAGTTTGCTAAAACTCATGAGTCAACCCAGATTATGCCTTTGATGAAGCTTCCACGCCCTCCTGCTTTTTCTGTTCCCCTAGATTGTTCTTAGCTCTGCACCCTTATGTGACTGTTCTCCACAGTCATGAAACCTGCACTAGTGGCGGCCTTAAGCTGCATCATCCACCGGCTCTGGATACTCACATGCCCAGAAGGTAGAGGTTTTCAGCAGTTTTGGTGCTTGGGCACCACCTGACACATAAAGGTGATTGTCTCCTGGCCTGGGAGAAGGGGCCTGGTAGAACCTCTTCACCAAACAACAGGAAAAGGCTTAGCTAGGGACAGGAGAAGCTTCATACATGAATCTCTCACAATCCCATTGGATACAAAGTTTGGCAGCTGCTCAGATTGTCTGATGTCTCTGTTGACTTCCATGTTGACTTGGATGTTCTCACCTGTTCTGCAGATGGCTATGCTCTAATTCACAGACTCTAGTCATTTTTAATCTGTTCACTCCAGTTTGTCTACCTGCAATGCCATGACCCTCTGCAGAAGTAACTCAATCTTCAGCATCTAACCCAGACTCTTCATTCTGAAGGTGGAGCTTCACTGCTCCTTTCCTGAGGCATCTGCCATGAACCATCTTCACCCACCTCTCTCTTCTCTTAGCTACTCGAGTGTCAATATCCTAGTTATTTGCATACACTGTGCTTTGGATTTTACATAACATCCTCATGTCTCCGAAGAGGAGTTGGATTTTCATGCTTTTGACCTGACATAATGCTCCATACCAAGTAATTCCCCAAAGTCATTTTTTAATGACAACAATAAAAAGTTTATACTTCAAGAAATGCAATGGTTCTCAACTTGACTGGATCTGGAATCAACTGAACAGCAAGCTGCTGGCCACACCTGTGAGAGATTTTTTTAATCAGGTTACTTGAAGTGTGAAGACACACCCAAAATGTGGGTGGCACCTTCCAGTGGCAACTCAAATTAATGGAGGTCAAAACAGAAAGGGCCACTTTGCTTTTGCCCGACTGCTGCTGCTCTTCCTCACTGTCTATCCTGCAATGCTGTAGTTTCTGCCTGTGGCTCCAACTCCTTTTATAATGTCTCCAAACACACACTGATGGCCTCACAGGGTGTGCCCTGGGAATCGCTGACCGAAGATGAAGAAGACCAGGGCCTGGTTTATAGACAACCCTAAATACTATGTAGGCAACACCCAGAAATGGACAGCTGAGGCATTTACAGCCACTTTCTAGAACAACTCTAAAGGGAACTCACTGATGAATGGACGTCTTCACAGAGAATTCTGAACTGTGGTATGTTTTCCTTGGTTTGGCTCAATGGTCAGGACATGGAAGACCCATCCACGGAAACTGGTGAGAACAATGTTTGGTGAAGAGGTATGTGTATAGATCTCTACGATTGGGCAAAAGATGGAAAGATATTTGTGTTTCATATAAAATCTCATCAGAAGATAAGTTAGCAGAGGGAGAGTCAACAATCAAATAGACAAGACAACCCTTTCCTTAGGCAATCAGCCTCTCTCTCCAGCCATCCTTGCCACAGCAAAACAGGCCTATGAACAAAGGGAACTAATGGTGTGGAGGTAAAGACTGCATGAGCTCAACAACATAAATATCCACTCACCAAGGCTGACCCAACTATGGCTGCTGCTAAGTCTCCAAGCAGAAATCAAAACTGAGCCTTGTGCACCACCATTCCTGGAGTGACCAACCATCTAGTGGCCTGCTAACTACACTGGACCACTTCCACCAAGGAAAAGGCAGCACTTTGTCCTTACTGGAATAGATCATCCAAACTGGGCTTACATCCCCTGAACAGAGTAGGACATGAGACTCTCAAAGGAATAACCAGCAGCTTCCTCTGCCTCACAGCAGTGTACTCAACCTGGGTGGGAGGGGTGCTCCATCTCTAGGACTATGGGGGATGCTCTCATTGCATATGGAGTGTGGCAGTTGGAAAAGTAGTGCCTGTGCCCCTGTAATCCCAAGCTCTGTAAGGAAGGTTCCCAGGGATGAACTTTATCAGAATTGTCATTGTGACCCTGGAAAGAAGAAAGATATTGTTTATGAATCCCCAGGGGAAGGAATTTTAGCAAGACCTATGCATAAGGCTTTCTCCAAAACTGTCTCCCATGGACTTACAGAATGCTTTATCCATCATCACAGAATTCCACACAGCAATACTTCATGGGCAAGGAAGTGTGAGAGTGGGCCTATGATCATGGGAGTTATAAGTCTTACCATGTTCCCTACCACCCTGAAATAGCTAGCTTGAACCATAGAATGACCTTTTGAAGATACAGAATACCTGTTAATGGTACCTGCCATTAACTCCAGCATTCAGGTGGCAGAGGCAGGCAGATCCCAGTGAGGTCAGTCTGATCTACATATCAACTTCTAGGCCAGTCAGAAATACACAGAAAAACACTATCTTTCAAAGAACAAAAATAAGGCGCTGGAGAGATGGCTCAGTGGTTAAAAAACAATGACTACTCTTCAAAAGAACCCAGGTTCAATTCCAAGCACCAACATGGTAGTCTACAACTGTCTGACTCTAGTTCCATGGCAAATAACACCTTCATACAGATGTACATGCAAGCAAAACACCAATCCAATGCACATAAAATAAAAATAAATAAATTACTAAAAATAAAAAACAAAAGTGAATTAGGTAGCCGTAACCTTGAGACCTAAGGTAGGATTTTCCAGAAGTCTCTATACACTTTGAATCACCATCTAGTACATGGCACTGTTTCCTTGAAGCTGGGATCCACAGATCTAGGAATCAAGGAATAAAAATGGGTATGACCCCACTCACCATTACCCAATAAGCAAATTTTTTTTTCCTGTTCCCTCCACTTTATGCTAAAATAGAAGTTTGAGTTACAGAGGGGCTTGAGTAACTGATGAGCTTCAGTTAATAGGCTAAGTAAGATTATATTTGGAGCGCTGACTAATTCCGACTACCAGGAACACACTAGGCTGCTTCAGAGTCCAGGGGATCCCTTAGAACATCTATTGGCATTGCCACAGACACTACAACACATTCCAGGCAATATAAACAGCCCACTCCAACACTCCAGGAATGAAGGTGTGGTTCACCCCTCCAGTGAAAAAACTAAGACCCGTGAGGTGTTTTCTGGATGTGGAGGGAACACAAGAATGGGTAGTAGAGATGTCATTCATAAATACAAGCTAAGGCCATGTGATGAGTTACAGAAATGAAGACTGCAATTTTCAAGAATGATTCTGTCCTGTTTTGTTGAGAACATGCTAAACAGATTTGTTTTATTTCCTCTAGCTCTTTATCATGTAAGATAACATTGATGGTAAAGAATTTGAAATCTATACCTACATATTTAGGTTTCAGATACTAAGAGACTAAGAATTCTTCAAGGGAACATGTATATTCTGGGAGAAATAGTGCATTTGCAGCCAGGGCTAGGATAGCTGTATCATGTTAGAAAAGATTATTTTTTTATATTGTGGTGACTTGGAAATTAAGCATGACATAAGGAAAGGTGATTGTGTGTAAAACGGACAAGGAGTGGACTTGAAATGGTTGATCTTAGTTATCAGATATTCTGGATCTGGAATCAACTAAAAGGCACACCTCTGAGCACACCTGTGAAGAATTTTCTCAATCAAGTTTTCTGAAATCTGAAGACCAATTCTAAATGTGTACAATACCTGCCAGCAGCAGCCCAGCCCAAAAGATGGCAAAGAAAGCAAGCAGCTTTGTTTTGCCTGTTTGCTTTCACTCTCCCTGGTGAATGCATGTGTCCTGCTGCTACTGCTCTAGCTGCTGCTATCATTAGCTGATTCAGACTCTCAGCTTCTTTGGTCTTCCAGCCTAGACTATCACTGTTTTCTAGGGATCTTCAAGGCCCTCAACACCAGACTGGCACTGCTGATGCACTTACCTACTGAGTTATCAGCCTTTCCATTATGAGATAGCCATACTGCCCAGTCCGTATTGTACAAGCCAGTCTAACAAATGTCTTTCTTATTATACAGTACTGCAACTCTAGTGAATCTAGCACATATTCTATAAAGCCAACCGTATTCATTGTTTAGCTGGATATGCTAGTTCAAGTCTGTAATCCTAACCCAGGAAGCTATCACAGGAAGTCTTTAGGAGCTACACAATGAGTCCATAGCCGGCCTAAACTACAAACATGTCTTGAAAGGGAGAGGGGCTGGAGAGATTTCTACACTGACTGCTCTTCCAAAAGACCTAGGTTCGAGTCACCAGCAACCATAAGTAACTAGTTCCATGAGATCTGACACAGTCTTCTGGCCTCCTCAGGCATCAGGCACAAAGTGGTACATAGACATACAGGTAAGCAAAACACCCATACACATAAAAAAAATTAAAAATTTTATCTGGACATAATTCCATGTCTAAATGTGTTATGTTTTAGAAAACCTCCCTTTCCAAAGCCCCATAAAGTGTACACCATGAGTTGGAAGCACATGGCAGCCACTACCAGCTGCCTGTCTAATGTCCATTAGATATCTTCCTACCAACAAAGGAACAAATACTTCTCAACTCTGCTTGCAACTGAGAATTCCAAGTGAGCACATTGGGCATTTCAGATCATTATGAAAGAACACTGCTTTGGAAGGATGTCAAAGCTATAGAGAACGTAGGTCACTAGATCATCATGGAAAGACTGCACTAGCTCTGAGCTGTCTAACTACAGACTTCTCCAGAACTCTGTACAGCACTGCAGCTTTACTAAACCTATTCCTAACTGGAATTGTACAGAGGGCTAAAATTCAAGGAACACATAGATAACTAATTGAAAGTCACCAGAAAGAGTATGGCTCCCATTTAATACCTGCAGGAAGCAGATAAACACCTGAAAACAGCCCCTCATTCACAGTAGGCAGCATGAACATTACAGCATTCAATTCACAACTGAATGCGGCCAGCAAATCGGTCCTTGGAATGTGTGAAACAGGAAGAATAGTACTCACAGAATCACAAGGAGTTAGAGAACCAAGCAATACCTCAAGAACAGCCACAGGCACAAACCACAGCATCAATACACTGCCAAAAATTAATAATATGAAATAGCATTGTCACTATTAACACCTGATAGTGACTTCTGCAGTAAAAGCATGAGTATTAATAATGAATGTGCTACAAATACATGACCCTTTTCTCCATGCTGACAATCTCTTACTCCGAGATGGCACTTTGATCTATCATCACATATGAAAAGAGGAAGAAAGGTAGTAAACATATCACAGGAAATGCTACATGTTTTAAGGTTTCAAATTAAATATCCTTACCCTGAAGATCCAATGCTCTTACAAACACCAAGAAGAGGTCTTTTCTCAGCAAAGTTATCACACTTTTGACCACCTGTTAGAAAGCATAAAACAAAATGTATATTGAGAAACTCTTGAATATTTCCCATTACTTCAAAATATTTCCAAAAGGGAATGGGGTGGATGAGTGGCAGAACACTCGTCTGCAATGTACAGAGAACAATGAGCGCACCTGTATATATCTACGTTTGTGTACATATGTATACACACAACAGAAATGTATTCAGTATAACATTCAATGTATGCATTTAACTGTACAAAATAAAAAATAGTTTAAACATTAAAGATAGTGACAGGCATCTTATTAAAGACATTTTGTCTAATTGGCATGTTTCAATCTTACCAAAATTCTCTGGAAGATCAAAAAAACATATCGTACAGTGATGGTGAGCTCCTAAAGACTACCATGTGCTAGCGCACACTTTTGACTCCAGAACTCAGGAGGCAGAGGCAGAGAGATCTCAGAGTTTGAGGCCAGCCTGGTCTACAGAACAAGTTCCAGGACAGCCAGGGCTACACAAAGAAACCTTATCTCAAAAAACCAAAAAGAAAAAAGAAAGAAAAGTGCATCCACCAAGTAAATTCAACATAAATCACCTAAGAAATTAGACCAACCCTTGCTAGTTGTTGGGGAGTATAAATGGTCAAGAAATCAGACTAACCCTAATACCTTCACATCACAAATTCTGCCAGTTTAGCATATACAGAATAACATTTGACTAACCTCTACACCTAATCACTGAAACAAAAGAAAAACAACAAAAAGTACCTTGTTTTGTTTTGCCTTGAAGACAGAAACTTTCTCTGTAGCTACAGCCTGTCCTAGTTTCTTCTTTTTCATTCACTATTTTATTTGTATGTACATAGGTCTTTTCCCTACCTCTATGTCTGTGTGCTCACTGCCTACAATACTCAAGATAGCAGAACAGGGTGTCCGCTCCCCTGGAACAGGGTTACAGATGATTAATCCTTTGGGAAAGCAGCCGGTACCCTTAAACGCTGATCCATTTTCCAGCCCAAATTTCCGTGCTTTTTTTCCTTCTCCCTTTGAGAAGATCTTGGATAGCCAAGGCTACCTGTAAACATTTCATCCCTCTGCCTCTATAGCCCTTGGGTGCTCAAACTTAATTTTCCTTCAAAATGACTATTTACACAGACTAAGATTAAAATAACAGTTAATGGTTCCTATATTCCCATTCGAGTCAATAATGAGGAAGGAATACTCATCACTCTTATTCCCATTCAAATCTATGCCAAAATACCAGTCCACTAATACTAAATGAACACTGTTCCTTCATATAAAGCTGAGTGCAGGTTGGAGAGACTCTTCACTACATGCTTGCCTTGAACGCACAGGCCTGAGGTTGATTCCCAGAGCCCACATTAAAAACAGCAGCATATGATGCTGGGCTGATGGCACACAACTATGTTCTTGTTGGCTTTGGTACCCAGCACCCCCATGGCAGTTCACAGGACATGAATTCTCACACTAGCCTTCTCAGACACCAGGCATACGTGTGATTCACATACACATAATTAAAAACAAACCTTTTTAAAAATATAATTAAAATAATATCAATACACATGGGTCTATATCACATGAAAGAATGTTCAACCACACAAAAGAAATTCCTATAATTGATGGTATATATATTTAGGAGAATGTATGTTGCTGCTGATTTTAATGTAAATCACCTAAAGAACAGAAGGCTGTGAGGACAGTGAGACCATCTTCTTCATACGTCCTGAAAAAAGAGAAACTCCACAGGGCAGAAGTTCCCTCACTTTACTGGGAGGAAAGAATGAAAGACGAGCAAACCTGAGTGAGTGCAGTTAAGTCAATCCTTGGCTCCACAAATGCCAACCTCACACAGCACTGTCAGCCTAGCCACTCCGTTTTGTCTCTACTTTCCTGGGGAGATGCGGACACACACGCAAAACTCTGTCACACACCATGTGCAAGTTTCCCTACCATGCATGTCTCTCTTACCATCCTAACCCACAGTCACCAACTATGTGGGGTCAGGCGGTCAGAAGAGAAACTTTTTCTTCCCAATACAGTTGCTATATTTTAAGGAGTTGGTATGTATGTATGTATGTATGTATGTACATATGTTTGTATGTATGTATGTATGTATGTATGTATGTATTTATTTTGGACGTGAGTTCTTTCACTGTTTAGCTCAGGCTGGCCTAGAATTTGCTTGAGCTCAAAGAAATCTGCCTGCCTCTGTCTCCTGAGTGCCATTGACCTGGTCAAGATTCTTTAGATCAAAAATAAATAAATAAAACTAATACCTTATCTAGAATGATCTCATAGGAGAGGAATAGACAGTGATGCAAACAAATGATCATCAACTGATCCATCTTATAGATTATTCCTAATTCTTTGGATAAAAGTTTGCTTGCTGGGCAAGCCTGACACCCTGAGTTAAATCACCAGAACCCACAAAAAGGAGAGAATAAATTCCCAATAGTTGTCCTCTGACCTCCATATGTACTTCCAAGGGACATATATGCACTCTCTCTCTCCCTCCCTCCTTCCCGTTCCTTTCACACACACACACACACACACACACACACACAGTTTTACACACAATAATGCAAACAATCTATTAAATAAATCTCTTAAATACTTTCCACTTAAAAATTATAGTCCTAGCATTAATTGAAGGTGGAATGAAATGAAGATGCAGTACAATTCATAAGACAAAAGCGGCGCTGAGTTTCTAACAGCCAGCAGCTTTTGTATCTGGAGAAGTACCGTCCGAAAATGTGGCTCCGCTTCAAGGATTCCAATGGTCATAGAAACAACTGTTGTAGTCAATAAAACCGGGGGCCTGGTGCCGTGGCCTTGGAAGTGGAACTTCATGTGGGACCTGGTTTGTCATACGGAATTACCCAATGCATCGACTTACCAAATAAGTCTACTGAAGCTCCACAGGAACACTGAAAACCAATTTCGCCAGGCCACAAGCTTCACAGAATTACATCCTCTATATTTGGGCTATGATCAACATGTTTGGACACTTAGAAAAAGATTTTTGCTGGTCAGTACTTACAATGTGCTTACTATTTGTACCAGTTGACTTTTCCTAAAATAAGGTGTTGAGTTATGTCATTAAATGTACTCCTGTGCCAGAATATTACTAGTCTATACGGAATTTAGAAGGATTAGGTGCTAAAATACCCAGCACAATACTTGTATTTTTTTAGCATCATACAGAACCAAAACTCCAGGAACTCTCTAGACCTTACATGGTGAATTCCTTCTGTCATTTCAAACACTGCAGGGTTTCTCTCATTATCTACGTGCTCACTCTGTTTCCATTTCCCACACTTACGCCAGAATACATCAGGTTTGCTTAGCCATCAACTTTTGTTTTTAAAACTAAGTCTTGTGCTGATTATTTAATGTCTCTGTCTTATTTTGTGCTGTTTTGGGAAACCTCCATTTGAAAACCAACTTCGTTACAGAAGCACATATCTTCAATAATAATAGTTAATTTAATGTTTGCACTCAAAGGTGAAACCTAACAGGGAAGGCCTGAAAAAGAAATGAGAGGCTATTAAATGTTTTTAGTAATATTTTGCCTTTTTCTTTTTTTTTCTTTTCTCTCTCTTTTTTTGTTGTTGTTGTTGTTTTTGTTTGGGGGGGTTGCTTTTTGTTTTTTTGTTTGTTTTTCGAGACAGGGTTTCTCTGTGTAGCCCTGGCTGTCCTGGAACTCACTCTGTAGACCAGGCTGGCCTCGAACTCAGAAATCCGCCTGCCTCTGCCTCCCAAGTGCTGGGATTAAAGGCATGTGCCACCGCTGCCCCAGCTGTTGCCTTTTTCTTGTGCAGAACATGTAGAGTATGCTCTTTTATTTAGTAAATATTTTTAGTAAAGCTAACCAATTCTTAATCAAAATTCCTGAAATTCTTGTGTTTTCCATACCTATCAGTAGTTTTCCAACTTGTTTAAATTATGGTTTTCCCCTTTTCTTCCCAACCTCTTGCAAAAAAGAAAAGGTGGGATCTGCTAGTGAACTAAGCAGAAATATTTTATATGCCTTTTGAGCTATATAACTTAATAATTGGATACTTGATCTTTTGTTTTATTATGTAATTGATAAAATGGTGATGTGTGTTAATGTTAGTTCAACCACATATTTATACTGTCTGGGAATGCGTGGCTACAGCTCTGTGGGAGAAATAGTTTGTCAGTGTTCTCTGGCTTGTAAAAACTTAGTGTGAGAGCTTCAACATCTAATAAATGATGAAACGCATTTGTCACTGAGGTCACTTTGCTTAGAATTTAATTTATTTTGTAGAAGACAATGGATTCAGTAACTATCATTTCAATTTATAGACACATCTATTAGGGTTACCAAGTGCTTTTTATTAAAAATTGCTCTTTAAAGGTCTAGATAATTGTGAATCAATTGAATGCTGGGAACTGAGGGAAAAGTTTGTAATAGATAATGACCTTGATTCTCAATTCAGTTCCATCAGTCACTTGTAGCTTTGTGCAGTTTCCAGTCCAGTTTTCTCATTTTTAAAGTTCATTAACATGCCTGTATAGATTTTGAAATTAAATTGAACCTGAGTATTTGGCACATGATGGCTTAATAAATTTTAACTTCCAAAAAAAATTATAGTCCTATGAAATAGTTATGAAACACAAGATTCAAATTTTGATAAATTTATCAAAATTTAATTAAATTGTAATTTAATTATATCAAAATTTAAAAATTCATAAATTATTGAATCCACAAATATTGCTCCTGCAATTTTATCATACATGTACACTCAGGGATGAGAGATAACTTACATACGTGATTATTTACTCCAGCAATGTTTAAAATAATGAAGGAAGAAAGAGTCAAATGTGCAGGGGAAATGTCCATGCCTCACAGTTTCAAACAAGACGTGCTAAATGTAAACACTTTCAAGGCAGCAGCTATAATGGGGAAGGGGGAACACACAACAGTGGGAAGACACAGACACACATAGCATCTATGCTGATGTACACACTTCCACATAAAAGTCCTAATCCCTGTTGAGAGGAGAGGCAATGGAAATTAGAAGACAGGAGAAGTGGAAAGAAACCTTTCAATGCGGAAATAGTTTCTGCCTTCTGGTTTTCAGCCCATGTGATACATAAATTTACTGTAAAATATCTGTGTTCACTTTAAACAAGAAGCCAAATGCCAGGAGACAAGCTAGTGTTTGTTTTAAATAGGAACACAAGCTAGACAGATGAAAACATGCACTTATTCTTTCTAAAAATTCTAGGAAAGCAATTACTAAATAAAGTTTTAAAATATGTAATAACCCCAACAAATTTTACAAAGAGATGAGTACTGACGAATTTAGCGGCCCTTAGTAAAAGCTGGAGGCCCCAGTGGTAGAAAAACACCCCGAGATTAAAGGGACTTTATATACAGGATTACAAAAGGCACAGTAAGTGATTATACCAGGTACACTTGGGACTGGATGTGAAAGAACCCATCCAAGTAAAATAAAAAGGCCTGGATTGTCGCAGCTACTTGAGAAACCCTCAGAAGGCAAAAACTTTACTTCCAGACAACTTAACTGACCCTCCCATTCCCAACTGACTGAAAGGCAGCTCTCCAGAGAGCTGAGCCAGCAGCTCCAGGTGAGCAAGGATTAAATGACAGCATTAATGCTTAATATTGAACCCGCCTTTCCCATGCCTGGGACTCCTTCATCTCTGAGTTTCCCAAACACTACTGTCAGATCTTTATCATCTGTGTCTCCTCTGGGGAACAGAACAGCCCCAGGACGAAGGACAGAAAAGCACTGTCCACCACAAGACTCAAGGAACCAAGCTCCACGGGGTGATGAAAGTGAAGCTTCAAAGTTGGTAGTCAGCTGTGAGTTTGGCACGGACAACTGTACATAGACAGCCAAGGATCTACAGTAGTTTAAAAAGTGTTTCAACAGGGAGAATTATAATATCACCTTTACTGACTTCCAGGAAATGGACAGAGAGTGACAACAAGAAACACTGTGAAATGGATGCTGAGGCCCTGAGGGGAGCTCTGGGAGGCTGGGCTGGAGCTCAGGCAGCAGTGCCTGCCTGCCCAGAAGGCTCAAGGCCCTAGGTTCCATTCCCAGTACTATAAACCAGGCTTGGTAGGTCACTAACACTCTGGAGAGGCAGGAGGAGGACTGATCAAGGTCATCCTCAGCTAAAAACAGAAAAAGAAGAGGAACGAAGGGAGGAAGTGGTGAGGAGAGGCTGGGAGAGTAGGGAGAAGGGAGACAAGAAATTTCAGAGAAATCTCAAACGGTAGATATTATTTTTAAACTTGAAAAAAAGCACCAGAGATAAATTGAAGAAAACTTTCCAGAATACTATAAACTATGCACAAGAAATCTTCAAAGTCTGAGTTCAAAGATTCAACGTGGAAGAGGAGCCAAAAAGAAAAACCAAAGCCAGGTGTGCAGAATACCTCTCCACCTCAGCACAGGGAAGGCTGAGGCAGGAGAAATACAGAAAATTAAAGGTCTGACTCTGTCTCCAAAGCAAAAAAGGAACAAACAAAAAAGAATATTTGTTCAAGATCAAAGTATTACACAGTACTCCAAAATACATGTTTTATGTTATTACATAAAAAATTTAAATAAAATAACATGTCTGTTCAAACATATTTTACAATGGATTATTTCTGCTTCTGCTACAAATCGGATTTAACAATTAATAATCTGACTTTTAAATCCAAGCATGAGTTAAAACTTAACTGATCCAAAGCCCACACTATTTCTACACAAAATTAATTACAATTGAAGTCCATCTACACAGAGCCAAATCTTCACTCCTTCGACACCCGGTCTTTCCGGGTTCTGCACAGACCAGTCTGTCATTTCAATGGAGGAAACATCAAGTTTAGTGTGACACTGGCAAGTCTGGCTTCACTGAAGATGTGTGTGACTGAAGAACTCCGCTAGTTTCAACTGGCCACAGTGTAGCAGGTTTAAACTCAACACTCCCCTAAGACTTATGCTCTTCCTGGACAGTCAGAAGCCAAATTTGTAAGACTCAGAAGGAAACCTCCCTCGGGCACAGTGCCCACCAGGTGCCCACTACAAAAGTCAATGCGAGCTGAAATAACTGGACCACAAGAAATAAGGATCCCCCAAAATGTCTAAATGCATTTGAGGCAAACCCCTCTACAAACTGAAGAAGTTTGGCAAGCATATAAATTCTACACATTCATAAACAGTGTGGTATTCACTTGGGGGTTTTGTTGTTATTGTGTTGTTGTTGTTGTTGTGGGTTTATGGGCATAATAGCAGCCTGTACTCTTCCTGGGGCCTAATGGAGTCATCACCCTCCGGTAATGTAATCCTCTAAATTGGAGCGGATTAACGTTTTATATAAAAATTGTGTTTGTATTTGCATGCACAATAGAGAGAATGACGTGACACACACCTGCTCCACAGCACTAGACAGAACGCACGGTGATTGAAATGAAATGCGGCTCACTAAATCCATCAAATACAAGAACTACTGCAATCCTGTTGCAAAGTCCTTTTGTTAAACTCCTTTTATTCTAAATCCTTTTAATTCTGTTCTATAGCACTAAAACATTTATAAAAAGCTTAAAATCCTAATAAATCACACAATTAAAGTAATGAAAATGGGCCTGCACACCAAGTCACCAACTCCTCCACCACTCAACAAAATTCAAAACAGTTTGCTTGTCAGAAAACGTTAACTAATATCCCCCATCACGAACACCACTGTAAACTCATTTAAACCAAAGAGCTTAAGCTCATAAATCAGCCTTGAGATTTCAAGACATCAACTAGAAACAGCTTCTACCTTAGTCTGAAAGCAGATCCAGAGGCAAATAAAACCCCAACTGGTGATGGAATATTACGCCTTTCCCTTTGATGTTGAAGATGATGCCCTGCATATAAAGACTTTACACAACAGTATGTCCTTGCTAATAAATTTTTACTGTCAAAATCTTTATCCAGGATTTCTTTGAACAACTAAATTCATTTAAACCATTCAGCTAAACCATCCTAAAAACCTCTCTGCCTCCTCTCAGCAGGTCTCATGTTGCCCAGGCTGTCTTCAGCCTCACTCCATAGCTGACAGTGCCGCTGAAACCCAAATCCTCTTGCCCTCACCCCCCGCACTGAGGGCACTTGTAGTTTTAGCTGACATCATTTTCTCTGTAGCAGTCATCAACAAGCTGTCCTTGAGGTTCTTTACTTACAAATTCCCTCAATGGGAGCACCTGAGAGAAAGACAGGGCGTGCGACCTCAGATGACTCTACTGTCAAAAAATTGTGTCAGTTTGGAGGCTCTTGGGATTTTTGCATGTTACAATTTCTATTTTCTTAACAGATTTTCCAAAAATAATCATAAATTAGATAATCCTCTTATTTTTTTTTTCTTATCTAAACAGGAAGATGTTAAGTGAGCAACTTTTTTTCAACAGAGAAGAGAGAGATGTCACATGAAGGAAGAAGGACCCAGTAGCCTCATGGATCTGGACCAGCCACAAGAGAATCTTAAACTGGGCAAGAGAGATGACCTATTAGTTAAGAGCACTGACTGCTCTTCCAGAGGTCCGGAGTTCAATTCTCAGCAACCACATGGTGGCTCACAACCATCTATCATGGAATCTGATGCCCTCTTCTGGTGTGTCTGAAGATAATGGTAGTGTACTCATATACATAAAACAAGCAAATAAATCTTTAAAAAGAGAGAGAGAGTCTTAAACTATCCAACCTAAATATGATCACAAAAACCACCTTGGCATTTGCCTTCAACATTCAAATACATGCATAGATTTTAGCCTCCCAGTGAACTCGAACATTCCACTAAAGCAGACACAGACTTCTTCTAAGTCTAAGGGCTGAAGTGAGGGTCTCCTGTAATGCTGCTCATTCATGTCCCCCTCAGTCCCTAAGCATACCCCTGGCCTACAACATCATCTGAGCACTTAGCACGTGAGGTGTCCTTTAACCCACCGAGGTACACTGACAACCAGGTCTTCCTTCACAGACCAGACTTGTGATCAAAGCCACCAAATCCTTCCACTGTTCTATGGAGACCTTAGCTGACCATGAGAGAAGGTTAAACAGTTTCTGCACATTGGTGTGCAGCAAACACCACAACTGACCCTGAAAGCAACTCAACTCTGGCCTCTGACAAGAGGGAGGAAGAAGAAAATGTATGTCCAACTACTCTACTGGAACTATAAGCCAAGTCACTGACAAAGGCTAATTACCTAATTCTTTACTGCTCTTGTACAAAGGGATGACCACCAATATATCACAGAGGCTCACTGCGACTGTTGAAAGGGGACACATGCTGAGGGTGAAGGGTGAGACTGTGTGATGCCAGCCCTGCTCCTGCTCTGACCAGTGCCATGATCCTTTGATGCCTATCCCCACTACTCACTCTGTACCACACTGGGCTTTCCCAGGCTCTCCTGCTTCACAACACAGCCCTTTCTACTCTCTGCTCTATGACCTAAACATCTTGGCCAAAACATCCGAGTCAGAAAGGCCTCTCTTTCCCCATCTTTCACATTCTATCTTTGAACCCCAATGTATTTCTTCATGGCACCTCTACCTCATACTGCACACATTACATTATTGATGTATTTCTCTGTGCAGCACACCTATGTCACAATAGCTAAAGAACACCTAAAGAACATTCCCAAGAAGAATGGAAATTCCTCAGAAATTCAATGGAAAACTACTCAGTGATAAAAAGGAAAATGTCTAGAGTTTAAAACCACTCCTGAAATAGGGAAAACAGTTTCTTCTGATGTGAAAGAAATCAGAAAACAAAAGAAAGCAAGCACTGCAGATGAGTGGGGTGGGAAAAGCAAACAATGAGAAAGCTCTGGGTTGTTGTAAATTCTGTCTTCACAGAGACATGGAATACAAAGGGCACACCCGCTGTGGTGGTTTGAACATGCTTAACCTAGGGAGTGGTACTATTGGGAGGTGTGACCTGGTTGGAGGAGGTGTGTCATTGTGGGTGTGGGCTTTTCGACCCTCCTCCTAGCTCCCGGGGAGACAGTGGTCTTCTCCTGTTTGACTTCGGAACAAGACGTAGAACTCTCAGCTCTTCCAGCGCCATGCCTGCCTGGAGGCTGCCATGCTGCCTGCCTTGGTGATAATGGACTGAACCTCTCAACCTATAAGTGACCCCCAATTAAATGTTTGCCTTTATGAGTGTTGCCTTGGTCATGGTAACTCTTTACAGCAATGGGAACCCTAACTAATACACCTGTCAAAATTCAGACTGAAGCCAGGCATGGTGGCTTACAAGGGCCAGCTCATGTTCTCCTCCTCAAAACAAGCTTGAAACTATAACACACAAAGCTTTGCATTTGCATGCTACTAAGTACAGTTAAAGTAAGCAAGTAAGAAATGCTGTCAGCAGTCGGGGGACACTAATAGCAGGTGAATGTACTAACACAGAGCTGAGCACACTGCAAGAAGTAGATGTGCCAGAACAAAGGCTTGGAAGCCAGGAGGGAGCCCTAGCAAGAGAAACAGGAGCTTAGGCGGACTACGACATGGAATGAGCATCAGTGAGTCACAAAACATGACCAAAGTCACATGAAGGTAAAGGGGAAAAATGATTTAACATGCTTTGTACACTATTAAAAGTACCAGACTATGAGAACATATGTGCAGAAAACACAGCAGATATAGGACCAGTGGTCAAAACACACGGAAACTGGAATCTGGGAATTACTGTTTAGTTGGCTGGTTTGGTGTTTTGTTTATTTTGGTTTTTTTCTGGGTTTTGGAAGTAAATTTGCTGGAGACTACACACACAGTCTTGCACATACAAACCACACCTTCTACCGCAAGGCTAAGCCCCTAGAATCAACACTTTAAATCAACAACAAAAAACAAGCTATTTTAAAATGGGCAAAAGACCTGGAAAGTCCATGCCTTTGACCCCAGCACTTAAGAGACAGAGGGAACAATAGGCCATCCAAGGCCATATAGCAGGCTTCATGTCATTGTGGAATTGCCTATTACAACTATAGGGTGCCCAGCACAGCTCCTGCAGGGGCCAACAGTGACACCAGCAGGTGGGCAGGACACCCAGCAACAGCACTCTCATTCATTACTGACAATTAAAAGGTGGTGTCACCATTGTGGAAGACAGTGTGACGGTCCCTTCAAAACTAAATATGCTCTACCATACAATGACCTCAGCTTCCTGAATACTTATGTAGAAGTATGAATGCCTACAGTGGTTTTATTTACTTCTAACAGACATACTGAGCTAGCCAAACATGGATGAAACAGATAAACAACCCTTGGTTGTGATGAAACATTATTCATAACTGAGAGGAAAGGAATGAGCTATCAAATAGGAAGCAGAGCTAACATTTCATTCAATGAAAGAAGCCAAGGAGAAAGAAAGTATATTAAATGAGTCCTGCCATGTGACATTCAGAGAAAGGCAAGACTATGAACTTGAAAACACAATAAAAAAAAGAAAAATTGGTCAAGTACTTCAACTTTTTTAGGGATTTGCATTTACTGAAGTGTGTGTGTTTACTAGTATAAATATATCCCATGTGTGTGAAAAAAGAGCCTCTTACACTGGGAGTCTTCATGACCCCAAATACTCTCAAGGCTGAGATGGCAAAATCACAAGTTCAAGACTTGCTGGAGTACAGAACCAGCTCAACTCTGAACTGGGCAATGGCACATAAAGCTAGATTCACAAGGCCAGAAAGAACCCATCATTGAGAAAAGAAACACTGCTCGCAAATTAACAAGATTTGTAATATAGTTTGTCAATATCTAATAAAACCAAGCATATACTTACACATCCCAGCAAGCCCACTTCTAAATAAAGACCCATGAGAAATCAATACATACATCAAACAGCACTAAACTGGAAATAACCAAAATACCCTGGCAAGTGCAGCAGAGCCAAACAATGGAATACTAAAGGGAAATAGGAACTAAAAACTAATACGGGGCTAAGAGGATGTCTCGGTCAGTGGGAGTGTTTGCTTGTACAAGGAGGATGGGAGTTTAAGTAAGTCATGGCTGTGTCTGCAGGTAACACCAGCATTTGCAGGGTGGGCCAAGACAAGGGAATCCTGGGAACTCCCTAACCAGTCAGCCTAAAAGAACATCCAGCTTCTGACTCAATGAGAAGCCGTATCTTTAAAGGAGTAAGCGGAAGCATGACAGAGAGAGATACCCACCGACCTTCTCTGGCCAGCACTTCAATGTACAGCACCGCACAGACACACATATTAAAATTAGAGATTTAAACAGTACAACACAGATGACTCTCAATAGAATGAAACAAAATTTAGACGAGCACCATAATGTATACCTGCAATCTCATAACTTGAAAAACTGAGGCTGGAGGATCAAAGAGCAAGGGGGAAAGGAAAGGGGGCAGCAGAGATGGAGGAGCAGAGGGGAAGGAAAAGAAGAGGAAAGGAGAAATGACTCAGCCCCTGGTAACTCATATCAGAACTTTAGTCCTGAAATAACACTCAGGTGAGAACCTGAAGCCAGCGCATAGCACTACTAAATAAAACCACAGAAGCCTGCCCAATGACCAAGTAATGGTCCAAATAACAGACCATATGGATACACCGCAGTCTACCAACTGATAAATGTTTGAATGATTCCCATCATGCTGCTATGGAGCTCATGTATGCATTCTTGAATAGACATATTTTCATTCTTATATGGACATTGTATTTCATTGCTTGATTGTATACCTAGGGACAGAATTGATGGGTTCATGTGGTAACTCTATATATAACATTTTAAGGAACTTCAAACTAGTTTTCAACATAACTACACTAATGATACATTCCCAAGGACCATGATTGAAGGTTCCAGTTTTTCCACATCCTTCCCACATGTGTTTTATTCTGCTTTGTGCTGTAACTGTCCTAGGGCATTCCGGGTTGACAATGGGGTTCTCTGCAGACATGACAGGCCTGCATGTTTAATGTGATCACGGTGACATAACTACTTCTACTTGTTTGCTCATCTAACAATGTTCCTCAAACTCATTAGTTTCAATAAAGGTAAATTTTACTTATTTTATACAAGCTATTACTTAGCAAATGTTGAGTTTTAAGTTTCATGCCTAGAAACATGTCACAATAAACAAATACAGATTTCAGGAACAATGAAATGTCCACAAACCAACACCCAGTCTCAGTGAGAGCATTTAACGCGTGAGAGTCGTCTGTTTGTTTGGGATGCTGTCATTAAACCCACAGTAATGTAGCAGCCGCTCATTACTCCTGTTTTCCTACCCCTCGACTGAGATATACAATGTGATACTGTGAGTTCGTTTCAAGCCACAAAAAAAGCAGTCAAACATTTCTTCTAAAGACTTATTAAAAACAAACAAAATTCACTGCTGTGCTTGTGACATTTAAATGCAGTGATGGAGGACAATGGCTTCTCTGCATATTTGTCCCCATGTCCATTATGTTCACGTCCCTCCAAATGTGACAGAGACATTGAAAGTATTTTACATCTTCACAGTGAAAAGTAAATACAGACTAAGCTAAAAAGACATAGTTCTCTACATGGAGGCCCAGTTGACCTGTAACTTGCTATGCAGACCAGGCTGGACTTGAATTCAGAGGTCCACCAGGGTCAGTCTACCTACTGCTGAGATACTGTGTATCTAGTAAAATCACACTAACAGGTAAGCATGCAGTACTTAGAGCCTAGAAACACCTGGATTTGATAAAAAAATATTTCCTGGCACTAAAACAAATCAGGATACTGACACAGAGGTAACTCGAGGCCTGTGAGAAGCACGCACATACAGCCTTCAACGTCACCAGAAAAGCCTTCACACAGGTCACTACGCTAGAACCCTCTTCTAAATCCCTCCTAGGAAGGAGAATTCACAGTGTTTACATAGGTTATTCCTTATGTCAAAACACATACCACACCCACCAAAAACAATTGGCAGACATTCTCCTCAGGAATGCTGTCTTCTGAACAGGATCAGGATGAACAGAGCCACTAAAGCATAGGCTTGGAAAGCAGATTGTCCTAAATGACTCCAACCAGCATGGATTCCATGCTAAAGATGAGGTGTTAGAAACAAACACACACCATCAGTGGACGAAGAGAGGTAATTAGAGCAGAAAACATCAGGGAAGTCCCAAATCTCAGAGTTCAGCCATTTAAAATGTCAATAAGCCTGGTCCTCTTCTTTGTAACATGCTGCAGATAACTGCGAGCAAATGTCAGTTGGCCTACTTTTAGAGTGTGTGTGTGTGTGTGTGTGTGTGTGTGTGTGTTTGCATGCATTCATGTGTTTAACCACATTTGTTTAACCACAGCCATCAAAATGTTACATAAAAAAAAAAAATCACACCAACATTTCATGAAAATTTAGTCATAAAATTCTGACTTCATACAGCTGAACAAATCAAATGATTCTCCTTTGAACATGACAAAAACCAGATTTAACTTTTAACTAATACAGCTGTATATGGAGTTTGTGCGGTCAGAAAACTACAGTTAAGAAAAAAGTTAAAAACAGTGAGTTGTATGAAACATGAAATGTAACAGTTTTCAGAAACAATGAGAAAACTCTAGGTTTTGAAAGAGAACAGGGTTCACAATATAAAAACCAACATACACACACACACACACACACACACACCAGCCATGTATATAAAGAACCTAAAGCAGGTCTCTGGGTTAAGTCCATAAATTAGCTTTACATATGCATGAATATATAAGGGGGAAATCCAGCATCCATACCCTAGGCTCTTAGGTACATGTGCTCATTATCTGGAGAATGAGAGAGGCAAGAAAGGGAGAGAGAAAACGGAAAGAGTAATATTTTCCCTTAAACATAGAATTATATGAACCATATATTCCAGGAGTTGCATTTTCATAACCTTTATTTAGTTGTTAGTAGTCTGATATGACAGTAGATGATTTACACATGATCTGCTCAGGCTCTGAACACCTGTCTCCTCCTGTTCTGTTCCCCAGAAATAACTGTGTTGCTGTTGACAGTTTTTATTTTTGTTTTTTCTTTTGTTTGTGTGTGTGTGCGCGCGCGTGCGCATGCACATGTGCACATGTCCTTGCATAGACTTCTTACAGAGCCCAGAAGGTGACAGATCCCTAGAGCTGGAATTACAGGCATTTGTGATTCACTCCTAAATACTGGAACCTCTGCAAGAACAGCACAAGCCCTCGACCCCTGAACAGCAACCTCACTTTCTATCTTTCCCTCCCTCCCTTCCTTCCTTCCTTCCTTCCTTCCTTCCTTCCTTCCTCAAGATATAATTGTAAAGCTAACCAAAAGGGATCTTGGGAACGAAACCTAGGTCCTCCGCAGGGTCAGCAGATGCTGTCAAACACTAGGCCATCTCTCCAGCCCCCGGATTTTTGTTCTCTGAGATAGGGTCTCAAGTAGACCAAGGCTGTCTCATAATCACCATACAGCTACTACAGAGCCTACATGATGGTTAATATCGGCTCTCAACCTGACAGGATCTAGAATCAGTTAGCTGATCTAGTTCTGTGGAAATGCCAGTGAGGGGCTGACTGGGTTAGCCTTGAAGCATATCTGCCAAGGAATGCAGAGCATAGGCTAACAGGGGCAGGAAGTCCTACTCTGAATGCAGTTAGCGATGCCCTGTTTGCTGGCCCCAGACAGCACAGAAGGGAAAAGACTAGCTGAGCTCTAACATAGCTGAGCGCTAACATGGCGCTCGGCTTCTTACAGATGCAATGTGCTGTCTGCTCCAAGCTCCTCCTTCATTACTGTGAATTATATAACCTTGAACCATGGCCCAAAATCTTTTCTTGAAATTTCTTTTATCAGGTATTTTATTAAGCAGTAAGTAAAGTCACTTAGAAACAGTGCCTCCCAGGTTGGAGGGATGGCTCAGTGGTTAAAAGCACTGGCTGCTCTTTGAGGTCCTGATTTCAATTCCCAGCAACCATCAGTAATGGGATCTGATGCCCTTTTCTGGTTCTCTCTCTCTCTCTCTCTCTCTCTCTCTCTCTCTCTCTCTGTGTGTGTGTGTGTGTGTGATAATTTTTTTAAAAAAAGAAAGAAAAAGTGCCTCCAACTACTGATTCTCCCGCCTTTACCCCCCCAGTGCCGGGGAAAGATATAGACATCACTAACAGTTGTTTTTATTTCCAGACAGGGGATCGATATGTAGCCCATGCTAGCCTCAACCTCTATAGCCAACACAATTAGCAACTCACCTGCCTCAGAGTGCTGGGATAACAGATGTTAATCACCAAGCTCAGATAGAAGAAATTATCATAAACTCAAACACAATAACCATATAAAACTCTTACCTTATATGTTAAAATATACATGATGCATTCGATTATACCAGTGAGTTCCCAAAAGTAAACTTACTATTTAGATTAATTCAAAAACTTGACTTTACTTGAAATTAGGTTTCAAGCCAAGTTTTCAAGGAAGATCAGCATCAAGTTTCCTATTATTATTTACCTTTATGTGAGCCTTTTTATTAATTTTAAATTAGCATATAAGATCTTAAATGCTAATCTGGCATTAGCCAGACCAAGCTGGCCTCAGATCTACCTGCCTTTGCCCTTCAAGTGCTGAGACTAAAGGTGAGCACCACTACCACCCAGCCTCATTAAAACATTTTCAAACAGACTGTGTTCTAGCAGTTTCTTCTTCCCCTTATTTCCCACCTACTTCAAATTTTTATTGATATAAAAATTCCAATTGATTGGTTATAGCTTTTATATCTCTTTGACAGATGCACCCCAGGCTGGCATACAACCTTCTATATAAGTGAAGGTATTTTGAACTCCCCACTACACTTCCTGCGTACTTGGATTATAACTGTGTAAACCATATCTGCTTCTGTAGGACCCAGGGCCCCACACATGCTGGACAAGCTCACCACCAACAGAACTACACTGCAGTCTTGCTTTAGGGAACTTTTAATTGAAAAAATTTTAATGATTTTGATTCATTAAGAATGTGCTGAGAAGCGGGGCAGTGGTGGCGCATGCCTTTAATCCCAGCACTCTGGAGGCAAAGGCAGGCTGATTTCTGAGTTCGAGGCCAGCCTGGTCTACAGAGTGAGTTCCAGGACAGCCAGGGCTACACAGTGAAACCCTGTCTCGAAACCCCCCATCCCCCACCCCCCCAAAAAAACTATTAGTTTTAAAAAATGTATTGATAGCTAGGAGGTAGTAAAGCACCTCTTTAATTCCAGCACTCGGGAGGCAGACGCAGATGGATTTCTGAGTTCGAGGCCAGCCTGGTCTACCAGGACAGCCAAGGCTATACAGAGAAACCCTGTCTCGAAAAAACAATAAAAGAAAAAAGAAAAAAAAAAAAAGAAAAGAAAGAAAGAAAGCAGGCGGCAGACAGGCAGTTGGCAGGGAGGGGAGGGGAGGAGAGGGGAGGGGAGGAGAGGGGAGAGGAGTATGGGGAAGGAGAGGAGAGGGAATGTGTTGGATCACTGGAGACAGGAGAAATGCTCAGTGGCTAAAAGAGCTTGCTGCTACTTCAAAGGATGGTTCCAAGCACCCACATCAATCAGACTGCTCACAGCTCCAGGAAATCTGACAACATCTTCTGGCATTTGTAAATACTTACACACACATATATATGCATATGCTTACACATAGACACAACACACATACACATAAACAATGAGTCATTTAAAGAGTATACTGAATCTCTGATAATATCCAAAGAAGCAGAGAAACATACTGTACCAGCACAGAGAGGTACCCATTACACCCTACTGTGCAGATCATACACATCACGCCCTTACAGTACCCCAGTGCTGATCTCCTACGGGATAAAGCCACATTCAACTTGTTCAGTTTTTTGTTTTAAACCAAAGGGCAAATTTTCCAAAGAAATTAGGCCTTACCTTCCAAGAGAACACATATAACAATATTCATTAAGACTTCATAACAAGGCACTCTAATGAGGAACTGAATGTATCAAGCTGGTGAAATGACTCAGTGGGCAAAGCTTTTACCACACAAAACAACCAGAGAACCTGGAAACTGTAAAGGTGGAAAGAGAGAACCAACTCCGACCTCCACAAATATGCTGTGGCACATACATCACATGCATATGCACATACACACACAATACATTGTTTTAAAAAAATGAAAAGTCACAAGTGAGCACTAAAGAGCAGCAAGCAATGTAAGAGCACATGCCTCACAGAGAGCAGGAGCCGGAGGGTCAGGAGGACATAAAGAAGGAAAGTCACAAGGTGCTGTGACCATAGCTCTAATTTCAGCACTCCATGAGGTAGAACCAAGAAGAGGCAGACACCAGGGCTATAGAGACGAAACTCTGATCAGCATCCTGAATTCAATCCCAAAAGACAGAAGTACAGACTCTACAAAGTTTTCCATTAACTTACACACACACACACACACACACACACACACACACACACACACA
>JADRCH010000054.1:1520048-1638305 GCA_019843965.1 Rhynchomys soricoides | reverse complement strand
CACACACACACACACACACACGGGGGGGGGGGGGGGGGGGGGGGGGGTAAAAACCAAACTAACTGGGCAAAAGCAGGCAGGCAAATCTCCGAGTTAGAGGATAGTTTGGTCTACCTATCAAGTTGTAGGACAGCCAGCGCTACAAAATTAGAACTTGTAAGAAAAAACAAAAAGATGCAGACTAGCAGATTTTAACAAAAGCCCATGAGAGCAGAAAGGAATTACTCAGAGGTCAGGGATTTAATTCAATGGGAAAGTGCTTCCCTAAAAAGCACAAGACCCTGGGTTTCAGTTCTTCAGCCTTGGAAGACAAGAAAATAAAATTAAAATATAAATTACAGAAACATAGAGCAGAAAAACCTTGCCAGGACTACAAGTCCAGCATGGGCAATTTGGTGAGCCTCAGCCTCAAATTAAAAACGGGACAGGACAACTGGGCACATAGCTCAGCAGCCCAGTGCCTGCCGAAAATGCTTGAGACCCCGAATTTAATCCCTGCAACATATATAGGATTTAAAATTACAGAACAAATAAAACTTAGGTGACAAAAACATGCACTCCAGTTGAAGGCAGTTCCCACAACTATGGACTCCACATCACTACACTGAAGGTGTCCCATGCCCCTAACACTACAAAGTGTACGAACACAGAGAACAAAGCACACATTCCTGACAGGAGTAACAGGATACATAAAAGGAAAAAGATGTCAAAATGGCTTCAGACTCTTCCACATAACTCAAAACTAATGCCTACAAAACTCTGAAATAATGTGATGATAACCAAGCAGTTGCTGGGCAGCCAAGCATTCACGGAGAATAAAGATATTTCACACGATGGGTACGAGCGCTCCCTGTGTTTTCAGGAAGCTACAGACGGACCACCCCCAAAATATAGGCGTGGAGCATGATGGGACAACCCCAGGAGGGCTATTACTCTTTAATACAAATTTTGTGAGTTCTGTCCCATGTATTCCATTTAATAAAAACAAATACTAAAGCTTAACCAAATACATTAAGATGACATAAAAAGGGTTTTCTGTCAGAACATTTACCCTGTAAAACTGTACTTTAAAAGAATCTGTTAGTGAAGAAATAATTTATTGACTAGCAAAGCAATTTAAAGCTACTTTAAGACAAGTAAAAGTTGAGAAATGTTGATTAGTAACTTAATAAACAAAAGAACTTTATAAATAAAATGAAATAGGCAGAAATCTGCTTCTGTTAATTACACATGAGAGAAAGAACAGTCTGCTATTGTTACAGTCCTTGTGGACAACCCTAAGTATTCCAAAACAGAGAGGGACGGTCTGTTAGATAGAACCTTCTGTGTCAAAACACTGCCCAGAAATATAAATGCAATACAAGGGAAAAAAAACAAAAAAACAAGGAAGTCCAGGGCAAGCAGGGAGGAGTTCGAGTCAGGGAGAGAGAAGGGAACAGGGCGGGGGAAAGGGAGGTGGGGTGGGGAGTTGTACATATGAAGGCTTTGAGGGGCACACAGCTGAACTGCAAGGGAGAGATCACGTGACTGTGGGGTGGTGTCCGGTTGTCCTTCCCGATTCATTAAAGAAAATCTGGTTATATTATCCCTAAAATTACTTTTATGCACAATCAAGCTGTGAGTTTTAGTAAGCATCACTCTCACTAATTTACAGAATTAACAGCTACATGAAGTCTTAATGAGATACTTAATTTCAGGATAATCTTTCAGATGATAATAGAATTAAGATATTTTATATCTTTATTTTAGAGAAACTTTGAAGTGTTCCATGTGATTAATATAATTATTTGCCACTCATGTAAAATGTATTTTAATGAACATGGGAAAGAAGGAAAAGATACTTTTTTGATCTCATAATATGAAAGACTCAGAAAATTAAATATGGAGATACATTTGGACCTTTCTACATAAATATTAGCACATGTAATATTTAGTAGTATTTGCAGGAAACATGGTGGGGGAATAGATTCAAAGAACACTGTATACAAAGATGTCAAAAAGTTTCATTCTTTTCTATAGTGACTATACACTAATATAAAATTTTAAAGAAGCAGTTGACATAAAAGCAAGAGTTTCAAGGTTAAGAGCCCACAACACCCTTCTGCCACAGCAAAGGCTATGACCCACACCAGAGGCAATACTGAAAACCAAGCTCTCTGAGCCAGCAAGTCCAACTGAGAAGGGAAAGGCTGTGAGGGGAGACCTGGGGAATACCCACAATAGAAAGGATGCCAGCAGCAGAACAAAGGCAGCCCAGAAAGATGCCCAGAAAGCCAAGAGAGAAGACGGCTTGGAGAAAAAGCTAGCAAAGGCACAGGCCAAATCAAGATCAAAGAGGATGTAGATAAATCAAAACCACAACAGAAAGTGAATAGCCATATTGAAATGGTTACGATTCCCACTGCAACTGAGAACACGGGGTTTGTCTAGGGGAGAAGGAGGCAGAATGGATCTTCGCGGCAAAGCAGACCTGGGTTATCACTCGTGCTGTCTGTAGTTCAAAACTAACAAAAGAGAAACCGTGGGACCTGCTTTTTCTTAAGGGCTACACTCACCCAACTGTGGAGCAGGCAAGATTCTAGCTGCTCGGACTGGTCCATGTCGGACAGAGAAGAGCTCCTGGGCTTCCCCGCTGATCTGCATAAGGGAAAGCAAAAAATATCTCAATATATTAAGCTGTGGGTCAGAACGCTTTTAGGCAAAAAAAAAAAATCTAAATTTTGTCATTATTAGCCAGAAACACACACACACACACACACACACACACACACACACACACACCACACCACACACACAATACTACTTAGGATTATACGCTGGTCATGAATGCCAAATACGTCACTATCTTAAATTATCGTAAGCATTTTCAGGAAAACATAAGAATTCACTCTTGGTATGAACTTGGAAAAAACTCTGTTCTGTAAGTCTATAATGTCTCTCCATTAACCCATGAGGAGCCTGTGCAGTTCCTGTGCTCACTCTCCATGTTAGGGCCAGGGAGCTAGGAGACTGTTCTGCAATATTCAAGTTTGGTCATTACAGGCAATTATCTTTCCTGAACTGTTACTCTGAGTAAATCATTCAAATCTATCAGCTCATTCTTTTGCAATTACAAAACAAGGCTACAAAAACAAAAACAAACAAACAAACAAAAAACCAGGACCTCCCTGAGTGCAATATTCTGTAAGAAATTATTCTGTAAAGAAGAGAATAGTTAATAATAAAGTATTAAGCAACTTTGGAAGTTATCTCTTCTAATATAAAAGAAGATTAACCACTGTAGCATTGTCAGTTCCCTTGATAAGGTCAGATTCAATGCTTGGACATAAGGACAACAGTATTCTGTTTCTCCAAATGGCAAAGGGGGTATGTTAGTGTGCATCAAATTTTTTAAAAATGCCTTTCAACTGCTGGTTGATCTGACTAGCAGACTAAAATAGAATTAGCAAATAACAGCTTTCTAGACTGCCTGTGGGAGGTGTTATTAATATAGTCTCCAGCATCTGCATTAACTACCCAATTTTTGATGAAAAAATATACAATGTCATAAAAAAAACTGTACATATTATAAAACTGGTCCTAAAGACTCAAGAAATCTAATAGTTGTAAGAAGTATCTCATAGAAGATACACACTGTTGATGTTTTAAGAGGCTTTCCTCAACAAATGGCTTAAAATTACAAGAATCTATCCATTATAAAAGGCTGGCCAACCTTCCAAAGTAAAAATACATTCAGAGGAGCCTTTCACATTGTCAGCCTCTCTCCTATGTACCCTTTAGAGCTGTGAGCTATAAGGGTTTTGCTTTCCTGTATGTAAATCTCCCCATGAGGAGCCCCAGCATGGACAGTGCTACAACAGTACCTCCTACCCAAACGCTCTAAGAGTCAGCAGAGCAGGCCTGGGCGCCTGGGTGCCTGGGCACTTGGGCTCCACAAGCCTTCATGGCTTTCATTTCAATAACAAAACCCATGAGTAAAACACACTGTGGCTCTCAAGTCTCCATTTTATAACAGATAAGAAGTAAATTGTTTAAGAAAAACTGGAAGAAATCGATGTCTTTGGTTTCTAGACACACATATGTACATGTGCTAAGAAATGGTATTGTCTACTTCTATTAAAGACGTATTAAGTTCTGAGTCCCCACCTCTTGAAAATAAACAAGGGCAAAGCAGAGAATGTTGAGTAAGCAATTACATTTAGAAAATACAGTATCTACTCGATAAAAAATTAAGTCTACTTTCATATAATTAAAAAATTAATTAAAAAGTAAGGTAAAACTTAAAGTTGTACAATAACAGAGTAATGAAAAATCCCACCTGTGAAATTTACACACATAACAAATTACAATGTGAACACAAAATCTCCTATTCTGTAATATTATTTCCATATGTCTGAACTGGATTTAGTTTCTGGCTCTAACAAAATTGTAATGTTAAAAATATAATCTTATTTCCCTGAGCCTCTGTACTCCAACAGACTATTGTTTTAAAATCTCTCTTGACACAATTACAATAAGTTTGTCATCACTGAACTTAATATACTAGAGCAGAAAACAGAAAAAAAAAATCTAAACACATGAAGCTTTACAGTAAAACAGCTTTCAAAGTGAAGCAAACTCCTGAACATAGCTTTACATGTACAGCAACAGGTGAGAACAAAAACCAGGAGGAGAAATTGAAAATTCGCCCCCACATTCACTCCCCGAGCCCACGCACTGAGTTAGGAGCTAGAATCCTTAAGCCTAGCCTAGGAAGGGGAATGGAGGAGGCACCATGTCACGTACAGAGAGCTGGAAACATCTTAGCCGCCTGATTCTATCCTGCTGAAATCAGAAGAGTGATTCTAACTGCGGAATGTAAGCCACAAGTATCAGTCTCCTGAGAATCTTACACAAGGACAACACTGAGAGCAGTCGGTACTATCAGCACATCCAGGCACAGAGACAAGGATGGTTCCCAGCTGCCTCTAACACTTTCATCCAGCATGTTCATGGGTAACTTTGCTTTCAAATAAATACCAAAACAATGTTAACTCAGTCAAAACTACTTTTGGGTTTCCCAGAAAAAAGATCTTGGAAAATGGCACAGAATCTCAATGACAAGGACCGTGTAGTCTGAAAAGTGAGCTTCAAGCTTACTTCTAAACTGAGCAGTAAGGGCAGGACCACAAGAGAGTGGACCCAGAACTCTAGGCTAGAGAGGAGGGCACAGAGGAGACTGCTCTCGGAGCTCCTCCTGGTCTCCGCCTTTGCTCCTGCTGGCATTTTAATTTCTGATGACAGACTTTTGTTGTTTAGGGCATAAACCGGACGTACCAGTTTGAAGGCACAATAAGGAGAACAAAGAATGATTTGTTCACACTGTAGGAAAAAAAATCTTTTCCAACCATAGAAAATAGCTTTCGCATGGTGAAAATATGCAAATTACATACCAAGCTGGAAGGGGTAGGGGAATCAAGTTTAGAATCTCACAACTCGGTCTAAGGAGAAGGAAATGACAGCAATCCACATACAGAATGATCTGGGAGCCGTTTGAGGAAACATTCAGAGGATTCTAAAATCAAATGAAGGTCACCCAGTCAGAAGCCAACCTGCTCTGAAATCCTAGTGTGCCACCACCAACAGAGTGGCTCAGAACAAGGCTGCAGGACATACGCACAGTGCCCCGCCCTGCAGAGACAGAGAACTACAGATTCCAAGACTTTTTTGGCAAACTTTACTGACAGACAGCTTTCTATTTAAAATGTACATGTCATTAGTTACACATGTACAGGTTAATGAATGTTCCATAAAGCATCTATGCTACTGACATACATCTCAAGAAAATTGAGTTAGGCTGGTAGCAAACGCTACCAAAGGCAGAGGCAAGAGGATCTTTTACCACAACTTGGAGACCAAGCTTGCCTACACAAGAAGTTCCACACTAAAAAGTGACACTCAATCTCCACAAAAATTAATAAACAACAAAAAGTTACAAGACTTCAGAAGGCTCGTCACACCCTCCCCAGTCAAAACCACAACCATAACCACTACGACTGGGCGAACATTCTAATTACTGGACATAGTGTAACTGGGGTCACTATATCCTCTTGTGGAGCCTCTCCCACATTACTATGGTAATAAATTGATTCATGTTAATGTATGAGATTACAAGTTTTACTTTCTCTGGAGCTATAAGACTCCCATTAGATGAAAACACTATGATTTTACATACCCCATCATGGACAGGCCTCTAATACATTTCTAGTTTGGACCCAGCAGAATTCCAGCTTCCTGACCACTGCAGTAACTCAAGAGTAACTCGTGATGGTATACACCTATAGCCCAGGACTTCAAATGCTCACACCTTTGAAATAAGAATTTCAAGAGCAGCTGGGGCTGTGGAGCAAGATCTTGTCTCAAAAAAGAAAAACAAACAAAAAACAAATGCAGCTGGACTGATAGGCATTACTATGATCTTACTCAGAAGACTAAGGCCCAGGTCTTAGGTTTCTTCATCACAGGTTCAAGCTCTGCCTGTTGGACTACACAGAATGACATCAAAAATCAGCAAGGCAACTTAGTGAGAACCTATCTCAAAAACAAAATTTTTAAAGAATAAACAGTGCAAGGATATAGCTCTTTGTGGGGATGCTTATGTAACACGAGGCCCTAGGATCAATATCTAATTCCACCAAACAATCTTAAAAACAAGTCAAGAAAAATTATCTATGAATTCACTAATTCTTCCAGTGGACTACCTACCAAGCCAGCATGTAGTCATCTAATTTACAGCAATCTATGCTACTTTATTTGGGCCACTTTTACAATACTATATCATATAACCTATACAATACTATACTTATACAATACTAAATATCAAAAACTGAAAGTAATGATTTTTTTTTTTTGAGTTTTTAGAAATTGAATCCAGGACCTTGTACACCAGGAAAGACTCTACCAGGAGTCACATCTTTAGTTCTGCAACTCCTTGCTGAACAGACAAGCAAACAACCTCTGGCAAAAAGACAGCTGAACCTGCTCTGCAGAAAGTGATTGCAAGCCAGGCACAGTGCCCACACCTGTAGTGCCCACACCTGTAGTACCCACAATTTTGAGGCTGAAGCAGGAGAATCTCTTACATATAAGCTAAAAACCATCCCTGGCAACACAGGAAGACCGGAGTACAAAAAGCAAACTGTCATTAGTATTTTTTAGACTGCTTTTAACCTTTGAAAGGGAAGGAAGGACACTGGAGACAGATCCCAGATCAGAAAGCAAGCCCACCACCCCTGCCGGGCAGTCACTGGACAACAGAGCTACTTTCGAGCCCAAACACGTATTATTACAAAGAGGATATTAATGAGATTTGCATTTATTAGATTGAATGCCTGCATCTCTAACTGCCTCCAGATCTTCTTCACACCGTCCTCTGAACTACCTGTAACAAGTTCCAATTTGTTCCTTAATTAAAATTAAATAAGTTCTAGGTCATCTGTACTATTTTACAGTCACGTCTAGTACACAGATTACACAACTATGATATTATTGCAGATGGCTTCAGTAAGTATGTGTATGTAGCCCTTTGCAGAGACCTATCAATATGGTTGCTTCCATTTTCAAGCTAGTCAAGGGGCTGGAGAGACCACTCAGGTATTAAAGACCAGAGTGCCATCCCCAGCACTCATATCATAGCTCTTGTAACAGAGTATCTGATGCCTTTTTCTGGTTTAGTGGACATCAGCATGCATATACAAGTACAGAGATACTTAAATAAAAATTTAAAATATGCCAGGCATGGTAAAGCACGCCATTAATCTCAGCACTCAAGAGGCAGAGGCAGGTGGACCATTGACATAGTAAGGCCATCTCCATGTAAAAGTAAAATAAAATAAAAATAAATAAATAAATAAAACAGAGCAGGAGACAAGGCTCCAGTTAAAATCACTGACTGCTCTCACAGAACACCCAGATTTGATTCCCAATACCAACATGATATCCCACAACTGTCTGTAACCTACCTCAGTCCCAGGGGATCCAATGCCCTCTATGGGCACAAATTTGTACAAGTGATGCCCAGACATACAAGCAGGTAGGACACACAAACACAAATCAGTAGTGTTTTTAAAACATAGAGGTAGGCGTAGATACAGCTTTCATAGATTAGCAAAATTGCTTTCCAACATTGTCACATGAATTCACACTTCCACTAGTGAAGTATGAGGGTTCTTTTTGCTTCACACTCTAGCCAGCCATTGATGTAAGCCAAGCTAATAGAGTACTAAAATAAGAGATTTCTGTAGCTCATAGAGGAAAAGCATGAAGTCAGCCTGTGGATATGCCAGTCGGCCCCAAACCAAATATATAGGCTAACAGCATTTACTACAATGAGTTTCTGTGATACCAGACGATTCTCAAGTGTTATCCTGAATGTTTCATGTGCAGAGGCAGATAGATATCACAGCGCAGAATACAAATCAGATGCAGAGATTCATCTTAGCACCTCTGAGGCAGATAAATCCTCAACTTAACTCTGAATACAGTTAAGAACCAATCTCCTGCCACCCTGACATACAGGGATTGGTTTAGTGACACTGTGCTTGACAAAGAAACTGTAAAACTTGAGGTATTCACCTTGTAGATGATAAACAAACTCAAAGGGACAGAAACCACAGACTACCCTCTCACCACAGTGGAACTACGTAAGAAATTAGTAACAGCAGGACATCTGGAAAATAACAAAACACTAGTGAGATTAAGCAACCAAATTATAAACAACACAAAGTTCAAAGAAGAAAGTTTCAAATTTTTTAAAAAATATTTTGTTTATGGTTTATTTTCTCTGTTTTTATTTGAGCCAGGGTCTAATGTAACCCACACTGTTCTCGAACTCCTGACCCTTGCAAGTGCTGGGATTATAAGCATGTGTCACCAAGCTGAGCTTTAAAACATTTTTAACTAAATGAAAATAAAAACCCAATTAAAGCTAGTGGTGTGCACTCACAGAGTAAAATCCATACCACTAAATGCAGAGTTGAAAAAAAGAGGCTCTACTGTGAAACTTAACACTACCTAGGAAATGAAAAAAGAACCAAATCAAAGCAGGTAGGCACAAGTAAACATCAACTAGAAATGAAATCAATAAAATTGAAAAACGGAAATCAATGGGGGTTAAAAAACCAATGAAACCAAAAGCTGGTTCTGAGAAAAGATCAATAAAATAATAAAGACTGTAGCTCAGGGTCACCCAGGGATACAAAATGGCTTCTGTATGGTGACATCATTATGACCCCAATACTCTGAAGCTGAGGTAGGAGGACTGACACCGTGTCAAAACCAGATTGAGATACACAGTGAACTCGAGGTGAACTGGACAAGGGTTTAAATAAATCCTAAACTGAGCTAGCTCCCAGGCCCCGTCCTCTGATGGGTATGGGCTGGGAAAGGGTGGCTAGGTTGGCCACCGAGCCTAAACCCGGGATCTGCCTTTCTCTGCTACCGGCACAGGAACTACAAGTACACAGGAGTTCTTCACGTGGGTGGCTTCGATTTAACTCGGGGCCTCGTGCTTGCATGGAGAACACTGAGCTATTTTCCCAGCATCAAAAATCGGAATTTTTATGTGAGCCTTGAGACTTGGAATACAGAAAGAATTTCTCAGTTTATCTCAAGCACATTTTGTCTTTAAATCAAAAACTCCATTTGCCTCAACGTGGTCTAGTGACGTGAGCAGCTCTACCTCCACCTGGGGAAGCTCGGACAGCAAAACAGCTAACATCTGTTACTGCCCAATCACACCCCATGGCAACTAACAATGTAGAGCACCTACAACACACAGCAAGGTCAGCACTCTAACACCTCGACTATGTTTATTAGATATATAACTTTGCTACATCAGAGTAGCCTTGAAATAAGCAAAGTCACATGTATAGCAATGTGACTATTATAAGATTGTGTGTTTAACGCATATAGTATATAATTAATACTAAATGAGAGTTAAACCAAGGATCTGTTTTTTTGTGGGAATAAATGACAAACAACTACACTTACATATCTTAGTATTTAGCAGGTTGTACCTTTAAGTCACTGTTCTTAAATCCTGTTGTGAATATCTATAGATGTATCCAAATACATATACACACACACACACACACACACACACACACACACACACACACACACCACATTATTAAGACCAACCCAATTCATGGGCTTGTAGAAATGTTATCACCTATGCTTTCAAGCCCTGATTTTAAAAAGATCAAAACTAAGACAGGAGTGGTGGTACACGCCTGTAATCTCAGGGGAGACAAAGGCAGGAAGATCTGTCAGTTCCAGGTCAGCCTAGTCTATCTACACAGTGAGTTCCAGCCAATCTTGTCTCAAACAACAAAAGACCGCTGCCAGAGAGTTTGCTCAATGTTTTAAAAGCATCGGCTGTTCTTCCAGAGGACCTGAGTTTAAGTCCCATCATCTACATGGTGGCTCACAGCATTTTAACATTAATCCAAGGGGACCCAAAACCCTTTTCTGGCCTCTAAAGGCACCAGGCACTCAGTGGTGCACAGACATACATGCAGGCAAAACAGCCACACAAAATAAAAATAGAAAATTTCTTTAAGAAAACAAAATAAACACTGGCTCCTCTACTGGAACAGGAGCAGCACAATCACTGGAAACATTACTAACAGAAAGATAAAGTGAAGTTGGTACAGAAACTCTACTTTCAGCTTAATTCCTGTGTAAACCTAAAACTACTTGAAAACTATAATTTAAATGTGTATAGAATACATGGAAAATCATTATAAACCCCAAAATTAATGTTTCCCTAATAGAAAAGTGGGAAGGGGATGAAAAGCAAAAACTTGAGATGAAAAAAGAGAGTGCAAAGAAAGTTTTATATTTCAGAACTTCAGTTCTGGGGCTGCAGAGATTAAGACCACCGGCTCTTCTCCAGAGGGCACAGGTTCAGTTCCCCGCATCCACAAGGTAAATCAATTCTGGTTCCAAAGGACTGGGTGCCCTCTTCTCAACTCTATAGGCACAGCAGGCATTCACACGGTGCACATACAAACATGTAGGCAAAACATTCATAAACATAAAAGATAACCCTAAAAATAAAGCAACAAAAAGTCTCATATACTCCACATAAATAGACAACTGTGTTATTAACAATTTATAAACTGGTAACAATCATACACTAATTGAACTGAATAAAACTGCTTAAAAGCAAAACTGTAACGTTATAGTTTACCTTAACGTATAGGTTACCTTGAAAAGTAACAACAAAAATCTTTTGCATTAAGGAGAAATGGATATATATCTCTATGGGGTAAGGCAATGGTGGGCACCATCATAGCTTTGTAACTCAGTAAAGAAGCCAAAATGGCCACGCAGGAGCTGGCACATACCTGTAATGCCAGCTCTAGGAAGTCTGAGACAGACTGACCAAGCACTCAGTGTGACAGAAGCAAGGAGATTTTAATTAGCTATTAAATAGCCAGAGCAATCACAAAGCAAATAATAGTAGCTCACAGACTCTGCTTGGAATACCCTGTGCCGCCCTGCTGCTGGACAGTCACCCTGTGTGTCCACAGCTTCATCGGCATTCCAACACCATCTCAAAGCAGGTGTGAGCATATCTGCACTGACCACAAATATCTTCTTTGTTATTACTGTAACATTACACCTACCAACTATTAATATAGGCCTGACATTGTACACAGAACACAGAAGTGACCTAAAGAACACAGGGTAATGTGGCTGGGTTATATGCATATACCACAGTTTCCAGACAGGGGTGGTGCATGCCTTTAATCCCAGCACTGGAGAGCAGATGCAGGTGAATCTGAGTTCCAGGACAGGCAGTGCTGCACAGAGAAGCCCTGTCTCAAAAACCAACAACAACATACACTGCACAGTTTTACAAAGGGACAGATCTACAAACTTTCTATGTATTGGGAGGAGTGTGGTATCTTGCGAACCATCCTTCCATGGGATTATACTTTCACTGTAAAATAAAAAGGAGGAAGGGAGAAAGAGTGCCCAAAACTCTCAACCTCAAAAGACTCCGGCATCTCCTATAGTTCTCAGCCAGGCACATACACATAACTGTAATACCCAGCTGGGGAGGCTGAGGCAGGAGGATCACCACAGATGAGAATTTACAATGCCTTGCCATCACAGTGAGAAGCCACCTTGAAAGTTCACCTACTAGCTTTTATTCCGGAGGCTTGCTGGCTAAGCTGGTGTGGCCAGTGCTCCTCGTCACAGCTCTGCCTCAACAGTTTCAAATCCTTAGACAGACAGGCTGAGGAAAGCATCAAATCCTTAGACAGGCTGAGGAAAGCATCGAATCCTTAGACAGACAGACTGAGGGAAGCATCAAATCCTTAGACAGGCTGAGGAAAGCATCCCTACAGGTCAGGGGCAGTCCTGCGCATGCCTGCAATTTGGGGCAAGAGGAGAATACGTTTCCTATTTTACTTTTGCTGCCCAACCACAAATGATTCGGCTGATGCCATGGTGCCACAGCAGACTCTGTGTGCCAGCAAGGAAGAAAACACAAACCACAAAAACCACCTAAAATGTGTATTTGTGAGAACTTACAACTTAAAGAACAGATATTTGCTGACCACATGAAGGAGTCAGCAAGCCAGTCTGTATTTTGGTCTTGACACTTAACTACGAAACACAAAACTTGAAGCAAGAAGGAAGTGAGTCTCAGGAACAGTATGAAAACCACAGAACATAAATAACAAATGGAACTGTTACTCATACTTTCATACTTCCAAATGTTCACACACACTGAAAGAGCACTGAGGCAGCTCTGACCTTTTCCCTCCAGCCTGCTTTTCCAGAGGAGGATGAAAGGAAAGCAGCATGTGGCCCTTGGCTAGCAGGGCTGATCCAGACCTCACAGCCCCAGCCAGGACTTCAGCACACACCAATCTAAGTATCGGGCCTTTGAAGCTGCTCTAATGGTATCTTCCATTTGCAACTAACACTTCTGTAGTCAAAAGATCTTCCTTGGGGTAGATGTTAATGCAAAAGCACTCAGACAGCCTGACATGTGTGCCAGGAGGCAGACTGGAAGGTGCTCAGAAGTCAATGTAACACCATTACAGAGGGTGTTGGCCTAAGCAGCTGTCATAAACACTTCACAGTCACTCAGGCACACAAACTTGATTGCCCCTAATTCATTCTTTTTACTACAGCTTGAATGGGGTGGATCTAAAATATACACTGAGCAGAAGACAACAGACAAGAAAGATTCAAACTGCATAAATTTAAATTGTGTTTTAAAACTGCAAAGCTAATCAGGACAGTGATTGTCTTACCCGTGGGAGAGGGAATTACATGAGAAAGAAAAGGATCCTTAAAATTCATCCAGTGCAGTCCACTTACTTATCTGTGTGCGCACATACACAATCACACACACACAAGAAAAAGTCTAACTATAAGCATGAGGTTTATATAGCTTGTGGTATTATAAACTATTTTTACAATGGTACATGACATCTATAAACTATCAGCCCATAAAAGAAGACACAGAGGAAGCTTGCATGCATATTCAATATAACAGAAACCAATCTCAAATGGTCACTCCAAGCATGGCAAATGACATTTGCCAAATACAATATCAAGTAACGAAAAGATTGATGACCTCTATTCAAGGTGTGGGAACGTGAGTGAACAATGCTCAGTGACACATGTCACTGCACATTTATCAAAGCTCTATGTACAGCACTGAAATGAACCCTGGTTGTGGGTGGCAATAACGAGTGAACTCAGGTTCAGAGACTCCAACTGCATCACTGTGCCATGGACTGCTGTGTATGCATGGGACATACAGCAACTCCATCCTTCTCCTCAATTCTACTTTTTCAAGAAGTATTTACTTAGGCATGCCTATTACTCCCAACACTGACAGATTTGGAGACCTGCCTGGCCAGACAGAGCTGAAACAGCAGCTTCTGGTTCAAAAAAGACCCTGTCTCAAGGCAATAAAACAGAGAAACAACTGAAAAAAAGACCCCATGCCTTTTTTCTCCTCAGGCCTCTGCATGCATTCCCAGGGAAACACACAATCATGCACATTCAACAACATGCACCACACATCCACATACAAATAAATAAAAATCAAGTATACATACATAATATTAGAAAGTAAAAAAGAGGGGCTCTCCTTCAAGAAAGATCCCAACTTAGGATAAATTTCAATTATGAAATATCAGCCAGCCTACATCAAATTAGCGTAGTTTGCATAATGCTAATAAACCACACAGGTGAGCGTATCTAAAAGACTACCTTAAGAATCATTCTACAGGGGAAGGAAGGAATGAGAATGAGGACACATGTCTCAAAATGCCACAAATGACATTCGTTACTTTGTATGCTTATCTTAATGTCAATAAAAAACATAAAAATTTTAAGAATATATTTTAGAGCCAGGCACGGTGGCACATGCCTATAGCCCCAGCTCTTGGGGGGCTACAAAGGCCAACTGCCTAATTCTGAGACAAGTATGGCTCAGAGGCAAATTCTGGCTCAATAAAATAAAAGATATAAAAATAAAATAAAAAAAAATACAGGAAAACTATTTCAGCTCAATAATCTGGGCAGATCCAACATGCTCCTTCATCTATGCTTTTATTCTATCTGACACCCAATGCAGACCTGCCCATCACTTCTCTGTCTTATAAGTATAGAACAAACAAAATAAGCCCTGTGCTCACCAACAGCACAGGCGGCCTGAATGGACTCCAAACCTCTGCTTACCAACGCACTCAAATCACCGACTTAATGTTATTCCCAAATGAAACCTATAAAAACGTTTCCTGTCTAACAATCTCAACGTGGCAAGGTCTATTGGCATATAGCTTCTAATAAATAATGGACTAATTGCTTTTTACCTCAAATATGCCCTCACGTGTTTCCTCTGAAGTTTTGGGTATGTAAAACTTCACTTAAAGCTTCAGGGCAACTGGTCCTGCTTTCCGTAGAGCGATGTGACAGTGACACCTAGTGTCCAAGATCTGAAGCGCATGCAAATAGAACCAGGCGCTGTGAAACATGCCCATAACCCCAGCTCTTGAGAGGCTATACAGGACGACTGCCAAACATTTGAGACCAGTATAGTTTACAGGGAAACTCTGGCTCAAAAAAAAAAAAAACAAAACAAATGTTCAATAACATTTATGGCTTCAGAGAGCGCCACAAATAACTTCTACACAACCAGCACCTTTCAAGTACTATAAAGAATGCTATTGCTGACTTTATTAAAATAGTAAATATTTGTAAATTTATTAAAATAGTAGATATTTGTAAATATGTTAAGAAAACTAAGCAGCCATTTAATCAGAGTACAAAATCTATAGGAAACAATCCAGAATTTTACAAAGGTATTTTGGGATTTTCTGGTTTATGTGGTACTGGAAATTCAGACGGAGGTCTTGCGTGTACAGTCAGTGCCCTACTACTGAGAAACAGCCCCAGATACTTTTGTAGCTTTTGTTTTGAAACAGGATCTTGCTAAAATTGCCAGGCTGGCATTAAACTTCCAAAGTAGCTGTGGCAAACCTACACTAGCAAACCCAGGGGTTTTTTTAATGATTTCTTTTTATGTTATGTGCATTGGTGTTTTACCTGCATGTATGTCTGTGTGAGGATGTCAGATTCCCTATAACTGCAGTTATAGAGAGTTGTGAGCTGCCATGTGGGTGCTGGGAACTGAACCCCAGTCCTCTGGAAAAGCAGTCAGTGGTCTTAACCATTGAGCCACCTGTCTAGCCCCTTGCTGGCTTTCCTGTTTGTATTTTTCTTTTGTTTTGTTTTTGTTTTTGTTTTTTTGTTTTGTTTTTTGAGACAGGGTTTATCTGTGTAGCCCTGGCTGTCCTGGCACTCACTCTGTAGACCAGGCTGGCCTCGAACTCAGAAATCCACCTGCCTCTGCCTCCCGAGTGCTGGGGTTAAAGGCTGCGCCACCACTGCCCGGCCACACTAACTTGTAAATCTCAGGTTTTTCATAATCCTCTTACAACAAACCTCCCAACCTAATGCTTGGACGATGAAAACTGTTGACAGGCCACACAGCACACCGAGTTGTTGGGGTGGGCGTGTTTTGTTTAGTTTGTTCTGGTTTATTGAGGCATAGTCTCACCTGTAATCTAAGATGGCCTTGAACTTGCAGCAATCCTTCCTCAGTCCCCTAAATGCTGACATTATAAGGTCTAAGCTCGAATAATGATTTAAAATTCTCTTTTTTGTTTTACTTTTGATACTGTAAGATCATTCTCTACTAATAAAAGGGTCTTAGTTACTTTTCAATTGCTGTTGCAAAATACCATGACCATGGCAACTTTTAAAAAAAATTAATTTTGAGTTTACAGTTCTGTTGGTGAGCCCTTGAAAATCAGAGCAGAGATTATGGGAGCAGGCAGGCAGACATGTGCTGAAGCAATAGCTGAGGGCTTACATCTAATCCACAAACATCAAGCAGAGAGAGCTAACTGGGAATGAAATGACTTTTGAAACCTTAAAGCTCATCCCCAGTGGCACACCTCTTCCAACAAGGCCACACCTCCTAATCCCTCTCAAACAGTTTCACTAACCGGAGACCAAGTATCCAAATACATGAGCCTACAGAGGCCACTCTCATTCTAACCAGCACAACAGCTTTGAGAATCTGTTACTAAAGGATTGTTAATGAGCCCATACTCCCAGAAATCACATTTCCACCCTGAAAAGTCAATATTCTATTCCCATACCCACAGTTAACATTTAACTACAAATATGTTTCAACAGACAGAAGGGAGTTCTCTGTGTAAGACAAAATAAGACAGGGGCTAGGAATGCCCCTCTATGGTACACGATATGCAAGGCATCCACCAGGTCCTGGGTTCAAACCCACAAGCACAAATGGGCACTGGGGTATAATTCAGTTGGTAGAATGTTGGCCTAACAAATGCACAAAGCCCTGAGTGGCATTTCCAACACTGAATAGTGGTCAGACCTACAATCTCAGCACTAGGGCAGAAGTTCAAGGTCAACCACAGAAACAAAACCAGTCTGAGCTACATTCGGTCCAGGAGAGATGGCTCAGAGGTTAAAACCACTGGCTGCTCTTCCAGAGGTCCTGAGTTAAATTCCCAGCAACCGCGTGGTGGCTCGCAACCATCTGTAATATGATCTGATGGGATCCTCTGGCATGCAGGTAAACACGCAGATACAGCACTCATACACATAAAATAAATAAATAATATAAGTAATAAAAAATTTAAAAGGAGAAAAAGTAACAAAATCTTAAAAGGACAAAGTACTCAAACAGTAACAACAAATATCACTGTGTTATAGGACACCTACAACATGGACGCCTACAACATAGTCACTGTGTTCGCTCTTCACGCCCTTTTTCTAACAGCACAAACATGGCAGTGCTTCCTCCCCTACTTAGCAGACACTTCTAAAAACCACAAATAAAGCCAGATGCTGTGCCGCAGCAAAGAGACACAAGTTTCTAGATAGAGCAGGTACTGTTTGCTGCAGTTTGTTTCGATCAATACCAAACAAGCCACTCACCAGACTGTGGTGCACGCTTTTAAATCAGACTCACCATCCTGCCACTGAAATCTGCTCTGCCCACAGCTTTCTCACTTTCAGAATTAGCAGTGTCTTCCTCTGTTCAAAATCCTGCAATGTCCTCTAAGACCCAGTGTAGATGGGGACCCTTAGGTCAGTAGTAAAGAAAAAACACATTTTTTTTCTTTTTAATAATTTATTTTATGTTCATTACTGTTTTGCCTGCATGTATGTCTGTATGAGGGTGTCCGAAACATTGGAACAGAAATTACAGACAGGTATGAGCCACCATATGGGTGTAGGGAATTGAACCCCAGTACTCTGGAAAAGCGGCCAGTTTTCTTAACCACTGAGCCATCACTAGCCCCCGAAAAACACATTTCTCAATGGGAAAAATTTTGTGCAGAACTTTACTAAAAGACACAAGAGGAAAAACACACAAAAAGTGCTCAATATTATCAGTCATTAGGGAAACAGTAAATCTAATTAAATTCTCAAGTTATCACCAATCAGAATACTCAAATTTTGAAGCTAGATGACATCAAACATTGGCAAGGATGTAGAACAACTCATACACTGTAGAAATGCAAAATGGTAGTAACCATGGCTTTACAAGTTTGTTAAATTAACCACATTCCAAGCGCGTGACTCCGCAAATGCAGTTTTCTGAGAGATGGATGCATACGCACAAGTCTAGGGTTCCCCAAGACTTCACAGACTCTTCAGAGTCCTAACAACCAGAAACTGAAGACCAGTAAGGGTGGAGGCAGGAGGTGTGGGCTGTGGGGTGTGGCTCCGTGGCTGTGGACTTTGGGGGGGGGGCTATGTGGTGGGGTACCTGGCATGTGGTTCTAGGGTGAATCCCCAACATACAACATTTTTTCTTTTTAGTAATCAGAGTGAGAAACTTTAATAGAATTAAAAGAAACATGATTGACCCTCAGAAACACTATACAGAGAAAAAAAAATGCCAGAGGAAATAATCCATAAGTGTGTAAGAAACTCTACAACAGGCAAAAGTAATCTACAGTGGGGCACACATGAGTCCAATAAGGATGCATGGACAGAATGGAGCCTAAGTTCATCAGGGACAGGGAATTTCCTTGAGCAATGTCATGGTCACCATCGTTTTCCTCCTTGAAACAGTCTCTCCATATAGCCCATAATAGGATCAAATTTCCCAGGATCCCTCTGCCTCTGCCTCCCAAGTGCTGGATTACAGTTGGGCATCATCACCCAGCTCACTCTTCATCTTGACAGAGATTTGGGATTCCTAGGTATAAAAACCTGTCAGAACTCAGAAAAGTTGTACTTGAGTTGTGGAGAGAGCCAGGAGAAGTGTGTACTCCTGTAATCCCAACATGCAGGGGGTTTAGGCAAAGGGATCATAAGTTAGGAGCTAGCCTGTTAGGTCTAAGAAAACACTTTCTTTTTTTAAAAGGGGGGGGGCTCATATATTTATGTGTAAATATTACTTAAGAAACTTAAGCTAAATACTAAATACTGGAAAATACACACGATACCAATCCTATAAACTCAAGCTGATGTCCGCATTTACTTTGGAAGACATTGAGTAAGACAAACAAGGATAAGCTAGAGCTGAAGGTGTGACTCAGTGGTTAAGAGAACTGGCTTCCAGAGATTTCTAGCACCAGCACAGCAGCTTGCAACCACCTGGGCTCCAGTCCCAGGGGATCTGACACCCTCTTCTGGCCTTCTCCAGCACCAGGCACACTCCTGGCTCACAGACAAACAATCATACACACGAAAAAATTAATATAAGCTAGAAAGACTGGCAAATGGTTCAGCGGGTGAAGGTACTTTGCCACCAAGCCTGATGACCTGAGTTTTATCTCTGGGACCCACATAATAGGATAGACTACCTCCTATCTGACCTCCACAGGCATGCTCTAGTATATGCAAACGCACGTACAGACGCATATAAGTAAATAAAATTTAAGGTACAGAAAACAGTAATTTTTTTTAATTTGAAGGTATGTATATATGTACCTGTGTGATTTTATATGCACCATATGTATGCAAGAGTTCAACCCCCTTGGAATTGGAATTATAAGCAGTTATGAGCAAATATGTGGATGCTGAGAACCAAATGGGTTTTTCTGAAAGAACAGTAAGCACTTTTATGCACTGATTCATCTCTCTAGATCTAGTATAGTAAACTTTTAGTGGGCTAACCCAGATGTTGGATATGCATGTTTCAACTTAGAGCTAGATGCAAATTTTTTTAAGTTCTTGTAATGGTACCAAACCATAATCCACTATAACCACTTGGGTATATAACATCCTCTCCCAAAACAGGGTTTTGCAATATACAGCACAGGCTAACCTGGAACTCGCTAGCCTCCTGCCTCCTGCCTCGTGGGTACCACCACTTCCTGCTCATGGCCTCCTCTTGACCTTCACATTGCCACAAAGCTCCAGCTAAGACCACCCCTTACTGTTCTAACCTGAAGCATACTCCCAGCAGTTTGCACTGCCATCAAATGACCCTCCTGCAGATACTCACCTGTGTCCCTGCTCATTTGAGACTCTGAGAGCCTGTACACATCCAGCATCACTCAAGTCAGCATCTACACAGAACACACACTGGCTGACTCTCTTCCCCATTTTCCAGGTACCAAGAATAGAAATTTCAAACACAGAATGAGTTTGTTTTGCTCATCCTGTTTTCCCAGCACCTTCTCAATGCAGTCTGGCATGTAATGGACAATCAATAAATCTTTGCTAAGTAACTGAGTTAATGAATGACGAGGACAAATAAATGGCATGTCTTTACAAGAATGCAATTTGGCAAAACTGCCAAGGGCCTTAGTTGTATTGATCGCCCAAAATTACATAACCATAGAGATATTCATCTCAATATTCCTAAAATCAAAATAACAAAGTTAGAGATCTAAATCGATGGTTCATTATAAAGAACAGGCTATTTCTGGAGATGGCGCCTTTATAGCCCCAGGACCTTGAACTCCTGATCCTCCTGCTTCCTCCTGAATGCTGTGACCACAGGCATGACCCACCAAGCCTCAGTTTTGGGGTATATGGCTTTTTAAATAAGCTGGTTCACAGAACTCAAGAAGTAGCCAGGGATGATTTTAAATCCTGATACTACACCTCTATCTCCCAAGTGCTAAGGTTACCACACAAGTCACCTGACCCATCTCAAGTCATATCTGAGCTCACTATAACTTTCAGGGGGCACTAGGCAAGTGCTAAATAATGGATCCGTGTCCTCAGCCTTTTCAGAAATTTAATCTAGATACAGGGCCTCCTAATTCTCCCAAAGCTAACCTTGATCTCATTACCCTCCTGCCCCAGCCTCCTGAAACATCTGGAAATACATGACTGAGCCATCATGCACAGCTTCACTGACAAAATCCTATTTCTTTATATTATACATTGTGTGTCAATTTGTGTTTATTAAAGTTTCTCTCCTAGTTCTGCAATCACAACGACAAAAAATAAATGTTCCTTTTTCTGTGTTGCTTTTGTTTTCAAAAGGTCTCAGGGAGTACTCAAACCAGTAATGTACCAAGGTAATGAACCCCTTCCTGATCTTCCTGCCTCTACTTCTCCGAGTGCCAGTTTACAAGTATGGGCCACCGTGCCCAGACATTTCTTCAGGTGTGGTGCACCATCATACAGGCAGGCAAAGCACCCATATCCATAAAATAAATTCTAAAAAATGAAGTTTAACCTGATGTTTGGTGACCCACAGTCTGGATGTGGTTTGAACAGCATCAGCTGACATCAGCTAAGATCTGTGAAAGTCACTTTCTGGCCACCATAAGCTCCTCACTGTGTGGGTTAGGACTGGTAAACAAATGAGCTCTGGCTCCACACTGAGACTGTGCAGTAACTGAAGGGACTGTGTACAAGACTAGCCTAGCCCTTCAGAGGTGGTGCTAGATCTGCAGTAGAGGCCTGCCTCACAGACAGGAAGCCCTCATCAACCTAAAATAAATAAATAAATAGAAAGGTTTACAAATGAAAATAAGAACTACTTTACTATCATGGTCTAGTTTCTGCTGTCCTACTTGGGAAGTAATGACACACAGCTGTTGGATTGGGCTGTGAATCTGAGATCAGGCTGAACTACATTAAAAATATGATGCCCCACTCACAAGCAGAGGGACCTTCCCACTCAAATGAGAGTAAATGACCTCACCGAAAATACTACCTGGGATAATGTCCGAGAATGACCCCCAAAACTCTAACAACCAAAGTGAGCTTGCTTCTTTCTCACCAGCATGCAACTGGTCAGGGGCAAGTAAAAGAGAAGACACTCTGGCCTCCCCAAAAACAATTGGGGAAGTGGGGGATTAAATACTTTCAAGATATTCACAGATGATACAAACTACCTTTGAAACTATTCAGAGTAATACCTGTAATTATAACCAAAACAAGTGGGCGTCAGAGCCAACTGAGTCCCATCAAAAGAATGTGCTCCATCCAGTCAACACCACTACGCCAACTCAACCATCATGTTGAAGCACCCCCTTCATTCTGTCTGTAAACAAGCAGCATGTGGAGCAGAATGTGGTCACTTCCCTATCAATACAGAAGTCACACTAATACACCTGTGTGTTTCCTCTTGATAGAGTTAAAAACAAGGCCTTGAACATATGAACTAAAGACAAGAATGGAGCTGCTGGTACACTCAGAATTCTTGCCCCACATGAAAAAGGCCCTAGGAGTTGTCCACATCACCAGAGAGCAAAAGAGAAAACTACTTGCTCCTGGCAGCCAGCAGCATTCTCCTGCCCCCCAAAACTCTTCAACATGATACTCCTACTACCAGAATAGTGCATAAACAGTTTGTGGAACAAGTTTTGAAATTGTTATTACATTTATTTATTTATTTATTTATTTATTTATTTATTGTGTTGGGCATTTATGTGAGGTCACAGGACAACCTACGGGAGGTGGTTCTCTCCTTCACTATGAGGGGCATGGCAGCAAGCAATTTTTCCTGATGAGCCATCTTGATGGCCCATAAACAAATTTTTCAGGTCAAAATGTTAAAGAAATATGAGTGTAATGCGTTTGTTACCCATAATGTCATTTAGGCCAAATTCTATTCTCTAGAGCAGTAGTTCTCAACCTTCCTAATGCTGAGACCCTTTTATACAGTTCCTTGTGTTGTGGAATTATTTTTGACCCCTGTGAAAGGGTTGTTGAACCCCCAAAGCGGTCACAACACAGGTTGAGAAACGCTGCTCTAGAGCATTCCCACTTCCATTAAATCTAAAGTAAGATATGGCTAATGAATGTTTTCATGAAAGATCATGTTACCTAAGGGAACAACAACAAAGACAAAATAAAAATGCCAGGCCCTGTGGCATATGCCTTTGATCCCAGCACTTTTCTAAACATCATCTGTTGGTGACAAAAAGCCCTTGGAGGTTGAGGACCAAACTTACTCAGTACTGAGCCATTTCCTGTCTTATTTTACATGCCATTTTCCCACCTACAATAGAGGCGACTATCACTACCCTCAAGAATCTCCATATATATGGGAAGAAAAGGAGTGAAGAGGGCTGGGAGGCATATAGTTCAGTGGTAGAGTTGTTGCCTGCCCCACATCCAAGGGCAATCTTCAGCATCATAGAAAGAAACAACAAAAACATCAATATATCCCACTGGCAGGGCGGGAGGGAGGGACAGCTCAGAGGTTAAGAGCACTTGCTACTTGGCTATTCCTCCAGGACCGGAGTTCCAGTACAGGCATCCATCTGCGCAGCTTACAACCACCTGAACTCCAGCTCCAATGGTTCCCACACCATCTTCAAGCCACCTAGAACACCGACCCACACAAGGCAGGCACCCATCCACAAAGATGAAAAGAAAGAAAAAAAACAAAGTCTAAACCATAAATGCACTCAGCATTTTTGAGGCAGCAACTCCACATACGGAATTTATCCAAGCAAAGCAGGTCAATGTGTTTGCACAGCAATGACCAAAGCACTGAGGTGGCTGAGCAGGACTTCTGTGAGTTCAAAGCCAACCTAAAGTACACATTAAAATCCTATTTCAAAGATAAAAAGGAATGTCTCTACAAAAATATACAGGCATAAAGTATAGTTTCGGAGCCAGGCTAGGTGGTCCACATTAGAGATCTCAGAACTCCAAGCAAAGACAGAAAGAGCACCCACAAGCCTGAGCCAGGTGAGCCTCAAAGAGACTGTCAAAATGATCAGCATTGAAAAAGTAGTCTCAAAATATCAAAGCCAAATATAGATAGGTAGACAGAATGGCAAACACACACACAGACACACACACACAAGATCTTCAAGTTCGTTACAACACTGTCCTGTTTTTTGAGAAAGCATCTCATTAAATTGCTTAGGCAGGCCCTGAACTTACCATCTGCCTGCCTCAGACTAGTGAGTAACTGGGATTACAAACCAGTAGCATCTAGCCCCACATTACAACACTTTATTATCAAATTCATGGACATTTATGGTATTTGTACTATTAAAAAACACTGTTAATTTTTAAAAATCAGAATAATAGATGATATAATATCAAAGTTCATAAAAAACCTCATGAATAGCAACATACAGAAGAGACAGCGAACCTCACAGAAACAGTGACAGAGAGTGTTTTCATGCATATGCATAAAATCCAGTTGCAAGAATACCACCCAAAAAAAGTAAGTGATTTAAATCTAATTTCCATATATGAATATTTGCTTGCATGCATGCTTATCTGCACTCCAGATGTGTACCCAGTGCCCTCAGAGGCCAGAAGAGAATGTCAGGTCCCCTGGAACTGGAGTCACAGATGGTTGTGAGCTGCCATGTGGGTGCTGGGAATAGAACCAGGGTCCTCTGGAAGAGCAGCCAGTGCTCTTAACTGCTGAGCATCCCCTAAACATTTTATTTTAATTCACTTGGTAAAAACTCAAGTGGTACCAGAGTGAGACTGCTGCCTTGTGCCACTGACTTCTGTTCCTCCTGCCTCCAGCCAATCAGGTTTCTACTTTTTTTGGGGGGAGGGGGGATTCTTTATTCATTTATTCATTTTTCTTTTGAGACAGGGTTTCTCTATGTAGCCCTAGATGCCCAGGAACTATGTAGAACAGGTTGGCCTTGAACCTAAAGAGATCCTTCTGACTCTGCCTGGGATTAAAGGCATAGAACGCTCTGTGGGGCTCTTTCTTTTAAACTATATTATTTTTACGTGTGTATGTTTGTGAGCAGGGGAGCATGTGTACTAGCATGTGCATGTCACATTGTGAAACTGTCAGAGGACAATTCACAGGAGTTAGTTCTCTTCGTAGGAATTAGGGCAAGGGCTGTTGTTAAGGCTTAATTAACAACAAACAGATCCTCTTGTTGGCCCCTGTAAATTCTTTAGCACACACAAAATAATTGATATATTGTTAACATTTGCTAATTACAAAAACTTCCCAGCTGTGGTAGCACATGCCTTTAATCCCAGCACTCAGAAGGCAAAGGCAGGTGAATCTCTGAGTTTGAATGTAGCCTGGCCTACAGATCCCAGGACAAACCAAGGCTACAAAAAGAAATCCTATCTCAAAAAAAAAAAAAAACTTTAATAAAAAGTGTCAGTTTACTCCTCTATAAATCAGAAAACAGAGAAACAGGCCCCATTTAACAGGATTACCTTGAATAAAACTGACACCTGTATGTACCGAGAATCCCACAACTCCTGCTACATCATCCTTTGGAGGACCTGCTTGCCACTTGCCTCTCACTCTGCCTAACTCTCCATGAGGCCTTAATAATCTAAAGATTATTAACCCCAGCACTGAAGAGGCAGAGACATGTGAATCTGAGTTTGAGCCCAGCCTGGTCTACACAGGGAGTTCCAGGACAGCCAGGGCTACACAGAGAAACCCTGCCTATTAACAGTAGTAGTAGTAGTAGTAGCAGCAGCAACAGCAACAGCAGCAGCAGTAGCAGCAGTAGTAATGTATAAAAACATCTGCAGAGCGTATGCTGGGCAGTAAGGTTACCAGTTCTGTATACTCACAGGGATGCCCCAGACCTGCATTCCGTCACTGTAGCCGATCATAACCAGCAGAGGAGGCTCATTTCCAGCGCTATGCAGTTCATGAAATTCTAGATTCCGTGATGTGTCTGCATTAGGATTAACAAAGAAGCAAAATAAAAAGGCAGTATGGAGCAATAAAACTACTTTCTGGCCCTATTAATGTTTAGATTGGGTTAGGATAACAAAGCCCAGCATTTGAAGGATGGCTCAGTGGTTAAGAGCACACGCTGCTCTTCCAGAGTTGGGTTCCCAGCACCCACATCAGTCGGCCTGTGCCTGCACCTGCAGAGCATCCAAAGCCTCTGAGGTGTGGGGACAATGCACATACACTGACATACCTACACATAACTTTTTTTTTTTAATTTGTTAAAAGGTCGGGGGCCAAAATGGTGTCTCTGGCCTGCAAGTCAAGCAGGTAAGGAGGCTGAAGCAGGAACATCACCAAAGCCAACCTGGACTACATAGTAAATTCTAAACCAACCTGAGCTACATAGTAAATTCTAAACCAACCTGGGCTACATAGTAAATTCTAAACCAACCTGAGCTACATAGTAAATTCTAAACCAACCTGGGCTACATAGTAAATTCTAAACCAACCTGGGCTACATAGTAAATTCTAAGCCAAACTAACTGCACAGTGACTTTGTTTTGCTTTAGGTTTTGTAAGACTGGAGATTGAACCCTCCAATATGCTAGGCAACTGTTAATGCTCAATTGTATCCCCAGCCTGCTTTTTCCTTTTTGGGTGAGAAAGATACCCAAATTGCATAGGCTAACTTTGGGGTAAGGTGCATAGATTCACAGTAGCATTATTTGTAAACAGCCAAAAAGATGGAAACAACACCAAAGGTCACCAAAGGAATAATAGTCAGACATAGATAAGATGGAATTCCATCAAAGAAAAATAATGAATTACTACAGACTACACTGTACAGAGGACTTGCACAGACACTAACTAGGCAAAGAAGCCAGGCAAAAGACAAAAGTAATGAAAGACTTCTGAACATTCAGATAGCAACATTGTGTTTTGGTTTTCAGTTGGGGGGAGGAGTGTTTCTCGGTATTGCCCTGGGTGTCCTGGAGGTCCCTATGTAAATCAGGCTAGCCTTGAACTCATAGATACTTCTGCTTCTCTGAAAAGCTGGGATAAAAGGCTGGGATTAAAAGCATATACCACTACTACTCAGGATTAAACATTGTACTTTCTAAAAACACTCAATTTTCTGCTTGTTTTCCTGTTCCTTTGAGACAGAGTCAAGTCTAAATCAGGCTGGCCTGAAACTTGCTGTGTAGCTGAAAAATGAAAAACATCCTTTGTCTCAAGTTACTTTCCTGTTGGTCTGATAAATTCTACTACAACAGGAGAAAGGGCTTTAGTTCTCAGTTCAAGGTATAGTGGATCAAGTCAGGAGGAAGATCAAGCAGCTGCTCACATCTGATCTTGGCAGGAAGCAGAGAGGGAAGAATGTGCCGAGCTGCTCTCTCCCTTCTGGAGCCCTTAGAGAAGGAATGACCTGCCTAAAATTAAGGAATCAAGAGAATCCTCAGTGACATGCCCAGAGGCCATTTACAAGGAGCAGAGTGTGCCTCTCCATTCTGTCAAGTAGACAATACCAATCCCAGTCCGTGGTGTTGGCTAACAGTGAATGCTCTGCTCTAAAGGCTAACAATCAAACTAAGAGCCAAGTTGAAGGAGATAATAGCCAAATTCTTCCCTCTCAATGACTCCTTATTAAACAAAGAAATGCAAGCTGGGCCTAGTGAGGCCACCATTCTGGGGGCTAAGGATGTGTGAACTGGTAGCTAAGAAACTCAAAGCCACCTCGCAGTCTGTATTCAGTTCCCAGGTCAAAGTATGTTATTTTGAATCCATCCCAGTTTGGGGGAGGGGCCAGTGAGGTGGCTGGGTAGGAGAAGGGAACTCACTGCCAAGCCTGAAGATCTGGGTTTGACCAACATGGTGGAAGTCTGTTCTCTGACCTCCACACTCCAGCAAGCCACATACAACTCTGAAACCCACTTGTGTAGCTTGTGATGTCTTCAGACCTTTTTAGTATCTGTTCTGATCACTTGACCATTTTCTATTTTATGAATGGAGAAATAAATCCAACTGAAACCTTTAGTTGTATCTCTTATAAATATTAATAAAATGAAAACAAGACAAAAATACTAGAAAAGAATACAGTAGACCATTGTGACAAAGAGAAAATAAAACTACAGTGTCCTTCCAAAAACTCAGATCAGGGCTGTAACTCAGTGGCAGAGGACCTGCCTAGCTTGCTTGAGATTCTAAGTCCAAAGCCCAGGACTGAAAAAGGTGCAAAGAAAAATAAGGCAGAAACGTTTATAACCCACTACTGGCCTGGAGCCAGCACTGCTTTTCTTAACTACATTTATTTAGCTAGTGTGGGGGGGGGGGGGGGGGGGGGGGGAGTGGTGTGTTGAGGTCAGAAAATGCTGACAACTCAGTCCTACCACATGGGTCCCGGGGATAAAATTCAGGTTGTCAGTTTTGGACTCTCAGTAACAATTGTTTTTAATTAAAAATAAAAAATAAAAAATAAAAAATAAAAAAAAAAAAAAACGGGCAGAGCAAGACAGAAGACTGATTCAGCTGCTCTTCCAGAGGACTTGGGATGACTTCTTACATGGCAGCACCCACATGGTAGCTCACAACCTTTTTTTCAGACCCAGGGGATCCAATGCCCTCTTCTGGCCACTTGGCCTTGCACACTAGTGCTTCAGGGACAGAGATTCAGGCAAAATACACATAAAATATAAATAAAATCTTTTTTAAAAAGTGAAAAGGAAGACAATTCAAAATCCTCACGCAGGGCCTGCACAGACATTTCTCTAAACCTTTTGATGTAGACAAGCTCAGCACCAAACCTGTGACTAAATGTCTGTGAGCGCCATGTCAAAATGTCACAGCTTTGCAGCTTGAGGTGTTATGGCAAAATTAGAACAATTCAGTAGAATTTCACGGGTAGATCCATTCTTAAAACTGAGCACGTTTTCTTTTCGTCACTGGGAGGAGACAGACCCCTGCTTGGTACCTGAGAGCCACAGCACTACCGCCCTCTACAGATCCCAAGGGTTACTTGAACTCCAGCCCTGCAGTGCTCCACAGGGGTCAGTGCACCAGGAAGCTACTGTGTGACTAACAGGTTGAGGCAAGCAGTGTGGACATGGAAACGAAGGATGACTCACATCTCAGGCTGGGACAGGATGGCACAAAATTCCATCAGGCTACTCAGAACAGCACACAATTGTAAATGGCTACACTTTTTGTTTTAGGAATACTCTTGAATATTTTTAGACCTTGGCAGACTTAAGGTAGCTGAAACCCTAGAGAGCACTGCATACAAGGGAACAGTATGCATGCTGTATTGTTCACAAAGGAAACAAATCAAAACTACAGCTCAAACCCAGTAAGATGGCTACATTATAAAACAGTACATGTGAGGAGGCTGGAGAATTGGCACTGGCTACTCTTCCAAAGGACCCGGGTTTAATTCCTAGCACCCACGAGTTGTGACAGCTCACAACTGCCTGTAAGTCCAGTTCCTGGGTATCTGATACCCTCATACACACATACAAGAACAACAATGTATATAAAATGAGTAAGTCATTTAAAATAAATAAATAAAGCCTGGCAGTGGTGGCGTACGCCTTTAATCCCAGCACTTGGGTGGCAGAGGCAGGTGGATTTCTGAGTTCGAGGCCAGCCTGGTCAACAGAGTGAGTTCCAGGACAGCCAAGGCTACACAGAGAAACCCTGTCTCAAAAAAAAAAAAAAAAATCTAAAATAAATAAATAAATAAATAAATAAAAATAGTACAAGAGGAATCTGGGGAGCTGGGGGTACAGGGTAGTTACACACCAGACTGTTGCCTCTCTTGCTTAATGACCTGGAGATTCAATCACTAACATCAAGAAAATACCCTTGTGCACTGCCATTAGAAACCTAGTATACTGGCCACTATAGCATAGTGGTTCCTTCAAGAATTAACATTGGAATTACCACATGGATTCCAGCAATTTCCCTTCTAGGTATAAACCAAACAGAAGCAGTCTTGAGACAGACGCCGATGGCTAGTCACACAATTACAAGCTGCGGGGATTGTGGAACAAGCCTATACTACTAGCTGTTCGGGGGGCTGAGGAAGGATGACTGTAGCAGGTTAAGAGCCAGCATGGACTACAATGTGAGTTATGGCCAAAAGACAATTTAGTGAGTCCTTTCCTCAAAAGGAAAGTCAGTCCCGGGTTGAGGATGTACCTCACTTGTTAAATGCTTGGGTGGCACACAAGAGGCCTAACATCCATTCCTTGCACTCCAAAAAGGGGCCATGGGGGTAGAAGAATCCAAAGCTCAAGATCATCAACTACCTTTCTCCAGTTTTAGGATAGCCTGGGCCACACCTGTCTCAAAAACAGTTTGTCCACTTAGAACACATATTTAATCCCTGTGCTGGAGAGGTATAGTTAGGTGAAACTCTGTGACTTACTGGCCAGACTGGTCTACATACTGAGTCCAAGAAAACCAGCAAATTCAGTACTTGGGAAGTAGAGGATGAGGATCAGATCAAAGCCAGGCTACACCATCTGAGATCGGCCTCCAAAAATGAAGAAGCAAAAGGAAAGCTGGGCACAGCTCAGCGGTAGTCCACAGCACAGCATGTGCACTGCTCCTGATTCACAGCCCAACATTTTAAAAAAATAGCATGTGGCACACCTTTAATCCCAGCACTCAGGAGGCAGAGGCAGGCGGATTTCTGAGTTCGAAGCCAGCCAGGTCTACAGAGTTCCAGGACAGCCAGGGCTATACAGAGAAACCCTGCCTCGAGGAAAAAAAAAAAAAAAAAAGAGACTTGTTTGTTTGGGGCCAGGAGTCTAAGGTTATCCTGAGAAATCCCAGTTTACAATGAAATAAATGGGTGGTGGCATTCATACAGTGGGATACTAGTCAACCTTTAAGAGGGAACAAGGACATTCTGACATGTGCTCCACTGTATGAACAGTGAACATGAAACAATTTTGCCTCCATAAGTCAGTCATAAAGAAAGCAAAAGGGCTGGAGAGATGGCTCAGGGTCTAATAGGACTGACTGCTCTTTCGGAGAAGAAAGGTCTTATTCCCAGCACCAACTTGGTGGCTGATAACATCTGTCGCTCCACTTAGAGGGGATCACACTCTCTCTTCTAGCCTCGATGATGCACAGACACTCATGTAGACAAAACGCCCACCCACACAAGATGACTTTCCTTAAAGAAAAAAATAGGACGTGGTTAGGAGGCCTAGGCATGGGATCCAGAACACACTCTAAGGAATCTAGATTATTCCCAAGATGAAAATGCTCTACAGACTGATGGTCAAAGACTGGAATGGTTATGCACTATAACCATTACAGCATGTTTGGTTTCCAGACGGGTCTAGCTATGTGCCCCAGACTCACCTCCAACTAGAAATCCTCCTGCCTCAGCCTTGTAAGCCCTGAGATTACAAGCATGTGCTACCATTCCCAACCAAAGATGAATTTATTTAGTATAAGCAAAATAGCCTGACTGAACTTGGGGTTCCCTTTCTAAAACCAGGTCAGCCCCAAAAGAGCACTTAATACACACATCCCAGAAAAGTTAGTCATACCATTCAGATCTGCATTCTCAAATCTGACCCAGACTATCTTCTCCTTTTCTTCTGTTAGGGGAGTCCCACTGTAAGCCTGCAGATTAAACAGAAATGTTTTCATTAAATACGGTACAGCTCTAATACCACAGAAGTTCAAAGCAAAAGATGACACTAACTCAACCAATTCTACCCCTCTCTGTCCCTCCCTGCTGGTGACCAGCACATTCTGGAATGTCACTACTCCCAAAGAATGTTTGTCCGGGAACTTGTCAAAGACAAGTTTTTAACCTCCACAGAGCCACAGTGATCATAATGAGCCTTCCATCACCATCTCTACTCATCAATAAGGCTTACAGTAATCAAACTCTACCCAACACCTACACCTCTTAAGAATATGGCTTTTTTAGTCAGCTATCTGGCTTCCACACCCAAAGTATCAGTTAATTCTTGCAAGCCTGCAAGAAACAGAAAGATAAGCATTCATGGATAAAGAGTACTGTCAATACCCATCAGTGTACAAAAGAACTCATCTCTCCACATAAAACACATTTTCATTTTCAGGAGGGCTGGAGATGTAGCTCAGTTGGTGCTTATCTGTCTTCCATGAAGCCCTGGGCTTGATTCCTGGTGCTACAGAAAACAAGGGTTGGAAGTGAAGAGACAGGAGGAGCAAAGAAGTTCAAGATCATTCTGGGCTGCATAGACACTCTGACTCAAAATACACACACACACACACACACACACACACACACACACACCTATTAAGATCATGTAGAGGAGCAGTGGTCCAAGCTACGAAATCCAAAACTACAAATGAGGCTGAGAGGGAAGATACCAACCCAGGCAACCTAAAACTCCGTCTCAAAAGGGGTGGGGGTGGGGAGGTTAGGTAGGTAACTCAGTAGAAAACTTGCCAGAGATGACCAAGACCCTAGGTTGGTTCCCCAATACAAGTAAATAAATTGTGTGTATGTGCATGTGGGTGTGTGTTTGTCTTCCTCAGGAGCCACCTTATTTGTTTTTAGAGGCAGGGCCTCTCACTAACCAGAAGCTCACCAATTAGGGAAGGCTGAGCCATCAAACCCTTGGTCTTCACTTCCCTATGCTGGGACTAAAGTGCTTGCCACCATGCCTGCCATCATGTCTATCCTTTTGACGTGGGTCCCGGGGCCAAACTCAGGTTCTCATCTCATGCTCGCATGACAAGCACTTTACCAGATGAGCTATCTCCCCAGATGATTTGGTTTGGAGCTCAGGCTGGATCAAATTTGAAAGCCTCCTGCCTCGGTCTCCCAGTGATAGCACAGCTGTGGTTGTCATCTTGACATACCTGGGAAAGGGGAACTCAGCTGAGCAATTGCCCTATGAGGCTGCCCTGTGAAGCATTTTCTTGATTGCTAATTGATGTAAGTAAGAGGGTCCAGCCCCCTGTGAGCACGTGGGACTGGATTGTGTAAGATAGGCAGCTGAATGGAAGGAAGCTTAGAAGCAAATCAGTAAGCAGCCTTCCTCTACAGCTTCTGCCTCCAGTTTCCTGCCTTGGCTTCCCTCAATGAAAAACTTCAACCTGTAAGTCAAATAAACCGCTTCCTCCCCAAGTTGCTTTTGGTCAGTGTTGGTCAGCAACAGAAAGCACACTAGGACACTAGCTGTTAGCTGAGAGGACATGTGTGGATCGGGAAGAGAGTGACTTCTAAGGCCTAGTGTAATACCTAGCACTGAGACACTAGAACTAAGCAAGGGTTTGGTGGCTCGTGGCTGTTGCTCTAGGACTCTGGAGGCTTTGAGAAGAAGGACTGAGAGTTCGGGACCACTCTGGGACACATAGTGACATCCAAGCCTGGTGGTACAGGCCTGTAAACCCAGCTGCTTACAAGGCTGAGGCAAACAGATCCCAAGATTATGGCTACAGAGTTAATTCACTGCCAGCATGAACAACTATCTCAAATAAAGTAAAAAGAGGCCAGGGACATAGGTCAGTGGATAAACGAACCTGCAGCAGACACTTGACAGTCTGAGTCAAGGCTATTGCTCACTGACATTTGGCTGGCTACAATTTTACACTGAAAATATGAAAGATTTTATACACACAGAAGTAAAAGTTTAGCACATCTCTGTATTGCATTTTAAATAAGTATTCCTAACTGAAATTAGCAGATCAAAGGGCACAGCAAAAGTTCCTCCTAGTAAGTAACACAATCAGTTCAACACAACTCCATGAGTGGTGACAACAGAGCTAGTATCTAGTAACTCACTCACTGTACAGGGACATCTGCAGATAGATGCACAGGACTTTCTAGACTCTGCCTTTACCCCCAGTAATCTGGAGGTAGAGGCAAGAGGCTCTCTGTGAATTTGAGGCCAGGCTGGTCTACAGAGTGAGCTCTTTTCTCAAAATAAATAAACTTAAAAACCTCACAAAAAAAGTAATTATAGTGTTCAAGGGACAGTAAGATTGTTCACCTGGATCCTTGGGACACACTGCTGGAAGAAAAAAAAACCTCCCGAAAGTTGTTCTCTGACCTCCCTGCATGCCCTCAGACCTCCCTGAGTACCCAAACATAGACACACAATAAATACATGTAAAAAAAAAAAAAAAATGATGTTCAGATCCTCTAACTAAGCCTCTGAGAGGCTAAGTGGGAAAGGGCTGAGAATTTGAAGCCAGCCTAGAATACAAAGACTCTATGTCAGAAACAGAAGAGGGAGAGAAAGGGAGGGGGAAGGAGAAGGAAAGGGGGAGAAGGCAGCAGTGGGGGGGGGGGGGAGAAAGGGGGGGAGAGAGGAGAAGGCTCTCCTGCTTGGGCTCATCTGATTGCTGCAGCCACTTAAATAAAAAACCATAAACCTACATCTCTGGCTTTGGATCCTCAGTTTCCTGAGGCTCCCTCCAAGAGAAATGACTTAATCTCTGTCTCATTTTGTATTATCTTCTATGTACATAGCTTCCTGTAAACCTCACACAAGCCCACACTGAATACAATGCACAAACAAGGACAGTGAGTTGGAAGAGCAAAACCAGTAACATATCCACCTGAGATGGAAAGCCAACCCACATCAGGGCTGCGCTCTTAAGTCCCTCAGACACACTCAGCCTGAAACACCCTCCCATCCCTACTTCCTATTCAAATTGACCAAGGCTGCATTTTGTTCTCCCTCATTCCTCAATTCAAACAGCATCTGATTAGCCTTGAACTCTCCAAGTGTAAGAACTAAAGGCAGGTGACCCACACCCAGCCTCCAGGCTCAGATAAACAGCCTTAATTCCTTCTTTGTTACAAAGGTAAAACTGGGCACTTTATACTTTTACTATAGCGCTTATATCTGGCCATGTATCTTAGCTGGGTATGGATTATACAGAGACCCAGGTTGATGAACGAAGGTTTACTGAAGCAGCAACCATGCTGGTCCTTTTGTACAGAGTGCAGAGTAGAGACAGAAAAACTTAGCTTTAGGACTGGAGAGATGGTTCAGCAGTTAAGAGCACTGACTGATCTTCCAGAAGTCCTAGGTTCAATTCCCAGCAACCACATGGGATCTGATGCCCTTTTCTGGTGTCTAAAGACAGCTACAATGTACTCATATACATAAAATAAACAAATCTTTTTAAAAAAAGAAAAACTTAGCTTTATAAGAAAGCACAGGTCTGAAGAACAGACTGAGACTCTCTTCAACCCAGCTCAGGGCTGGCCTGAAAGCCAGGTAAATACTATCTGGTCAGGTTTCACCTTCAACATGCGCAGAGCACAAACAACATAGAATTTTTCTGGACACTGTAGTTGCTAGACCAATGTCTCAGAGTTTACTTTCCTAGTGTTATAAACCAAATTTTTCCAGCCAGTTCCCCAGCATCTCCTTCCTAACACACTATGTCCTTCTCTCCATTGGTTTAGCTCCCTACTTTCTCTGTTCCTGTCCCACTCCAACCCCACCTGAGGGAAGATTCCTCAAATATTCTGATTTCCTCCAGCCAAAATAATAACCCTACCTCCCTGTTACACAGGGCTCCCAGCCACACAAAAGATACCTGTATAATGTTTGATAAATGTTTGATAAGTGCTGTAGAAGCACCAAACAAAATGTAAAAGTAAATTTTGTTAAAAACCACTTTCTGTGAGCTAAGCCTCATGCCAGGGTTCACCTGTCCTGCTGTACCCACTTCCCCCTCAGCTTGGCCAACACAAGCATCAGACCATCCACTGCCACCCTGACCGGCTGCCCCATTCCCTCACTGCCACTAGCAATGCTTCTACAGTGCTTCCACAGTCCCTCCCTCCTCTCTGCATCCCCTCACCAATCAAACATTCCGAGTGCGCCACATGGCAACAGTGCTGATTTGTTGCTATTAATAATCTCTGCTTGGTTCAGGCTATTTGACTTACTAAGCAAGTGCCTTGGGCAAGGGGAGCATTTTTCCTCACATGCACCATAGACCTCGATGCTAGAGCTTGTTGTCATTCAAATTAGCTAAATATAATAAAGCAGTGCTGACAGTCCTCACTTGAAGAATACATTTTGCAAACACAACTAAAACTCTAGACTTTGGACCTTTCTGGGATATTCTTGTAAAACTGGTATAAGGGTCCATGAAAGGTCCTCTCCAAGCAGCTCAGGTGTAGGCACATGGAAATCAGGGAGGACTGTCATCCACATGGAGAAAATGGGCAGTCCCAACAGAACAGCACTTGCCTGCCAGTGTCCCACAGCAAATCCCTCCTACAGTACAAGTGCTGGACTCTCACAGATCTCCTGACAGGCCTGGAAATTTCTAATGTTTAACAGGCAAGTCAAATAACACTCGAGCAAATTAAATGTGGGCATTACTACATACTACTGAATACAGTAGATTCCTGCAAAGTACTTGCTGTCTTTTAAAGAGTAGCATTGGAAAATGGCCTACCATGAGCTACATTCCAAGCCCCAGAGTCTTACCTTACACAGGAAAAATATTTAGGAAATGGAAAGGGTTGTAGAGGTCGCCCACTGGAAAGTGAGCCACTTCACCCAGCCACAGCCCAGCTCTGCACTGCAGACCCTCAGCCAAAACAAGACTTCCAAAACTACTCACTCTTAGTCTAGTTTAGGAAACAAGATTCCAGTGCTTCCTGACCCAAATGTGGAGCTGCCACATTTCTGTGCTCACATATGCTTACCTGTGGCACAACATCTTGCAGAAAAGTCACGACGCTTTCCATGTAGGACTGCTCCCTGGCAAAGGACAGACAAAAACTGTGAGAAAGGGAGAAGCACAATATCCAAAGCCTAATAAACTCACTATCACAGTAAAAGGACGGGGAAGATATAGAGAGAATCTTATGTATCAGCTGGGAGGCAGAACCAAGAATAACTTCAACAGGAGGAAACAAAACAACCACGGGGCCAGCTCTCATCCTGTGACCTGCTCACCCACTGTCTCATCCAAGAGTCTGCACACACCCTATCTATTGCAGTCTCCCCATAAAGCACCCCCTGCCAAAGGCTTGGATACAGGGAACTGTGGAGGACTGGTGGCAGCAGAGCCAACTAAGGCAGGGCTGTATGATCATGCCCTAGCCAGAATGGGTAAACTGTTGCTGGGAACTCAGAATTTCCTGACCTCCCTTTAAATTGGCTATGAACCTTGTCCCTTACCTCTGGTGGCAAAGCGAAAGCACTTTCCTATAGATGCAGACATTAGAACAAGTATTCAAAAGCCCATCATCTTACAGCAGCTGGGGAGGTGGCTGACTGTGCTTGGACCTATTCAATCCCCAGAACACACATTTAAAAAAACAGGTGGCAAGGTGGTGCAGGCATATAGTCCCAGACTGGAGGAGAGAGAGGAGGGTCCCTAGAGCTCACTCATGAGCCCCTGCAGCCAACCCAGCTAGTCCAGGTAGTATAACCCTGTCTCAAAAAAGGAGGGCAGTACTAAAGAGCAGGTAGCGCGACATGTGCTATAACCCCAGCACTTGGAAAGGTGACACACTAGGATCAGGAGTTCCAGGCTAACCTGGCCTATATAATAAACCTTGTATCAAAAACTCAAACAGTCAGGGATGGTAACATATGCCATTAATCCCAGTCCTGGGGAGGCAGAAGCAGGCAAATCTATGTGAGTTCAAGGTAGCCTGGTCTATATAGTGAGCTCCAGAACAGCCAGGGCTATGTAGAGAGACTCTGTCTCAAAAAAACAAACAAACAAAAAAAGCAAGCATAAGATGGTAGAGCTCTTCCCTAGCATGTATGAGGCCTTAGGGGTAACATGGGAGGGGGAGGGAGAGAGGGAGAGGGAGATGTGCAGAAGAGATGGTGCAGTGGTTAAGAGCACTGACTATTCTTCCAGAGGTCCTGAGTTCAACTCCCAGCAACTACATGGTGGCTCACAACCATTTGTAATGGGATCGATGCTTCTTCTGGTGTGTCTGAAGACAGCTACAGTCCACTTCCATACATAAAATAAATAAATCTTAAAATAATAATATTGTTAAGGACATTAGACAATGATATTTTGTTTTCCGTTTTACAGGCCTAGGGATGGAACCAGAGCCTTACACAGCTAGGAAAATGGCCTGTCACAAAATGAAAGCCCCAGCTTTGAAGATGCTTGAAATAGTAAGTATACGGATGTAGGTAAGGAGAGAAAAATGATTTCTTCAAAACACTAAGAATTTCTGAAAGACTTGAGCAATTGTCACTGAAGAAAATAGGGCTTGGTATAATTTAATTGCTTATGCCCATAATCTCAGCACTGAGGGAGGCTTGCCATTAGTTTGCAGGTCAGTCTCAGCTACATGAGCTGTGATCCTGTTTCAAAGAACCAAATTTTTAAAAAAAAGGGGGGGGGGGGCTGAAGAGATAACTCAAAGGTTAAAAGCACTGGCTGCTCTTCCTTCCAGCACCCACATGGCGGATCACAGCCGTCGGTAACTCCAGCTCTAGGGGATCCTACACCCTCATACAGACATACACACAGGCAAAGCACCAATGCACGTGGAATAAAAATAAATACAAAATGTGTAAATGGCGGGCATGTAGGTTAGGCGTTAGAGTGTTTGGCTGGCTCGCACCATGTGTCCTGGGTTCCATCCCCGCACTGCAGAAAGCAGGCGTGGTGGCGCACACTCATTAAGTCAGCACTCAGAGGTAGAAGCAGGAGCAAGGCCAGCCTGGGCTCTGAGACCCTACCTCAGAAAAGAGTAAGAATTTTCCTAAACCCTTCAAAAACAAAACGAAATGCCTTAGAGACCTACAAAAGTAGGCCAAAATTTTTCAAAAAATCTCGGAGCCAATTCTGCCAGACTCAGTCTTCATCACCGCCGTTTTTCCTCTGTCACAGGCAGCTCCACTTCCTAAAACTCACCACCTCTGCCCCAATCAGGATCTTACACTGTCCTTTGTCCGATCCTCTTCTTCTAATCCCCTTCCTTCCACCAGCTTCTGTGTGGCTTCCTCGGGGCACCCTGATGCATGCATTCCCCTCCACCCTCTCTCTACCACTGCTCAGACAGCATCCCTACCTATTTCCAGGTAGAATACAGGGCTCCCTTAAGGGAAGTAACCTATCTCTCACATTTACCTTGTACATCAGAACCTGTTAAACAGAACAACTGAGAAGTTGATGTTCAAGCATTAATTGTCAAAAGAACGCAGGATGCTCTACCCAAGATTATTTTTTCCTATCTCTAAAGACAGCTATGTAACAAAAACACTTACTATGCTATAAACATCATATGGTGGGGCTGCAGAGAATGCTACATGAGAATACAAGACACTGAAGACCCACTAACTGGGCTCCATCCCGGCTCCTGTCCTGGAAATTCCCAATGACAAGTTAACTCCTCTCTGCTTTGTTTCCCTCACCTATAAAGGAAGATAGAAACAGTAACCTAACTCACAGCTAATAACATGTTTAACTTGATGCAACAGCAAATATCACAAAGAAACTCAGCTCTAGAGAATACAGACGGGGAAGGGCAGTATTGTGATATCACTGCGCACACAGAGTTTCAGTCTGCGAAGACTGTCCTTTGTAATATACTACATTCCAAAGGAAACATTCTAAAATATTATTCTCTCCAAGCAATTTTTTGAGACAGCATCCTGCTACATAGTCCAGACTAGCCTAGAGCGCTCTCTCTAGTCGCAGATGCCCTTAAACTCACTATAAAGCCTCCCATGTACTAGGATTACAGGTCTGAGCCTCTGTCCCTTGCTTGCTAAGAGAATTTTAAAACACACAAGAAATGTAACCCCAGCACTATGAATGAGAAGACAGATGACTAGTGTGAGTGTGACAATAGTGTGGACTACATACTAAAACAGTTTAAAAAAAAAATAACAGTTGAACATAATAGCCCACGCCTTTAACCCCAGCATGCAGGAGGCAGAGGCAGGTGCATCACTACCAGCATGGTCTACATAGAGTTCTAGGACAGTCAGAGCTACATAGTGAGATCCTGTCTTGAAAAAAACACAAGATGAGCAAACAACAACAAAAATCAGATGGCATAACACATGTCTGTAATCCCAGTACCTGAGAGGTTAAGCCAGGGTTGGTACTGGTTCAAGGACAGCCTAGGCTAAATCAGTGTCAGGTCAACCAGGGCCACACCAAAAAAATCCCTTCTCAAAAAAATACATTGGCCAGGCATGGTGGCACATGTTTTTAATCCCAGCAATTGGAGGCAGAGGTAGGTAAACCTCTGAGAGGCCAGTCTGGTCAATATAGTGTGTTCCCGGCCAGCCAGGGCTACATAGAAAGAACTTGCCTTCAAAAAAAATAAAATAAAATCTAGGAGTGAATCTGGGAGTGGGATTGGCAGCATAAGCTTTGAATCTTAGCTTTGAGACATGGAAGTGGGATCAATTCTACTATATAACAGGTGTTAAAACAAACATGAACCTGTCTCAAAATCCCAAAGAAAAAGCAGTTTGCCTAGTTCTTGTGTTATTTTATTGTCTTTGCCAAAAAAGCACCATTGAGTCCAAGCAACCAAATTCTAGCTTTTAAAGATAAACTCAAATGTTAAATCTTCTTTTAAATTTTTTAAATTATACTATTCTTTTATTTATTTATCTACTTATTTACTGGTGTGTGTGTGTGTGTAGGGCATGGGCCACACATATAGACCTCAGAGGACAACTTGGAGGAGTTGATCCCCTCCTTCTATCATGTGAAACCCAGGGATCAAACTCAGATGCTCAGGCTATGGCAAGCTCGTACCCACTGACCCCCCCCCAAACAACCCCACTAACAACCCCCAAAATGTTACCTTCCTGTGAAGCCTTGTCACTACTAAATAGCCCCTCTAAATACACATGCTGTTTTGCTGGCATTTTTCTTTTGTACTGATTACAATTTCAAGTATATATTTCTTTAAACCATGTTGGTTTATAAACTCCAAGAAAGTATAGCTGTCCTGTCATAGAATACAAAAAATATAGAGATGCCCTCTCTATAACGTTTATACTGAAACCTAGAAGAGATACTTTTACAACAGTTTAGTAATCATATACATAAGAATGTATAAATATAACTCTGCACATATTAAAAATCTAACTTTCTTTTGTATGTATGTGTCTGTGTCTGTCTGTGGTGCCAGAGACAGAACCCAGGATATGAACATGCTAGAACACCCAAACTACAACTTCCACCTCCAATTCCTACTTCATTCAACTTCAAACACTGATCAAGACCCTCTAAGCTAACTGAATGACCCACTATCTTGTGGAACCGGAAGTTTTTAACATTGACTTTTAGATTTTACCTTTTTGGTGATGCTAGGAACCAAACTCAGTGCCTCCCAAGTTAGGGAAATGCCCTAGCACTGAGATGCAACCCCAAGCCCTCACACAGTCACCCCCACGTATAGATGTGTGCCAAATACATCCGCATAATACTCCAATTGTTCCTTTATGTGGCCTTGACAATGACATTCATTTCACCTAAATGGCCAAAAAGTAAAAATGTTTATAGAAGCAAGCACTATCCAAATGGATATTCTGGGAGTTTTGGAGGGGCTGCTTGTTTTCAGACAGGGCTTCTCTATGCTGTCCTGGGACTTGTTCTGTAGACCAGGCGGGCCTCAAACTCAGAAATCTTCTGCCTCTGCCTCCGAAGTGCTGGGATAAAAGACATATGATACCACCACCCAGCTCAAACAGACATTCTGAGTGAGAATTGTTTTCTAGAATACTGTTTTCTTCAGCTTACGTGACAGCCTGAGGGCGGACCACAACTCCACCAGTACAACGACTGGGTCTTCTAGGAGAATCTGTAGCCATGGTTTCATTCATGAGACCTGTTTTCAGAATAAAAGAAAAAATCCACTGTTGGAAAGGAGTTTTGTGACTATTCACTAAATAGCACTTTTCCAAACTGTGACAAACTATGAATTTCCCCAGAAGCTCACTATTTGGCTACAGCTGGCCTAGAATTCCCAGAGACTGGATTGCCAGGCTGATAGGATTATAGGTGTGTACTATCACACCCAGGAAGTTTCAAGTCTTTTTTTAAGATTGGGTCTCACCCAGTAATTGAGGCTGGCCTTGAACTGCTGAATATCTGAAAGTCAAAACAGTTTACTCTTTGGTAGAATCTATCTATAGTTTAAAACTAAAAAGATAAGGGAAGGAGAACTCGATGGGAAAAGGGAATTGCCAAGAGTTCAAGGACAAAGTAAACCAGAGATTCTTAGTATTACTATTATCTTAAATAATAACAATAATAATTTTTTTAAAAAAGCTGGCCACAGGTGGTGATGCATATGCATGCTTGAGAGGCAGAGGCAGAAGGATCAGGAGGGCACAGGCACCGATGTAAAGGCCAGATGGCCCATTGTGAGCCGAAGAACAAATACACATAACATGATACCACTCTGCCTTCAGATAAATCTATTGAGGACTAGTAAGTAAAACTGTGGCCACATTTCAGCAACATTTTAACCTCCAGCTACTGTAACATAATCACCAGCGTGCAAACAAACATGGAATATAAACTCATGATATAAGGAGCCCCTGGCTCTTCCCACGATCTAAGTAAGTTGTGGTCCTTGACTATCTAATGAGCTTCTGAATCACAGAGGTGGTTTGGAGCATATAGAGTCTACTCAATTAAGGGTAAAGGGGGACTGACAACATATCTAAAGATTTCTTACAAGGCTCAGGAAAGCCCACAGCCTAAAAGCATCACTTTTAAGAAGGGTTCACTGTACCACCTCATATGAAAACTCCCCAAACTGTTGATCCCCACATTCCTATACAAACCAAGCACCCCTTGTCCCAACTAGTCCAGTCCTTTATTAGGCAGTACCTTTCACCAGACCCCTCAGGACTGTCATCTTTATTCCACCCTCTATTACCCGAACCAGTCTCTCCACCTCTGCCCTTTAAAGGCCTTGCTACCTAAGAACAGCTCCTCAAAAGCCCCTCGGGCCCCACTCTCCCCAAAGTCACGGGAACAACACTCCATACTTCACCTCCAAAACCCTACCACCACTGCCCCCGGCCGCCCTCTGGCCTCTTGCCCGGCTCTCCTCCAGTTCCAGCACCTTTCCCCGTCAACTGGGGCTGGTCAAGCCCTGTTCCCTCAGGCTGTCTGTCCCTCTCCTTCTCCAAACCTCCCCCAAGCCAAGGACCCGCCAGCCTTCTCACCGGCCGCTCCGCCGGTAAACGCTGTTCTCCAGCTCCAAGCTCACTGTTTGGAGTCTCCCTCGTGATTGACGGCTACCACTTCCTACCACGCCTCGGCGGAACCACTGCATCAGCCAATCCTAGGAGCAAACTGGTCCCAATGCGGCACCGCCCTTGGAGGTCAGCTTCGCCAACCAGCAAGTAGGAAAGAGGCGGACCCGCCTTCAGAATCCATCCAATCAGCTGAGGCTGGAGGGAAAACACAACAGTATGGAAGTTCGGGTGAAGCGGGAGGGTCAGGTTCGGTTGTGAATGCAGGCAGCAGGGGAGAAAGGCAGGTGTGTCTGTGAGCCTGGAAGAGGCCCCTTGGTGGATTTTTTGTTTTGAGAAAACGCTACATGCGCCAAACACCTACGGATCGCAGCCAAGAGTCTCGAGCGAGGAGCCCGAAGCCAGGTACACTGGTGTGTTTACATCGAATTCTCGCGACAGCTGATTCGAAGCTAAAAGCACGTGGATGTGGCAGCTGCCAATCACTTTTACCTGACCATTCAAGCTGTCCAAGCCCGCCCTCTGCCCCGCCTGCAGCGCTGTGTTTACCTTCCGGGAGTCTAGGCTGGTAGTCCGTGTTCATACCAGCCGGCTGACTATGTGTTGATCTGAATAAGGGACCTGTAAGAAATTTTCTTGGGGTCATTAATGGTTACTGTCGTAGGAATGGATGTTCGTGAACATCTGGATATGGAGAGGCCTCAGACTTTGACGGGCACTTGTTGGGCAATACCATAGAGATTCTATGAGGACTATCTGGGGCTTTGCAAGATAGCATTGGAAAGATCTTAAGAGTCCCTGGAGTCTCAGCTAGTCATAGACTGGGAGCTCTTGCTTGAGAAACCCACACGCACACTTCTAGCTTTACCTTATCTTTCCCCTGAGCACCTATTAACACTGCCTAAATCTTTTTATGGGATTCCGGTAGAACATGCCTATAATCCCAGGACTGGTGTAACATAGCAAGTTCCAAGCCAGTCCAGTGCCACCAAGTTTCAGAAGATTGTCCCTCCCGAAAAAATCTTTTTAATAAAGTATAATCCTTTTTAAAAATCACCAGTGGGCCTGGAATTTGGACGTGATTTTCCTGCCTAGACTTGGAATAGGCAGCTGGGTATGACCAACAAGGAATGGGTAAAAAGACATTTGCCTATAATACAGGTTAAAGGAATCATAAAGTAAACTTTTTAGGCATGTCATCAGTGTCAAGAGTTGGGGGTGAGAGGTCGTGGTCAAAGCCTAAAAAGTCATTTCCATGGTCATATGTCTTACTTAGGGTTACTATTGCTGTGATGAAACACCAAGACCAAAAGAAACTCGTTGAAGAAAGGTTTTGTTTGACATACAGATCCTAAGTCCACTGAGGGAAGCCAAGACAGAAACTCAAACCAGGCAGAAACCTTGAGGCAGGATCTGGTACAGAGGCCTTGAGAAAGTACAGCTTACTGGCTTACTACTCATGGCTTGCTCAGCCTGCTTTTTTATAGACCACCAGTTCAGATATGGTACCATTCACAATGGACTGGTCCTCCCCCTCAATCACTAATTAAAATGCCCTACAGACCTGCCTAAGAGCCAGATTTTTTCTCATAGAAGCATTGTCTCAACTGAGGTTCCCTCCCCTCAAATGACCACACCAAATGATAAGGGACTTTTTTCCTTATTGAGCTCTTCATAGCTTAGAAACCAAAGAGGAGGGAATGAATGAAAATGTTTATGAATGAGAACATTGCTTGTCTGTCTCCAACTTGCAGTGTGGACATGGACTCAAGGGAAGCATACAGCCTAGTGGCTACAAGCATTCCCCTGACATAAATGTCTCAGTTGACCACAGTGGCCCTAGGAAAGGATTTTTTTTTTCCTCTCCTGGTTCTCTCAGACAAGTAAGTTGTCTCTGGATGGGGCTCAAGGATTTCCTGAGATAGGCAGAGAATGGGCAGTTGCTATAGCCAGGTGATGAAATGGTACATCTCATCTTCAAGTTTAACCCTTTGTGGTCTCAAAACCTCCTCTCAGGACTGGTGAAATGGTTCAGCAGGTAAAGGGCCTTGCTGCCAAACCTAACCACCTGATTTCAATCCCCAGGACTTACATGGAAAAAGAAATTAAGTTGTCCTCTGACCCCACCCCCAAACATGTAACATAGCATCCCACCATCCCACACCCACAAATACACAGTGATTTAAAAAATTATAGGTCACCTCTTTGTTACTAGTAGAAGGAAAAGACAACATCCAGTTGTTCAGGGCCAGCCTTCCCTACATAGGGGACTGAAGATAGTCCCTGCTATATAAGACCTAATATATATAACTATATATATATAAATGAAATAGATAATCATGTGCTTGCAGCAGACATGAGGAAGGGCACATGAGCCTAGATGGTGCTACAGTCCCCAATGGCCACCCCGCAAAGGAAAATTTTTCCAAATGAAGGTTGTGTCGTTTTTAGTTATTCCCAGGTCTGTTATTCCATAGTTCTTGAGGGGAATGTGATTATGTGTGTGGGTGGACTGAGGGGGGGGTGCTCAGGAAAGATCAAAACCCCAGAGCTGGAAACAGAGTTACAGGCTAGGGAAGGGTAGTGGTGGAGAGGCCAGGTGCTGAACCCTGGGTAATGCAGGTTGAAAGCCAGCCTGGGCTACATAAGGTTCAATCTGATTAAACAAACATCATAGCTTAGTCTTGGTAGCTCACATGTGTAATCACTGCACTTAGGAGCTTGAGGCTGAGTGAAATCTGATGTCAGTCAGATCCTCAGTGAATTTAAAGCCAGCCTGTGCTATCTGATGAGACACTACCTCAAAAAATAAGAGAAAAGGGAAGGGAAAACCTAGAATAGACACTCCGGCTTCATTTGCTTTGGTATTTGCTTTCATCACCAATCTGAGATAATGTTGATAAGCAATATACTCCCATTAGCATTGTCCTGTGATAGATAGCACATGACTTTGGTTGGCCCCAGTGAGCATGGTGACCTCACTAAAGAGGATGAACTTGAGCTCCTGACCTTATCTCACCCCCCCCCCAAGATACTGAGCCTATAGGTAAACATTACACCACATCCAGATACTTCCTTCTTAACCATGACTATGGTGCTCATTTTCAGTGGAATAGTTAGTTCTTTGTTCTTTTTTTTTTTTTTTTCCCCCCTTGGTTTTTCAAGACAGGGTTTTTCTGTATAGCCCTGGCTGTCCTGGAACTTACTCTGTAGACCAGGCTGGCCTGGAACTCAGAGCTCTTTGTTCTGATTGTTACTGTCTTAGCCAGGGTTTCTATTCCTGCACAAACATCATGACCAAGATGCAAGTTGGGGAGGAAAGGGTTTATTGAGCTTACACTTCCATGCTACTGTTCATCACGAAAGGAAGTCAGGACTGGAACTCAAGCAGGTCAAGGAGCAGGAGCTGATGCAGAGGCCATGGAGGAATGCTGCTTACTGGCTTGCTTCCTTGCTTCTCCTGACTCGATCAGCCTGCTTTCTTATAGAGCCCAAGACTACCAGCCCACAGATGGTACCACTCACAAGGGGCCCTCCCTCCTTGATCACTAATTGAGAAAATGATTTACAGCTAGATCTCATGGAGGCATTTTCTCAACTGAAACTCCATTCTGTGATAACACCAGCTTGTGTCAAGTTGACACACAAAACTAGCCAGTACAGTTACCAAGTATAATTTTAACAAATTAAGAGCTGAGCATGTGTAAGATTTATTAGTGTGTTAGATTACCTTTCAGATGACTACAAATCAAAACCCTAAAGTTCCCACCTGTTGTAGTGCATGCCTATAATCCAGCATTCAAGAGACTGAAGCAGGTTGCTAGCAAGTCCAAGGTGAGTCTGGCCTACATACCAAGACTGTCTCAAAGAACAAAATAAGAAAATGAATTAAAAGCAGATGAAAAATTTAAAACTAAAAGAATATATCAAAGAAAAGTGAAGGGAAATTAAAACATAAGATTGTGATGTTAGATCAGAAGGTCAGAGTTCCTGCATCTTTTTTGGTTTTTTGTTGTTGTTGTTTGTTTGTTTGTATTTTATCTGTGGGGAAAGTTGCAAGTTTGAAAAGCGTCCATGAGGGGGCTGGGAGATGAGCCAGACTGGGGTGCATAATGTGCAACTCATAATCAATAAAAAGGTTTTTTGTTTTTTTAAAAAAAAAAGGTGGTGCTAGAAAAAGTTGACAATAGCTAAAAGATTCCTAAATTTGGTAAAGAATACAAACTTACAGATCCAAGGTCAGACAACCAAAAGAATTTAACTCAGGAACTATTCAGGACTGGGCAGTGGCAGATATGAGAAGGATTAGACCTAAGATTGCAAGTACATTCATGAAGATATGTCAATGGAACCAACTTATACAGTTAGCATATTTAATAATTATCAAGAGGTCCTGTAACTCCCTTTAAGAGCATTCACAAAGTCATCCTAGTGGGTCCACCTCCTAAAAGTTTCAGTATTTCAATGGTGCCATCCCAGGAGACAGTATCCAAATGTAGTAGGCAACACAGCATATCCAAGGGAGTCTTTCTTTTGCTTGTGTTACAGATCAAATGCAGGGTCTTATGGCTAGAGAGATGGCTCAGAAGTCAAGAACACTAGCTGGTCTTCCTGAGGGTCTTTTTTTGATTTCCAGTACCCACTTACTGGTTCACAACTTGCCTTTAAATCCAGTTCCAGATCTGACACCCTCTTAGGCCTCCAAGGGCACTAAACATATACGTGGTACACATAAATACATGCAGGAAAATAATCATACACATACTAATGAATTTCTCTTCCCCCACCCCACTCCACCAGAGCTGAGGACCAAACCCAGGGCCTTAAGCACTTTACCACCAAGCTAAATCCCCAAGCCCTAATTAATTTTTAATACAGGACCTTGCACCTGTTAAGCAAACAATCACACTAAACCCCTAGTCCTTCTTTTAGCTCCCCTGACCCTCATTTATCTCTCTGCTTTTGTCTTATCCACTACTGTTTTGAGACACTGTCTCAGGATTCTCAGGTTGACCTAAAACTTTGTAACTGAGGATGACTTTGAATCCCTGATCCTCCTGCCTCTAAGTCCTGAGTACAACACACCTGGTTTATGCAGTGCTGGGATCAAGCCCTCTCCCAGTGTGAGGCAAGCACTCTCCCAACTCAGGCACATCCGAAGCCCTTAGTGAGACTTCTTGTTCCAAATCAAGAGCTTAAGATATTTCTTAAGAACTCACATACCACATTTATAGAATCTTAGAGCTTCAGTATTTCCCTTTAGGTTTTATTGTATGACCAAGGAATGGTGCCATACTTAGAAGCTATAACTGAATCATGTTGTTAGATATTTAGTTTGTTTCTATGTGTTCTGTATTAAAATAAAAAATGACTACTGTATGTATTTCAAGTCAAGAAGGCACAGCTATATCACATATCTGACTGTTGGTACCTACCAGGAAAAGTCACCAACAAAACGCCAGCAACATAAGGGCATCGTTCACTGATTTATTGGGCAGACATACTACCAATGAAAACTGTATGACAGAAAATAACTTAGGAAATGCTTGGTATTAGCAGCACCACCTGTTATCGAAATAGCAAGAAGAACTTCACTTACTTTAAGCACACACTAGAAGAGAGTAACTACATGGCCTAATGCCACTGGTCTGGGACGGATGGTGGTGTGTGAGGCAAACACACCTCCTCTTGTGCCGGAGATTTCAGTAAGCACAGCAGATGGACTGAAGAATGCTACTGACGTTAAGAGATACTGCATAGTGTAAGTGGGACAAGGAGACTAGCATCAGCTACATTAGCACAGCTCAGCATTTTTCCTATGAAAGGTTTACTTCTGAATTATGAAATGTGAAATAAAATGTAATTTTAAAAAGACACTAATGGTCCCTAGGAAACATTAAGTGGAGCACAGATCACTATGAAAATACTTCACTTTTCCAGTTTGCTTAATAATTTTCTTTAAAAAGTCATGTGTTCTTCACAAGGGGTGTATACAAGCATGTAATAAGCACGTTAAAAACTTTAAAGACACTTTTAAAATTGTAAAGATCCTTCTGACTTTTCTTCAACATTAGCCCTGTTGTCACAATTACTGTATGTCAGAGTAAGAGACTAAACTTGTGTAAAGGATACAATTTACACACATTTTACAGCAACTTATTCCCTACATCTACAAAATTCACATTATAATACAGGCAAGTACAAGGCCAGAATAAAACTGTTAATTTCCAAAAAGTCAAACTGTATACTCTTTATTTTGTCCCCTTTAAAAAGTTCAACTTCGGCACCAAGTTTAAAAAGCCCTCGAGTCCCGGGCCCATCTCAGCACACGCACACAGTTTTCCGGTGCTGGTGTAGAAGAGGGTTTCCCATCTTCTTCTGGCCCCTGAGCCTGCGCCTCATGTTCAATTTGACAGAGTGCCTGCGCTGGGATGCTGTAGGGAGGCTCGAAGCCTGGGTCCCGCTACTTCGACTTAAGCCATTTCGTCGGTGCTTCTTCATAAGGGGGCCAGAGTTGGATTCTTCTAATGTCCTTTTAAAATTGGCTGGAGGGGTTCTTTCAACTTCTTGAGCTTTCATTTGACCTGGAGTTGACATCTTTAAATTTTTTTGGTCCATGATAGTATTTGTTGAATTGGTTGGCATGAGGCCAACTGACAGAGTATTATTCAAAGAATCATGAATCCTTAAAGTCAGGGCTTTGGGGCAATTTTCTTCAAGTGTCTCTGAGTCTTTGGAGGTCATCACTACAGTCTGGATACTCCCTCGAGCTATCTCAGCTGGTACCTCTAAAAACTTCTCTGAGAAGGCGTTACTGCGAACAAGGGCAGGTATATGGTCCTTAGAGTTCAGCCTTGGCCATGGATCTTCTTCCAGTGACTGGGAGGAGGAAAAAGGAAAATAAATAATTATTCTATGTACATTAAACTGACACCGACAGTAAGTTCTTAAGACATTGTTAAGATAGTAAAACCAGCATTGGTGGCGCACACCTTTAGTCCCATCACTCAGGAGACAGAGGCAGGCGGATCTCTGTGAGTTTGAGGCCAGCCTAGTATACAAAGCAGGACAGACAGGGCTCCAGATAGAAACCTTATCTTAAAAATAAACAGATGGCAAAAGCATGGCATGCACTCACTTCCTTCATCCTAAGTTGGGAGGAGGGGGAGTTTGCAAAGAAGACAGTCGGTACAAAGGATCATAGAAGGAACCCATCTCATCACAAGAGATGGCATCATGTACTCAAGGGGAGAAGTCCATGTGCTCATAGGTATTTCCCAACTACGGATGGGACCAAGTAAAATACTTTAAGGCTTCAAAACAGATCCCTTAAAATAGCCAGAAGCACCCACTCTATCAAGACATTCACTCTGTGCCCAGATGCAGAAAAGGGCAAAATTATTGCTTTTGTTCTTTACCCAAACTCTGTATTACTTTGTCTGTTTAATGAGAATTTTTCATTGTAGCCCTGAATGTTCTAAATCTGGCTATATAGACCAGGCTTATTTCAAACTGCCTGCTTCTGTCTCCCCAGTGCTAAAATTAGTTATATATAACCACTGCCAGTGGAAACTCTGTATTTTAATTTTATGTACAATAATAATTTACTTCTGATGAACTAGCTCTAATTATTTTATATAAAATCCTTATTTTTTACATAAGCCCATGAAAAACTTAAGCTGACATCCCAACTTTCTAGTAAATCAAATAATACCTACCTACATAAACTCGTTTTCAATTTTAATTGAAATATGACATATGTGACATAATAATGACATAGGATGAAAAGGAGCAAATTCCTATTCCATGCATTAAGACCTACAGGCTTATATTATTGTCCTGCCATGGCATGTATGTGTAAAAATAAATATGGACATACAAAATAAATGCAATTTAAAATTTTTGTTAATTTACACTTTTCAAAAACTTATATGTATGTGAGAGTGCACACATCACAGTATACATATGCAGAGCTCAGGGGGCAAGTTACATGTGATCTCTCCTCACACCGTGAAGATCCTAGGATTGAACTCAGGCAGCAAGCACTATCATCAACCAAGCTATCTCAATGCTTCTCAGTGGCCTTTTTAGAGAAAAATTTGGGACAGTGTCATGTATCCCAGGCTGGCTTTGAAGTTGCTATATAACCAGGGATGACTATAGATTTCTGATTCTCCTGCCTCTACTTTATAGTGCTAGATTACAGATAGAGGCCAATACTCAGCTTATATAGTACAAGGAATCAAGCCCAGGGCTTCATGCACGTTGAGCAAGCTCTCTGTCAACTCAACTCTAGATCCCCAGTCTTATAAATGGCTTCTTGACAAAAACTAATTAAAACTAGTTAGCTTAAAACTATAAGTGAAAATTTTCCAGAGTGTTCTTTTACAAAATTTCTCCTTCCTAAATTCTAATTTGTGACTATTATCCATCTAGGAACTGTGAAGTACAACAATAAAGCAATCATGTTATAATGGAAAGATAGAGAGTAATTCCCCATCCCATGAACATTAGATACCAGACATCAACTGAGAAAACAGGTCATGAAGGGGCTTCAGTAAGAATAGTAATAGATCCCCCTCCTTTTTTGAGACAGGGTCTCACTATGTAGCCTACAATCATCTCAAACTCTCCATATTGTCCTTGAACTTAAGATTCCCACCACCTCAACTTCCCAAGAACTAGGATTACATGTGCAGGACACTTCTGAGTGTGTGTGTACATATATAACATATATGTGTGTGTATACATTCATGTGTGGGAATGCAGGTGCTTGTATGTCATGGCAAGGGTGAAGGTCAAAGGATAACCTTGGGTCCTAGCCTTATTTGAGATAAGATCCATTTGTTTTTGTCTTCTGTTGTGTATGCCAGCTAAGCTGCCCACGAGCTTCCATGAATTCCCCTTTCTCTACATTCCGTCTCCCCACAGGGGTGCTAGGATTACAAAGGCTCCTGCTGTATGTCCAGCTCGCACATGGATTCCGGGGATAGGACATGAGTGACCCTGCTTGCACATCACCCATTACCCACCGAGAAATCGGCAGCCCCTCCTTTCCCTTTCTAAGAGAGGGTCTTGTTAATATTACCCATGACTCTCCAAGAGTTCCAGGGGTAAGAAACATTTATTGTCGGCGACAGTATCCCTCTCTGTAGTCCAGGCTGCTCTCAGACTTTCAGTGATCCTCCTGTCTAAACCTCCCAGATCTTGAGATTAAAGCAGGAGTAACTTTGTGCCTAGATCCCTAATGCTAAGGGACCCTTCTCTATTTACCTAAATGGCAACTCCATAAGTACATTAGGGAACAAGAAAATAATGAACATAATCATTAATCAAAACTAGGCACAAATCCTCAAAGCCTTAAATAAATGAAACTGTAACAGGTGCCATTCTGTACTATTATTTTAAACTTTTCAACGAAAAGTATTTTTTTCCCTGAGATATGACTTTAATATGTACCTACCCATATTAATCTGTTAGCTCTACATGCTCTATGTAAGCCAAGCTCATGGCAATCCTCCTGAGACAGAGACTTGCCATTAGCTCAAGGTAGCCTTGAACCCATGATCCTCCTACCCCAGCTGTCAGAGAGGCACACACAGCCAGGCTGGTTTGCAAAGACACCTCTAACATAAAGTTTCTTTTAAGAAAGCCAAGTGTACAAGTGCATACCTGTAATGTCAGCACTTGGAAGATGAAGGCAAGACAATCAGATCATGCCAGCTTCTGGTATATAAAGAGTTTGAAACCAGCCTGTGGTACAGAAGACCCTATTTCAAAACACTAACATCAAATAAACAAAAAGTTTTATTTTTAAGTACTATGAAATGTTTTTGTATGTAAGATAAAGATGCTTCCAACACGAGCCTGGCAAACTGAGTTCAATCCCCAGCACCCACATAAAAGGAAGAGGAGAAAACAGCACAAAGTCGTCCTCTGACCTCCACAGGAATGAGGTGGCACACACCCACACTTACATAGCGATGAATTAAAAAAGAAGCTGGGCATGGTGTTGCACATGTTTAATCAGCATTTGGAGGCAGAGGCAGGCAGATATCTGTGAGTTCAACCAAGGCCAGCCTGGTCCACATTGTGAGTTTCAGGACAGCCAGAGCTATATATAGAAAGATACTGTCTCAAAAAGCCAAAAAGAATAGAAAATTAGAATAGGGGACAAGGGTATAACTCTGTGGCAGAATGCTTGCCTGGGTTTGATAACCAACACAGAAAAAAAAATCAGTGTTATAAATCAGCTCAAACTATGAAGCAAGCCTGTGATCACAGCTATTCAGGTGTCTAAGGCAAGAAGACCACAAATTCAAGGTGAACCTAGGCTATACATTAAGTTCAAGACCAGCCAAAAGTAATGAACTAGTATATGACTTAGCAATAGAGTGCTTATGCTTCATTCACTAGACCCAGAGATCTATTCAAGTGCAAAAACAAGCAAACTAGACCAAAGGGGATAGAAAGAAACAACAAAAAATAAATAAAAACTCACTGTCAATTACTGATATCAGACTACACTTCACCTCATTGCATGTATATTTTTGCCATCTATGTGAAGTAAGAGGTAGCATAGTGATGATAAATTCCAGACACTGACTTACAACCACAGTATCCAAATTAAAAGTCCTTCCAAAGCCTTTGTCTAAAAGAAGCCTGTAATCCCAGCAGGAGTTCAAGGCTAGCCTAGGCTACATGACAGCCTATCTAAAAACAAAACAGTTCACTAACCCTTTTAAATTTTCCTTGATAGATGACGTAGCATAATGCTTTATTCCCCACTTTAATTGTCAGTCTCCTAAAAAATAAACTCCAACAAAGCCAGGTTAACTGAGTTCTAAATAAATCAGGAAACAGAAATGCTGTACTCACTTAAGTACACTCCTCAGCTTACATTTTTATTAAAAGATTTAATTTATTTTTATTTATATATGTATATGTGTGTGTGGGTACCCTAGGAGTCCAGAAGAGGGAATCAGATCCACCTGAGCTAGAGTCACATGTGGTTTTGTACTGCCTGGTATGAATCCTGGGAACCAAACCCAAGTCCTCTGAAGTCTTTCAGACAAGCACTTTTAACCAGTGAGCCATCTCTCTCTAGTCCCACCTCAGCACATCTCAAATGCATTTCATTTTAATTTACACTAAGAAATTGAATAATTAGGCATGGTGGCATACTTCTGTAATCCCAGCACTGGGGTAGGAGGATCAGGTTGGAGGTTGATATCATGTGCCAACAAGTATTAAAAGAAGATAATGTTGCTTCTTACCCATGCTAATAAAAATAACCCAAGTCTAAGGCCCAATATCCTAAGGGCCAATTCAATCTTGAGATTCTGTATGACTTTGCTCAAAATATTTAATCTCTCGGTGTTGTTAACATGGATCAATCCAATGGAACTATCAAGATAGTTCTGTATTATAGGTTTAAATTTATTATATATACAAGTGGTTCACAGATTTATAAATGGTTTACAAATGTTCATAGTTCATAAAAGGGATCAATAAGTTTCACATATTAACATTTTTCAGTGACCATAATAATTTTTCTATTAAGTTATATACATACACATGACTTCAAATTGGTCCTGTGTGAAGATGGCTCTTTGAAAAACTAAGGATATGGTTTAATGGCAGTGTGCTCAGCATTCACAAATATCTAGGCCGAGGGGAAAGGAATTCTTTCCAGCAATGAATTATATATATAGCAAAGATCCATCATTTTCTTGAACTTAATTAAATCCAAAATTCTATCTTAATTAACCAGTTATGTGTAAATACTGTAATACCAGCACTTGTGAGATAAAAGTAGGAAGACTAGGAATTCAAGATCATCCTCAGCTACACAGCCAGTGTAAAGTCACCATGAGCCATACCCATGAGACCTTGTCTCAAAAGCAAAGATGTATGGGAATGAATGAGAACATCAGGCCTCTTTAGGACCTCACCACTTGTTCCCTAACTGGTACAATTATTTGCAAAGAATTAGGAGGGGTGGCCTTTTTTGAGGGAGGTGTGTATCTGAGAGTACACTCTGAGATTTCAAAAGACCTGAGAGACTCCCAGTGTTCTCCTTCTTAGTTGTGGATCAAGATGTGAGCTCTCAGGGCTAGCGAAATGGCTCAGCAGTTGAGGGTACTTGTGCTTGCAGAGGACCCAGGTTCTGCTGCTCTCTCCCAACCTCAGCCAGCACTAGGCATGCACATGGTAAAAAGACATACATTCAAGCAAAACACTCCTACACATAAGATGAAATCTAAAAAAAAAAGAAACCTCAGCTGTTCTTTTACCATCCTCATAGACTCCGACACTCTGAAACCACAAGCCAAATCAACAAATTAAACACTTTCTTGTATAAGTTAGTCTTGGTCATGGTGCTTTATCAGGAATAGAAAAGTAACACACACACACCCATGTAGCACTATGTACCTTGACTGGTGGTGTAGAACTTGGAGAAGGAGTCATCACACAGGTCTCTTGGCTGTTGTAAGTAGGGCTATCAGTCAGGTTCAGAAAGAGCTCATCTTCATTGGTGAAGTTCCCTTGATTGTCTACTTCTGGAGAGATGCAGATCACGATGGCACTTGTGTTATCTGCTCGAAGCATACGCTGCCTCCAGCGGCCAAGTGCTCGATTCACAAGCATTTTGGCGTAAGACTGTCCTTGCTCACCCTATATTTAAAAGAACAAAAAGGAAGAACATTAATTCTCAATTACTTATCATTGCATATGACTCAAAATAAAAACCTGGTGGATCTGGTGAGATGGCTCAGTAGGTAAGGGTACCTGCTGCCAAGCTTGATGACTCAAGGTCTCCAGTTCAATCTCCTAGACTGCATGGTAGGAGTCACCAGCTCCTCTTTAATCTGCCCTCTTGACTAACACACATGCATACACACCACATGCATAAGCACAATAAAACCAAAATTTAAAAATAAAAAAGCTAAAGTGTAGCCAAATAAGTTAATAAAATTCAAATTTTCAAACTTGATCTAAAATTTCTATAATCATGTTAAACTAATGCATCTATATAGTTTAGGGGCTGGAGAGATGGCTCAGCAGTTAAGAGCACTGACTGTTCTTTCAGAGGTCCAGAGTTCAATTCCCAGCAACCACACAGTAGCTCACAACCATCTGTAATGGGATCTGATGCCCTCTTCTGGTGTGTCTGAAGACAGCTACAGTGTACTCATATATAAAATAAAAAAAATCTTTAAAAAAAAAAAAATACAGTTTGGGGCGGGGCATGGTGGTACAAGCCTTTAATTCAAGCACTCCAAGACAGAGGCAGATGCATCTCTGTGAGTTCAAAGCCTATATATCGAGTTCCAGCACAGCCAGCACTTACAGACCCTGCTTCAAAAAGATAGATAGACAGACAGATGGTTTTATCTGGTGGTTAAATTAGATACACCAGGTGTAATGATACAACCTCTAATCTCAGCACTGGAGAGGCTGAGGCAGGAGGATCACTACCAGGATGGGATATAAAGGATGTTTTTATCTCTTTAATCAAGAAGTTTGGTCTACTCTAAGGAAAGTTATAGAGAAGTCATCTTTAAGAGGAAGCAAATTATTATAGATATAATTAACAAATTAGTCCTGATAGGAAAAAAAACCCACTGCAGGAGCCAACTTCCACACAACTGAGGAGCCCACCACAGTGACCTGGTCCAGTAATGCCAGCTACCTGAGAAACCATAGGAAGATCACTAGTGCACAGGAACAGGGAAGCACGCTGACAACACACAGAGATAGCCCAGAACATCCTAGAGCTCACTGTGTAGTCCAGGCTAGTCTAGAACTGGTGGTCCTCCTGCCTCACATCCCAAGTACTATGATTACAGATATGGACTATCACAAGCTTTGAGTTATAGAAACAACATTTTGTATGCCATAAAAGAAAAATCACTGTCAAATTATAATACACCGTTTGGAAAAAGGATTCTAATTTTAGAATAAAAGAAGAGCCATATATGAGGATGCATTCCTGTAATCCTACCACTTGTGAAGTTTAGACACCAGGATCAAGAGTTCGAGGCTAGCCTCAGCAGCCTAAGTGTAAAACCAGAAGGCTTCATGAGAGTTTGCCCCAAACAACCCGAACTTAACAAAAGGTGGAAAGTACGCATCTGAACTGAGGGCAGGGCCCATGTCCCCGCTAATCACTAACTCTCCCAAACCCTCCTGGCCGTGCGGTGCACACAGCACAGCGAGCCAGCCATCAGGACTCACCATGAAGCACTCCTTTGCCTTTCACTTTTTCAGCGTATCTGCTTTACTTCTCACCAAAGCTCCATGGAGAAAAATATTTCCATACAAGCTACTTCTTTCATTTGTTCTTTTAGTTTTTCTTGTTTCTGATTCTCCTGCAATTCACTCTGTAGACCAGGCTGGCCTCCAACTCAGAGATCCACCTATCTCTGTCTCCCAAGTGCTGGGATCAAAGGTGTACAATACCACCACTAAGCAAGTTATTTCAACTTTGTTATTATCTGATAATCTGGGTAATAAGAATGAATGTCGAAATAACAACTCTTAGCTTTAACAAACTCACAGTTTGATGGGATTGACATTTATAGTCTTTTTTTTTTTTTTTTTTCCTTTCAGATTAGGCACTGAGGACTAAGCATGAGGCAAGATGATGCATGCCTGCCATCTCTACTATCAGAGAGTAAGATAGGAGAATTAATCCCAAAATTTAGGTCAGTTTACACAATCTAGGAGACACCCTATCTTAAAGTAAAGAAACAAAAGACTGGAGGTATAGCTCAGAGATTATGTATTTGCCTAGCATCTGTTAATTTCTGAGTTCAATGCTCAGTGCCAGAAAACAAACATTACTTTACATGCTATGCTAAATGAATGCTAGATTTAAAAGGCCACTTGGTATATGATCATATGTATAGGAAAAATCCAAAGTGGGCAAGTACACAGAAATAGAAAAGCCCAGAGGTAGCGAGGACTATGGAAAAGGAGGAGAGTCACTGGAAATGGTTATAAGTTTGTTCAGAGCAATGATAAGACACAAGACAAACGTCCTTAGCTAGACTCACAACCATGGACAAGACTGGAACACTTCACACAACATCAAACCACTAAGTCACTTCTCACCATCAAGTATTTTTTTTCCTCTTGGTCTTGGCACATGGAGATGGCATCTTGAGGTGGAACCATATTCCAAAGTCCATCACTTCCCAGGATAATATACTTGTGCTTCTGGGGGTCAAGAGTGTGAACACTGGTGTCTGGTTCAGGTGACACCACAAACTTACCACTGAAGAAATCATAGCTCCACAAGTCACCTAGGAAAAGGGGGCAGAAGAAGCACTAACTATTACTTGTAAGAGAGTCACATTGCCGACTAAAGGACAGAGTCCTAGGTCTATTCCTATAGGTGCACAACAACTGACAATATTTAAAACCCACAAAAATCTACTAGAAACGAGAGATTCCCTCAACATGTTCAAGAACCAGCATGGGGATCTGCAGCAAACATCCTCCTTAACCTTAAAGTAGTGCTAAAGAAAACTGCAAAATGAACTAAGCACTGTCAGAGTATCCATGTTTTCTCTCATTTGTGGTTCTGAGATTTGAAGCAGATACATAAGTTCATGTATTTATACAATGAAATTAGAAATGAAATTATCTAAAGGAAACAATGGGGACTACTGAAAGAGAGGATGCCAGGAATGAGATAGGAGGGTGTGCTGGCCAATACACTCAAAGTACAGAAACACTTCAATATAAATGATCTTCTGTAGGTTAGGTTCAGGGCTTATAACCCAGTACCATGTACAATTTAAATACTGATGAAAAAATATAAATCAAAACTATGCCATAGGGTAGAGATATACGTCAGAAATAAGAGTACTTGTTAGAATGTACAAAGACCTAGGTCTGAGCCACAGAATCAGAGGAAAATAATTAAGGACCTACTTATTAACTCTTTTTGAACAACAACAAGAGAATACTATGTCTTGACTGCCACTTTTCTTCCAATACTATGCTGGAGTTCTTTCTCAGCCCAGTAGGATAATTAAAAATACAGATGAATTGGAGAAAATTATTCATGGGTAATTTCACTACACAAAGAAAAGCAAATAAGTTATTAAAATAAAGCTAGTAGCTGGGCAGTGGTGGCGCACACCTTTAATGCCAGCACTTGGGAAGCAGAGACAGGTGGATCTCTGAGTTCGAGGCCAGCCTGGCCTACAGAGTGAGTTCCAGGACAGCCAGGGCTATACAGAGAAACCCTGTCTCAAAAAAAAACAAAAAACAAACAAACAAACAAACAAAAGCTAAGTCTAGTAGCGCACACTCAGAATCCCACTATTCTGAAAAATGGGAGAGGGGGATTGATTCCATGTTTGAGCCAGCTATGGCAACTCAGTAGGACCCATTATGAAATTAAAAAGGACTCACAGTGCAGCTCAGCAGTAGAGTTCTTGCTAGCATAGGAGGCCCTGAGCTCAAAGCCCAGCAACACAAACAGCTCTGCAAGCTTGTTAAACCCAACAGAGAGAAAATTTACATATATATGTTTTTCGAGACAGGTCTGGCTGTCCTGGAACTCATTTTGCAGAACAAGCTGGCATCAAACTCAGAGATCTGTCTGCCTCTCCCTCCAAGTACATGCGCCAACATGTTTATAATAAATACTTTTAAAATGAAGCACAGTTTACATTTGCTTTGAATGGCTATCTTCTTCTTAGCCCACTTCCTCCATGAAGAATGCCTTTTTCTTTAATTAAAAAATGTTTAATATGGATAATATAGATTTAACTGAGCCAGTGAGATGGTTCAGTAGCTAAGGGTGACTAATGCTAAGACTGACCACCTGAGCCTGACCCTTGGGACCCACACACTGGAAGGAGAGAACGGTCTCTCACAAGTTGTCCTCTGACCTCCACATGTATGCTATGGCACGCATGAACATATACAAATGCATAAGTAAATGAAAAAATTATAAAGAATGGGCATTAAGAAAACAGAAAGAGGGGGTGGAGAGATAACTCAGTAGTTAAGAACACTCCTGGTTGTTCTTCCAGAGGATCAGAGTTCAAGTCCCAGTATCCACATGGTGGCTCACATCCAATGATAACTCCAGTCTTATAGGATCTGAAACCCTCTTCTGGCCTCTAAGGGCACACTGCACATATACATGGTGCAGAGACATATGTGTAAAAAAAAAAAAATACCCATACACATAAAACTTTAAAAAAAGAAAGACGTTTAAAGCAGACTACAGAAGAGGCACTTAGAAAAAGGGCAGTACACACATTCCCAAGACACAGATGACAGGCTCCTCAAGAGAGTTATCCAAAAAGTTCTTGAGATGCTTTGAATTCATTAGTAAAAATCCCTAGAGTCTGAAATTTTAAATTCGTCACGACATACTTATAGCCAGCTCCCTAATAGCATTACAAGATGTCTTTTTTGTAGTTCAAAGGGGGAGCCTTGAGTACTGGCAGCTACTTGCCTGCTGGAGGTCATTCCCCTTTCCATCAGTACAGGGTGCTCAAAGGACACCAGGAACAGTTCCTCTGGTTCCAGGGCTTGCTCCCAGAACACCTGACAGCTCGCAAGTCCAAGAATCAGCAACTGTCAGAGCACCAACTAACTTCCCCCAAACGGCCATCAACTCTGTGGCTGCCGGCCTCCTCCCTGTGGCTGACCTACCGCAAGGATTCCCAATACCTGCATCAGTGATCTAGTATCAAAAACTACAATCAAAATAACCTTTTATGACATAAATCTTGAAGCCATCATGGTGAATAGTCACTGACTATAACAGCAGCACTTGTGACGTAGAGGCAGGAGAACCAGGAGTTTAAAACCAGCTCAGCCACACACCAGTTCTTCAAGTCAGCCTAGGCTATAAGAGACCCCACCTAAAATTTTTTTTTTTTAATTTTTATAAAAATAGAAAGAATGGGTCAATGAGTGCTTTGGTGAGTAAATGCACTTGCACCAAGCCTGACATCCTGAAATAAATCCCCAGCACACACATGATGGAAAAAAATCTTGGGAGATGTTCTCTAACCTCCTCAAGAGCACTGTGGCATGTATATATCTATATAATTTCCATTTCCAGCCTAAAGAGCATAATACTTTTAGTACACCTGCATCTTGACTGAACCTCACCAATTCAAGCCTTTTTGCTTATTTTTGAGACAGGGTGTCTTGTATGCCAATAGACCTTGAATGAAAGTCATTATGAAGTTGAAAATGACCTTAAACTTTTGCTCCTTCTGCCTCCACCTCCCCAAGTCCTGGGATTACATGTGTGCATTATGACAACTAGTTTATTCAGTACTGGGATGTAACAAAGGCTGTGTGTATACTGGGAAGGTACTCTAGCATCTGAGCCACAAGCTCAGCCTAATTCCAGCACTGTGACAATTCCTGATATACTGTATGATCTTTCCCACGTTGGGATCCACTCCAGAAATATTTTCACACAACTAGTCCATATTCCACTTTCAAGATGCAGCTAATACAAAACTCCCTAAGAGTGGTGCCTTAGTCAGGGTTTCCATCCCTGCACAAACATCATGACCAGGAAGCAAGCTGGGGAGGAAAGGGTTTATTTGGCTTACACTTCCACTTTGCTGTTCATCACCAAAGGAAGTCAGGACTGGAACTCAAGCAGGTCAGGAAGCAGGAGCTGATGCAGAGGCCATGGAGGCATGTTACTTACTGGCTTGCTTCCCTTGGCATGCTCAGCTTGCTTTCTTATAGAACCCAAGACTACCAGCCCAGGGATGGCACCACCCACAAGGGGCCCTCCCACTGTTGATCACTAATTGAGAAAATGCCTTACACCTGGATCTCATGGAGGCATTTCCTCAAGGGAGGCTCCTTTCTCTGTGATAACTCCAGCTTGTGTCAAGTTGACACACACAGCCAGCCAGTACAGGCAGCATTTCTGTCACAATGTATAATGAATGTTTTCCTTTCTTTAAAACAAAAACAAACAAACAAAAACCCCACAGCACAGTCTCTTTCTTCCAAGGATTTACTAATGTAAAGTTACTTAATTTACATCTCCAGTGCCTACCACTCCCAGCTGCAAGGCACGACAGTCTGTCAGTCAGTCGACATTACACATCCAAGGTTTACCAAGACACCTGACACTAGGGTGCTCAGCTACCTAGCGAAAACAAACTTATTTCCTCATAGAATTTTCTTTTATTTACTTTTATGTGCATTGGTGTTTTGCATCCATATATGTCTGTATGAGGGTGTCATATCCCCTGTAACTGGAGTTACAGGCAGTTGTGAGCTGTCATGCAGATTTTGGGAATTGAAATGGGGTCCTTTGGAAGAGCAGGCAGTGGTCTTAACTGCTGAGCCATCTCTCCAGCCCCAAGAATTTTCTTTAGAAAAACTACCCCTATGTAGAAGAGCCAAGGCAGGTATTTCATTAGTTATAATTCAGTAGCCCCGGCTATATGTGGTGGTCACACCTGTAATGCCGGCCATTTGGGAGGCTGAGACAGACAAGGGTTCATTATAAGGGCAAGGCCTCACGGGGCCATACATTTGTATCAGGCCAGCCTGGGCTACAATGAGATCTCAAAAATAAAACAAACCAGCTGGGCAGTGGTGGCGCACGCCTTTAATCCCAGCACTTGGGAGGCAGAGGCAGGCGGATTTCTGAGTTCGACGCCAGCCTGGTCTACAGACTGAGTTCCAGGACAGCCAGGGCTACACAGAGAAACCCTGTCTCGAAAAACCAATAAAATAAAATAAAATAAAACAAAACAAAACAAGAATATTTCTCCCACGGAGTCCCTTCTACTCTCAGGAGTTCTCTCTCAATTTTCCTTAATAAATCCATGTTCATTCTGTTCAAAAATATATAAAAACAAAACAAAAAAAATTCTAGTCTTCATTCTAAAACCAGAAGACTAGGAAAAAATTATTATTTTGGTATGAACAATTTATTTTGCTAAGGAAAAAACAAACAAACAAAAACCCAAACCTCTGAAGCTTAAGAATACCAAGGGCTGAAGTAAAGAGGAATATTTTAGATGGCTTTAATCATAGCATGAAGCCTGGACAGGCTTGCAGGTATATGCATATCTGAATGAGTACTGGCAGACACACAGGTCTCTACGTATCCCTACGTACAGATGAAATTGGCAAGACTGAAAACATTGATCATGAGCACAGAACAACTGGAGCTGAAATACAGACTTCCCCTCCTCCATCCCTTGAACCTCAAGTATTATCACATAGTTCCATCACCTCCCATGTTACCAGGTAAGGCCTCATCTCTCCATCTCTTATTTCACCACTGTATAGAGCAGAAATATAACAGGATTTTACCAAATATAAGTCCATCTTACCAAGTGCTCTTGCTACAGCCAGAAAAGGAATCTGGTCAATGACTGTGCTCCTTCTAACAGGTCCACTGTGAGTGAGCCGAGGTCTTTTCCAAACTACACGATTCACTCCAGACTTGTTCATCACACTAAAAAGTGAACAGAGTTTATAAGTAATCTAAATGATTAAAATACAACTAAGCCTGATATGTTAGGAATTAATGAGACTGTATTACCACAAAATAATGACATAAATTCAAGTACAAAGATATAATAAACCACAATTCTTGCTATAGAAAGACAGACAAAACAGGGTAGGATTTACATGAGAGGAATTTGACTAGATTAGGCCAACCAGAACCAATTGCAAATAATATGAAAATGAAGAGACAGGTCAAAGCACAGGACGACAGGACTCAAACAATAAGGAGGGTAAAAAAGAGCCTTGATAAACAGACAACATTTATATACAATAAATTTAAAAGGGTTCTCTGGTTTCGTTGAGGGATGAGGGACACAGAAGAAAGTCAGCTGCAATCTTTCTGGTTTGAAGATAACAGGAGCTGGGCATGCTGACTCAGACCTCTAGTCCCCGAGAAGGTTGTGACAGAAGGCTCAGCACCTCTCTGGAGTACAGATTCCTAGATATGTAGATGGTTCTGTAATTCAAAGCATGAAACTAGACCTGGAGAACACAACAGCTTTATAGATACATATCTGGGAGTTACAGGATAGGAAAATCTTCCTGTAACTTTGCCAAAGAAACAATAAAAATCTATAAAGGAGTTGGTCACCTCAGGGTAACTAAAACTTTTGTATGGTTAACTTTCTTTAAAAAAAAAAAAAAATCAAAGTAGAATGGAGATGATTGCTAATCCTGTGCTTGGTGTAACGGAATGGGGCTTAGAACAAACTGAACCTTATTTCAAATTAACCATGTTTTCTCTATGTCATGCCCTCCAACAAACACCAACACACACACACACACACACACACACACAGAGCTTCTCTGATTTTTTTTTAAATGTCAATAGAGGGGCTAGAGAGATAGCTGAGTCTATAAAGCGCCTGCCTTGAAAACAGGAGAACTTTAGTTCTATCCTCAGGAACCAAATAAAAGCCAGGCATGCTGGTGCTGGTGGTACACGCTTAAGATGAATGCAGGCCGTGGAGGCAGACAGAAGGGTCCCTGGAGCTCACTGGCCATTCAGCCTACACAAGTCAGCAAGGCCAGGCCAAAGACAGAAACAGCTTAAACACCAGGTGAACAAACCAGGTCCCAAGGTATGGTGGCATGGGTGCCTGTAATCCTACCTACTAAGGAGACTGGGTGGGAGTATCTTGAAATTTAAGGTCACCTGGACAATATAATGAGAACCCCATCTCCAAATATAATCAAGGGGAGCAGAAAGATATTCTGGGGTTTAGGGTTTTGCCACCAAGGCTGATGACTTAAGTTCTATCCACAAGGCCCACATATTAGAAGGAAAGAGTTGGTTCCTGCAAGATGTTCTCTGATCTTTATTCATGCCTACACACAAAAACAAATGTAATAAAAAATTAAAAGTTGACAGAAGATATGCAAACCACTTGATATGAAGACTTTCCCCACCCCACTGGTGGAAACTGAACACTGAGCCTTGAGCTTTCGAGGCACCCACTTGATTTGCCTCTAGCCCAACATACAGATTTGCCAGATAGTCTCACTATTAATAAAAAAATCTGACACACTGGTACATGTGTCACCTTATTAGTTTACTGTATTTGAGTAGCAGGACTCTATCTCCCTAAACTAAATGAACATTAATTTACACTGAGAGTCAATTAGCTTCACAGCATGGAAAACTAGACTAGGGATACCACTCAGTTGTAGAGTATTTGACTAGCACATAAGAGCCCTTAGGCTCAATATCCAGTATTACAGAAGAAAAGGAAAAAAAGAACAAAACCCTGGAGAAAGGATAGTAGTAATGGATGAATGCACTGAAGCACTTGACGGTACAAGCCTGTCAACCTGAACTCAGATCTCCAGGACATAAATGCAGGGACTTCTGTAATCCCAGCACTCCTCCAGGGAGATAGAAGACAGAGATAAGAGTCCTTGGAAGCTTTCTGGCCACCTAGCATGTTGTATTCAACAGAAAACCAGCAAAGAAACCCTGTGTCACAAGGTAGAAGGCAGGGAGCAATGCCCTAGTAGTCCTGTGACCTCCACACTTTCCAGGGCACGCACACTCCCAGACAAGGCTGACAGGGAGAGAGTAAGTAGCCAAGTTCACCTAAAGAGGACAAGCAACAAGAACAAAGGCCAAACCAGGAGAGCCGAGCAACAGTGGGAAATGGTCAATCTACACTGGCCTACATTAACACAATGCTAGCGAACTTAAGTAGGAAATGCCAAACTGATTCTATAGCTTAATTTTTATTAAACTTAAGCAGTCACATGTGGCCAGTGGTCATCACTGATATGGTGACAGTACAGCTGAAACAGATTGAAACAGAATAACCAAAAATGTCAATATAGAGCAGAATTGCAAAAAGTCCCTTGTTCACCATCCTTTTGGAGAATAAGTTCATTTTCAGTTCTAAAACCAAGGAGAGGTAGAAGACGAAAGGCAGTCACTTTCTTATGTTTCTTAAGCTGAAGATCAAACGGAGAGAATGAAGTAAACTGGCCATCCACAAGAACATCATCAACCTGGAGAAGTGCATGCAGAGTGAATGCCAGTCAGCATTCTGTCTTCGAACCACCTTAAAGCCCAAGTGTTCTCTCTAAAAGACTACACCTGACAGGTGAGCCTCAGCACAGAGCAATTCCAGCAGCTGTCTTCAATACAAATGTACTGAGAGTTCCCCTGATATTTCACTGACAAGGATATTACAGTCCTTGTGTGTCTGAGAAACAAGACAAATAATGGTACTGTTTGCTTAAGAAAAAAAAACAGTCTAAAACCAAAGCAATATTACAAGACACTACTTTTACTGCAAACTCTGCTGTTGTTCTGTATTAAAAGGTAAATGGAGAGGAACGGCCTGACATGCAGAGAGCTGACTGCACATCAACAGAAGGCTGCAAAAACAAGAGTGCTGGCCAACAGCCTAGGTCGGGACTGAGGGAAGACAGGAAATATAAAATGGCTCAATTTTTGCAAAAATACACCTGCTCCCAAATGGCGAAAGGCATGTGTCCAACTGTCCAGATGGTATTTTCAAATGAAAAGGCAAAAACTATAAACTCCTTTTAAATGCTATTAAAAATCAAAGAAAAAATAAAATAAAATAATAACTTTAAAAATTCAAGTTGAAAAATAAGAAAATACCCTGGCAGTGGTGGTGCATGCCTTTAATCCCAGCACTTGGGAAGTAGAGGCAGGTGGATTTCTGAGTTCAAGGCCAGCCTGGTCTACAGAGTGAGTTCCAGGACAGCCAGGGCTAAACAGAGAAACCCTGTCTCGAAAAAACGAAACGAAAACAAACAATAAAAGATTGTGAGGGCCAGGTATGGTGGCACAATCAGAAAGCATTCGCAGACAATCTCTGTGAGATGGAAGCCAATCTGATTTACAGCCAAAGCTACATAGTGAGACCCTGTCTCAAAAAATAATAAATAAATAAGTAAATAAATCATTATGGAAAAATGGGAATACAAGTCAGCAGGAGGGTCTTGCTTGGCATGCATAAGACTCTCAGTTCAATCTCAAGTAACACACACACACACACACACACACACACACACAGGAGGAGGAGGGAGAAAGAGAGACACGGAGGAAGGGGAGTATAGTACTAGTAGATGAAAGAGAATAAACAAACTGGGGAAAACAAGTATATGCACTGTCTCTCATAGGATCAAACAGACTATAACCTGAAAACAGATTCATTTAAGATTGCCTGTTATAGAACAAACATAATAAAAATATCCAAGACAGCAATTTCAAGGACAAAGGAAATCTTGAAAGAAATCCTTAGGACTCTCAGGAGCTCACTTGTAGCCACCGAAATGGCTGCCTTGAGGCCTTGGCTGTCAGGAAACTTGCTTTGTAGATAATATTGACCTCAAATCTATAGCAGTCTCCCTGCCTCTGCTCCAAAATGCTGGAATTACAGTCAGTTGCCACCATGGATGGCTTAACAGATAAGTTTTCAATAAACAAGACCCCACTCTGTAATTCAGGCCTGCTTACAATTTACTATTTAACTTGGGCTGGCTACCAACTCATGGCAATCCTGTTTTACCCTCTAGAATGCTGGGATAGCAGGCATGAGCCCCAATTCCCGACATAATCAAGTAAGTTTCCTATATCCCAGGAATTCAGCATCTTCTCACAAGACTGTAACTGCAGGGCTAGAGTGTTGGCTCAGCACTGAAGAGCACTTACTGCTCTTACAGAGAACCCAAGGTCCATTCCCAGCAGCCTCACTGGTGGCTCACAGGCACTCTAATTCCAAGTCCAGGAGATCTTCTGGACTCCACAGTCACCTGCATATATGTGGCATACATTCAAATGCATATATACATACACATAAAATAAATAAAGACCTAACTACAAGGACTGAACACAAGTTAAACTGCACACTTGTTGGAAGCCACAGCTATGTTTGCAAAGTCTCTAGCCAGATAGAGCTTCATTTCAGGGTCATTTTATAATAAGCAATGCTGTCCCACAACAGAGCTGACATTTGTTTATCTAAACCAGAAAACGTACAAGAAGATAAACTCAAGGCCACCTTTCAGCAAAATAAAGACATACGCCCTGTCAGCCTCCTATTCAATAAGGGGTATGTGACTGTCCAAGCAATTACTCAATGCAACATAGAAAAAATTAGCCTGTGTCTCTACTACATTGCTTAGATTTTTTTGAAATTCTAAGTTTAAGGTTAAAACCTAAAAGGTGAAGCTGATACACATTAAAAAAGTGTCTTTCAAAATGTAGTCTGGAGATTGCTCAAGAAATGCCAAAGTTTTCTAAGCAGGTGTGCAGAGTCAGCTGTTTTCATCACGAGGGCCGTGTGTATAGAATAGTTTTTCAGCAGTGGAATGACTGGCTATGCTACAGAACCCCAGGTGCAAGTGGTTAAATGATAAAGCCATGTACTACAAACCCTGTATGGGGGCTTCTACAAGTCCTAACCATATACTATTCTGAAATAAGCAAAACTATGGCAGTGAACAGGTCAGTGGTTACCAACAATAGGAATGGGCACTGAATAGGCAGAGTGCACAGATGATGTCTGTTTTGTTTTTTGGAAAAGTATCTCTACTATGTAGTTCAGGCTATATGGCCCAAGATGGGCACAAACTTACAGGTACACACTCTCGTGGCTGGTACTGCATAATAAAACTACTTTCCAGGTAATACACTTACTCTTCCCCGGGCTTGGTGACACACACTTTAATCCCAGTGCTTGAAATGTAGAGGTAGAGGATCTCTGTGAGTTTGAAGCTAACCTGGCCCACACAGTGTCTCAAAAAAATAAACAATTATATTAAAATGTGTATATCCAGCTATTGCAACCAAAGGTAACATTCTACAACAGTCTAAAGACAGAAGATAAGAGAGACTAGCTGTCACCTGCTAACACTGCAGAGTTCTGCAAAAATGGAAAAGCATGCCAGTCCTGTTAAATGAAGTGTTTTCTCTCACTGTAGATACATACATACATGTCCGAAGAGACTTAAAAAGGAGAACACTTTTCTAAATATCTAGGATTACAATAAAGATAAACTGTAAAAATAGTATCTGCAAGGCACATGGCATAGTCTAACTGTTCTGCTCTGACCAGATTCTGAAGGTCTTATGTCAGTATTTATTTGAAAGGCTTACAATAAAATTCTACCTATTGTTACTTGAGATATTACTTCTCCTTTAGGGCCATTTTATATATAAGCAATTCAAAATAATAAAGTAAATATGAATATATAGATATTTTACAACAAGCAAATGAAAGCTCCTAATACTAGAAGATTAACTGCTTTAAAAAGGAAACAGAACAAGTATAGTTGGCCGTGCATGTAATCCCAGCAAAGCACTTGGGAGAAGAGGCAGGAAGATCAGGAGCTCCAGGTCAGGCTCAGCTACATAAGATTCTATTTCAAAAAAAAAAGAGAGTAGGAGACAAGAAGGAGGAGTCATACATAATCCCAGAACTGAGGAAACTAAAGCAGAGGATAACAACCTGTAAATCAGCCTGGGCTGCACAGTGAGTCACACAGCAGGCTGGCCTGTATAACAAAACCTTGCCTCAATTATAAAAGGGAGTAGTGGGGTAGATGTAGAAAGACAAAAGATAGAGCGGACATAGTCAGCTAACCAGAACCAAAATAAGACAGACAAAACAAGTGATTACCTCCCGCCAAGTCCTTCGATTCTTTCTCTTTCCTTGGGAAGTTCTGGCTTGTGATCTTGTGTCACCTCCACAGCTCTCACAAAATCATCCTTTGGGTCATCCTGAATTCCAAGGACCACGCCAGAGTCACCTACATGAGCTACATACATCTTCATGCCCCGGATGATAACCACACTGGCAGTTGTCCCGGACGTGCTGGGAAGACCTGTCATAGTCTTTGGCCATTCTGCTGTAATGAGAAAAAAAACATTTTATATTTTACTTCTCCAGATATACACATTAAAACAGTTATCAGAATATAAAAAGCAACCTATCTTTAATTAGCATGTTAACACTTGAGTTTGTACAGCAAAAAGTTTAAGAAAAACATCTTGAGCTGATATAGCTCAGTAGCAGAGCAGTATTCTCTAGATCTTAGATGCAAATCCTAGTACAGAATGAATGGGACGGAGGGAAGATGGGAGGGGGAGGAAGGGTGGGCTTAGAATCCAGTTGTCTGAGGTAGGGTCTCTATTACTGTGATAAAACACCTTGACCACCATGCAGTGGTGGCGCACACCTTTAATCTCAGAATTTAGGAGGCAGAGACAGGAGGATTTCTGAGTTCAAGGCCAGCCTGGTCTACAGAGTGAGTTCCAGGACAGCCAGGGCTATACAGAGAAACCCTGTCTCGAAAAATCAAAAAAAAAAAAAGATTTATTTATTGTGTACAGTGTTCTGCCTGCATATATGCCTGCACACCAGAAGAGGATGCCAGATCCCATTACAGATGGTTATGAGCCACCATGTGGTTGCTACGAATTGAACTCAGGACCTCTGGAAGAGCAGTCCAGCACTCTCAACCTCTGAGCCATTTCTCCAGTCCCAAGAAAGGGCTTATTTCATCTTACATTTTCATATTGTATTCCATCTTCAAAGTCAGGGCAGGAACTCAAGGCAGGAACCTGGAGGTAAGAACTGATGGCAGAGACCATGAAGGAGGTCTTGCTTCTCGTGGCTTTCCCATCCTGCCTTCTTAAGAGAACCCTGGACTACCAGCCCAGGGATGGTACTGCCTATAGTGAACTGGGCCCTCCCGCATCAACCATCAAGCAAGAAAATGCACCACAGGGTTGACCAGAGGCCAATCTGGTCAAGTTTTTTCTCAGCTGAGGTTCCCTCTTCCAAAATGATTCTATCTTGTGTCAAGTTGACATAGAACTAACTAGAACACTACCTGAGAATTTAAATTAAATCCTCTAATCAACAAATGTATAAATAATATAACTTGAATAAAACTATAAACCAATACTGAGAGAAAAAAATTACAGGAATAAATTTTCTTCTTCCATGTACTATGAAGAGAAGCAGAGGTGTGTTAAGTTTTCTGTGTTTTCTTTCTTAGAAACCTCCTATGTGCCATGCAAGTCTACCACTAAGCAACAACCAAGCTCTGCAGTATAGTTGGTTGAAATACCATTGTCAAATTCCAGCAATTATATCTTTCCAGAAAAGAAATAGCCACTTGGTTTTATTTTAAACAACGTATAAATATTCAAGTGTTTGTTTTTTTGTTGTTGTTGTTTTTAGGATTTTTTTTTTTTTTTTTTGAAACAAGATATCACTATGTAGCCCTGACTGGCTTGGCATTTGCTATATAGACCATGCTAACCTAATCTTGAACTCAAAGACTCTACCTCTGCGCCTCTGCCTCTGCCTCCCATATTTTCATCTGAGGGTGGGGGGAGTATACATGTGTATGTGATTGACTATTAGCCCAAACAGGCCAGAAGAGGCCATCAAATTCCGTGGAGCTGGAGTTATAGGAAGTTGTTAGTCTCCTAATGTAGGTGCTGGGAACTGAAGGCAGGTCCTCTGCAAAAGCAGGATGTGCTCTTAACTCTAAACCACCTCTCCGCCCACCTAACAACATTTACTGAACACCATGTACAAGGTTCTATACAAAGAAGATTGCACATATTACTTCAAATAATATTTACAGTAAGCCTGTAAAACATAAAATTATTCCCCAGCCAGGCAGTGGTGGTGCACACTTTAATACCAGAAGTCAGGAGGTAGAGGCAGGCAGATGTCTGAGTTCAAGGCTAACCTAGTCTACAAAGTAAGTTCCAGGACAGCCCAAGCTACAAAGAGAAACCCTGTCTTGAAAAACAAAAACAAAACAAATTATTCCTATTTCATCTTACAAATGAAGAAATCAATACTTTGCATGGTTAAAAAGGTTGCTTAAGATAACTTAAATATTAAATAACAGAACTCTTTAGTGGCAGTCACAATTCTGTAGTACTAAACTATAGCTGTAAGTTCATGATAGTAGACTGAATCACTTACTCACATATTCTGCCCACCAAAACTCTACTGAAAGGACAAAGTATAAAAGTAACCTCATAGCCAGGCAGTGGGGGCCACGCCTTTAATCCCAGCACTTGGGAGGCAGAGACGGGCAGATCTCTATGAGTTCAAAGCCAGCCTGGTCTTCAGAGTGAGTTCCAGGACAGCCAGGGCTACACAGAGAAACCCTGTCTCGAAAAACCGAAAAAAAAAAAAAAAAAAGTAATCTCATAGCAGACACGAAGCACAGTAAAGGTCACAAGCAAATATGAGGGAGTCCTGTAAGTCTGAGCAAACAAAGTTATACCAGGATAACTGCAGAAGGCAGCCATCTGATAAGCAAGAAAGGTTAGTAAGAAGGAATAAATTGGTTCTCCTTAACTGAGTTCAAGAAAACACAGTAAAGGCTGAAGATAGTGGGTGGTAAACCAAGGCTGGAGCCACAGCTCAGCAGTGACAAGCACTTGCTGCTCAGTCATGAGATCACAGCACTCACCCCTCTAACTCCAGCCATAAGGAATCCAACCAACAGCTTCTGGCCTCCTGTGTACCCACAAGTTTACTTAATAAATTACCAGGCGCAGAATCAGAAATACTTCACAGAATGGAAGAAGCTATACAAAATGTTCCTACAACTGAAATCAGTCAGACAGGCCACCTAAAGGAACAATATGCCTAAATAGGCCTTGAACCAAAGAGAAAACCAAAAAGCACGCAAAGGCATTCGATTTCTCTTCAGCCATCTGATAAGTAGTAATTAAAAACCACAAGAGAGCACAGCAAGGTCCATCTGCTTAAAGTATGACACAGCAAATGTGGTTAGAAATGTGGAGCAACACACACTTCAATCACGTACTGAGGGGATCGTGAGAGTAAACTGGAACACTGCAGGAGCACTGGGTATCATGTGAGAGGGAAGACAGACATCCTCCTCAACCACCCTAGGAATGCACCACACATTACTGCAGAAACACATGGCCACAGCAGCACTATTCCCAAAGGGTAAAGAAAAGTAAACATCAATCCTGATGCCCTTCTGATTCTATACAATGCCTAAGACTCTCAGAACCTCCCGAGATAAAGGAGATATACAGTGACTTACCACAAAAAATCCTGTGTTCAATACACACACACCTGACCAAACTACTAAAAACATCAGCAAGCAGCACAGAACGAAGGTTCAAGTGATAATTACTCCTTGGAAGTAGATAGAAACATGAAGACACAGTGGCAGAAAACTAATCCTACCTGTACTAGAAGGCTGAAGTGGGAAGATCAACAGTTTAAGGCAAGCTTGGGCAACTTCATGAGACTATCTCACGAAAGTAAAAAGGGAAGCCTACCTAGAATGCACTGACTTCCATATTCAATACCCATCAATACACAGGGTCACACAATAAGACCAGCATAGATATATAGTATGCATACAATACGGGCAATGTCCTCTTCTCTCTCTCTCTCTTTTTTTTTTTTTCATTTTTTTCATACTTTCTTTACATTTCAAATGTTTCCCCCTTTCTAGATCTCCCCTTTGGAATCTCCCCATTACCTCCCCCTCCCCCTGCCACTATGGGGGTATTCCCCCACCCACCAACCCACTCTCATCTTCCCTCCTTGGCATTCTCCTATACTGGGAGATCTAACACCCTCAGGCCTAAGGGCCTCTCCTCCCGCTGATGGCTAACAAGACCCTCCTCTGCTGCATACATGGCCAGCACCATGGGTCCTTCCATGTGTGTTCTTCGGTTGGTAATCCGGTCTCCGGGAGTATCGAGGGGTCAGGCCAGTTGCCACTGTTGCTCACTCCCTGAGGCTGCAAACTCCCTCAGCTCCTTCAGTCCCTTCTCCAAGTCCTCCATTTGGGACCTCACACTCAGCCCTACGGTCCCTATGATGTGACTCTTGGGTATTTCGAACTTTTGGGCTAATAACCACTTATCATTGAGTACATAACATGTTCATTCTTTTGTGACTGCGTTACCTCACTCAGGATATTTTCAAGTTCCATCCATTTGCCTGCAAATTTCATGAAGTCATTTTTTTTTTAATAGCTGAGTAGTATTCCACTGTGTAAATGTACATTTTCTGTATCCATTCCTCTGTAGAGGGACATCTGGGTTGTTTCCAGCTTCTGGATATTATAAATATGGCTGCTATGGACATAGTGGAACATGTGTCTTTATTACATGTTGGAGCATCTTCTGGGTATATGCCCAGGAGTGGAATAGCTGGGTCCTCAGGTAGTATTATGTTCATTTTTCTGAGGGAACGCCAAACTGATTTCCAGAGAGGTTGTATCAGCTTGCATTCCCACCAGCAGTGGAGGAGTGTTCCTCTTTCTCCACATCCTCGCCAACATCTGCTGTCACCTGAGTTTTTGATCTTAGCCATTCTGACTGGTGTAAGGTGGAATCTCAGGGCTGTTTTGATTTGCATTTCCCTGATGAGTAAGGATGTTGAACATTTCTTTAGGTGCTTCTCAGCCATTTGAGTTTCCTCAGTTGAGAACTCTCTGTTTAGCTCTGTTCCCCATTTTTTTGATAGGGCTATTTGGATCTTTTTTCTAGCTTCTTGAGTTTTTGGTATACATTGGATATTAGAGCTCTATCGGACGTAGGATTGGTAAAGATCTTTTCCCAATCTGTAGGTTGCCGTTTTGTCCTATTTACAGTGTCCTTTGCCTTACAGAAGCTTTGTAATTGTATGAGGTCCCATTTGTCGATTCTTCATCTTAGAGCACAAGCCACTGGTGTTCTGTTCAAGAACTTTTTCCCTGTGCCCATGTGTTCAAGACTTTTCCCACCTTCTCTTCTATTAGATTCAGTGTATCTGGTTTTATGTGAAAGTCCTTGATCCACTTGGACTTGAGCTTTGTACAGGGAGATAGGAATGGATCAATTCACAGTCTTCTACATGTAGACCGACAGTTGAACCAGCACCATTTATTGAAGATGCTGTCATTTTTCCACTGGATGGTTTTAGCTCCTTTGTCAAAGATCAAGTGACCATAAGTGTGTGGGTTCATTTCTGGGTCTTCAATTCTATTCCATTGATCTACCTGCCTGTCACTGTACCAATACCATGCAGTTTTATCACTACTGCTCTGTAGTACAGCTTGAGGTCGGGGGGGATTCCCCTAGAAGTCCTTTCATTGCTGAGAATAGTTTTTGCTATCCTGGGTTTTTTGTTATTCCATGTGAATTTGAGAATTGTTCTTTCTAAGTCTATGAAGAATTGAGTTGGGATTTTGATGGGGATTTCATTGAATCTGTAGATTGCTTTCAGCAGGATGGCCATTTTAACTATATTAATCCTGCCAATCCATGAGCATGGGAGATCTTTCCATCTTCTGAAGTCTTCTTCAATTTCTTTCTTCAGACACTTGAAGTTCTTGTCATATAGATCTTTCACTTGTTTGGTTAGAGTCACCCCAAGATATTTTATATTGTTTGTGACAATTGTGACATTTCCCTAATTTCTTTCTCAGCCTGTTTATCCTTCAAGTATAGGAAGGCTATTGATTTACTTGAGTTAATTTTGTATCTGGCCACTTTGCTGAAGGTGTTTATCAGCTGCAGCAGATCTCTGGTGGAGTTTTTTGGGTCACTTAAGTATACCATCATATCATCTGCAAATAGTGATATTTTTATTTCTTCCTTTCCAATTTGTATCCCTTTGACCTCCTTTTGTTGTTTGATTGCTCTAGCTAGAACTTCAAGTACTATATTGAATAGATAGGGAGAGGGCAGCCTTGCCTAGTCCCTGATTTTAGTGGGATTGCTTTGAGTTTCTCTCCATTTAGTTTGATGTTAGCCACTGGTTTACTGTATATTGCTTTTACTATGTTTAGGTAGGCTCCTTGAATTCCTCATCTTTCCAAGACTTTTATCATGAAGGGATGTTGAACTTTGTCAAATGCTTTTTCAACATCTAACGAAATGTCCATGTGGGTTTTTTTGAGTTTGTTTATGTAGTGGATTACATTGATGGATTTCTGGGTATTGAACCATCCCTGCATCCCTGGGATGAAGCCTACTTGGTCATGGTGAATGATCGTTTTGATGTGTTCTTGGATTCGGTTTGCAAGAATTTTATTGAGTATTTTTGCATCGATATTCATAAGGGAAATTGGTCTGAAGTTTTATTTTATTGTTGGGTCTTTGTGGGGTTTTGGTATCAGTGTAACTGTGGTGTCATAGAATGTATTGGTTAGTGTTCCTTCTGTTTCTATTTTGTGGAATAGTTTGAAGAGTATTGGTATTAGGTCTTCTTTGAAGGTATGTTAGAATTCTGCACTGAACCCATCTGGTCCTGGGCTTTTTTTGGTTGGGAGACTTTTAATGACTGCTTCTATTTCTTTAAGGGTTATGGGACTGTTTAGACGGTTTATCTGATCCTGATTTAACTTTGGTAATTGGTATCTGTCTAGAAACTTGTCCATTTCATCCAGATTTTCCAATTTTGTTGCGTATAGGCTTTTGTAGTAGAATCTGATGTTTTTTTTTTAATTTCCTCAGAATCTGTTGTTATATCTCCCTTTTCATTTCTAATTTTGTTAATTTGCATACTGTCTCTGTGCCCTCTGGTTAGTCTGGCTAAGGGTTTATCTATCTTGTTGATTTTCTCAAAGAACCAGCTCCTGGTTTTGTTGATTCTTTGTATAGTTCTTTTTGTTTCTACTTGGTTGATTTCAGCCCTTAATTTGATTATTTCCTGCCTTCTACTCCTCTTGGGTGTATTAGCTTCTTTTTGTTCTAGAGCTTTCAGGTGTGCTGTTAAGCTGCTAGTATATGCTCTCTCCAGTTTCTTTCTGGAGGCATTCAGAGCTATGAGTTTTCCTCTTAACACTGCTTTCATTGTGTCTCATAGGTTTGGGTATGTTGTACCCAACATTCATTTCATTTTCATTAAATTCTAGGAAGTCTTTAATTTCTTTATTTCTTCCTTGACCAAGTTATCATTGAGTAGAGCATTGTTCAGCTTCCATGTGTATGTGGGCTTTCTGTTGTTGCCATTGAAGACCAGCCTTATTCTGTAGTGATCTGATAGGAGGCATGGGATTATTTCAATCTTCTTATATCTGTTGAGGTTTGTTTTGTGACCAATTATATGATCAGTTTTAGAGAAGGTACCATGAGATGCTGAGAAGAAAGTATATTCTTTTGATGTAGGATGAAATGTTCTATAGATATATATTAAATCCATTTGGTTCATAACATCTGTTAGCTTCACTGTGTCTCTGTTTAGTTTATGTTTCCAAAATCTGTCCATTGTTGATAGTGGGGCGTTGAAGTCTCCCACTATTATTGTGGGGGGTGCACTGTGAACTTTGAGCTTTAGTAAAGTTTCTTTTATGAATGTGGGAGCCCTTGCTTTCGGGGCATAGATGTTCAGGATTGAGAGTTCTTCTTGGTAGATTTTTCCTTTGACGAGTATGAAATGTCCTTCTTTATCTTTTTTGATGACTTTTGGTTGAAAGTCGATTTTATCCAATATTAGAATAGCTAACCCAGCCTATTTCTTGGGGCCATTTGCCTGGAAGATTGTTTTCCAGCCCTTTACTCTGAGGTAGTGTTTGTCTTTAACACGGAGGTGTGTTTCCTGGATGCAGCAAAATGCTGGGTCTTGTTTATGGATCCAGTCTGTCAGTCTATGTCTTTTTATTGAGGAATTGAGACTATTGATGTTAAGAGATATTAAAGAATAGTGATTGTTGCTTCCTGTTATTTTCGATGTTGTTTATATGTTTGTGTGGCTATCTTCTTTCGAGTTTGTTGAAAGATTACTTTCTTGCTTTTTCTTGGGTGTTGTTTCCCTCCTTGAGTTGGCATTTTCCATCTATGATTCTTTGTAGGGCTGGGTTTGTGGAAACATACTGTGCAAATTTGGATTTGTCATAGAATATTTTGGTTTCACCATCTACAATTATTGAATGTTTTGCTAGGTATAGCAGCCTGGACTGGCATTTGTGTTCTCTTAGAGTCTGTATGAGATCTGTCCAGGATCTTCTAGCTTTCATAGTCTCTGGTGAGAAGTCTGGTGTAATTCTGATAGGTCTGCCTTTGTATGTTACTTGTCCTTTTTCCCTTACTGCTTTTAATATTCTTTCCTTATTTTGTATATTTGGTGTTTTGCTTATAATATGCCAGGAAGAATTTCTTTTCTGGTCCAGTCTATTTGGAGTTCTGTAGGCTTCTTGTATATTTATGTTCATCTCTTTCTTTAGGTAAGGAAAGTTTTCTTCTATAATTTTGTTGAAGATATTTACTGGTCCTTTATGTTGGGAATCTTCAGTCTCTTCTATACCTATTATCCTCAGGTTCTGCCTTCTCATTGAATCCTGGATATTCTGGATGTTTTGGGTTAGGAGTTTTTTGCATTTTGTGTTTTCATTGACTGTTGTGTCCATGTTTTCTATGGTATCTTCCGCACCTGAGATTCTCTCTTCCATCTCTTGTACTCTGTTGGTGATGCTTGCATCTATGACTCCTGATTTCTTTCCTAGGTTCTCTAACTCCAGGGTTGTCTCCCTTTGTGATTTCTTTATTGTTTCTAGTTCTGTTTTTAATTCCTGAATGGTTTTGTTCATTTGTTTGATTGCGTTTTCCTCTAATTCTGCCTATTTGATTGTGTTCTCCTATAATTCTTTAAGGGATTTTTGTGTGTCCTCTTTAAGGGCTTCCAGTTGTTTACTTGTGTTCTCTTGTATTTCTTTAAGGGTATTATTTCCTTCTTAAAATCTTTTATCATCATCATGAGACGTGATTTTAACTCTGAGTCTTGCTTTTCTGGTATGTTGGGGTATCCAGGGCTTGCAGTGGTGGGAGAGCTGGGTTCTGATGATGCCAAGTAGTCTTGGTTTCTGTTCCTTGTGTTCTTGCCCTTGCCTTTCGCCATCTGGTTATCTCTGGTGTTAACTGGTCTTACTCTCTCTGACCTGTGGCTTGTCTTTCCTGCAAGCCTCGGTGTCAATACTCATTAGAGACCAGTTCTCTCTGTGCTTAAAGGTGGGTCGGCACTCATGGTATACCAGCTCTCTCCTGGCACTATTTGAGTATGGAGCCCTATGTCACAGGATCTGCTCTCCAGCCACCCAAAGCAACCAGATCCCCGTTCCTCAGTCCCTGTGACCTGGGTATTCCAGGTGGGTCCCTCTGAGCAGTCAGTCTTGCCCCCACTCCTGGGAAGCTAGCTTTCTCCCAGCGCTATTTGGCTATGGAGCCCTGGTGGCCCAGGCAGAGGTCTCCCACCATAGATGGAAACCGGAAGCCCTCCTCTCTACCTGGGCAGTATATACACTTATTCGTTACTAACATTTAGTCATCATGATGCTATACATGTAGTTCTAGCTCCAGGGAGACAGAGGCAGGAGAGTTGATGAGTTCACAACCAGCCTGGTCTACATATCATATCCTAAGCTAACCAGGGCTACACAGGAAGACCCTGTATGTCTAAATAAATAAATAAACAATAACAAAAGACAAATTCAGAAAAACAAAAACTTACTAAAGGCATACAAGTAATTGAGTCATGTTCAAAATTCACCTAAAATAAAATGGGGTGTTGTGTGAAAATAAGACAGTCAAACCTACAATGATATTTAAATTACATTTCTGAACCTGACTTGATGGTACACACCTGTAATATCAGCACTTGGGAGGTAGAAGGAGGAGGATCAAGAGTTCAAGTTTATCTTCAGCTACATACAGAATTCTTGGGCAGCCTGGGCTTTATGAACCATTGATTCAAAAAGAAAATTTAAAGTCTGGCATAATAGTGAATGTCTTTAGTCTAGAAGGGAAAAGCAAGTGGATCTCTGGTTAACATGGTGAGTAGCAGGTCAGCCTGGGCTCTGACCATATATCAAGAAAAAAAAAAAAAATAGGTGGGGGAGGAGGAGAAAAGAAAAATTTTGAAAAGATGGCTCAGCAAGCAAAGGCACTTGCCCCCAAGTCCCTGGAATCCATAAGGCCAAGAAAGCCAATTCCTACAAGCTGCCCTCTGAACTTCACAAGCTGCTGTACCACATGTATCCACACATCTACAAAATAATTACACAGATAAATGTAAGAGAACACCATGAGCAAACTGCATGAACAAATAGATATTCTGCAATGGACTAAAAATAATGAAATTCCCTCAAAATGCCACCTCTATCATGTTACAGTTTGTCTCAGCTGTAGTTCTGAATTTAAACCAATCTATTTATAGCATTTGATAACTGAGTTAAAGCAGCCCACCACCTGTTCTTTAATATTCTCTTACATGTTTTCAAAAACAAAAAACAAAAACCTATAACCTTGGTTTTTAGTGTTTTGTGAAGGTTTTGCTGTTTTTAAGACGAAGTACCTCACTGTTTTCCAGGCTAGAGGGAACCCACAGTCGTTCTACCTCATCCAGACAAATGTAATAGGACCATGGGCTACGCCCCACTACACCAGGCCCAGGATAAATCTGTAACATAACTAACTTCACACCTATATGGGTAGCTAAGGCAGGAGGATCCCTAGAGTCCCTGAGTTCAAAGCTTGTGTTATGCTGAGCTGACCAATTGTGTGCTCCTGCAAAGAACCCTGTCTGTCCTTCAGAGCAGGGGCATTGGGGAGAGGGGGTGTTGTTGTTGTTGCTGTTGTTTTCCTTTATAACCCAGATTTCCTTTATTACTAGGAGCAACCACCAAATCCTCTTGCCTCAACCTCCCTACAAACTGGGATTTCAATCTTACCCTGAACCAGGTAAGATTCGGTACCTCTCTTCTTATTCACTTATTTTTAAATATTTGTTTGTTTTGGTGGTGCTAGAGAGTGAATCCAAGATCTTGTGCATCCCAGGCAAGTGAACCACCTCCAGTGTCTTTGTCTGTTTGTTTGTTTTCTAAGATTTTTCATTTATATGTATGTGTGGGGGCCTGCATGCGTGTCTGTGAATCACATGTATGCCTCATGCCTGTGCAGGCCAGAAGAGGACACTGGGTCCCCTAGAACTGGAACCAAACCTGGGTCCTCTGCAGGAGCAGTGAGTACTCTTATATTATGAATCATCTTTCTAGCCCCAATTTTTGAGAAAGGATTTCATTATATAGCACTGGCTGGCTATGCAATGCAAACCAACCCTGAACTCACAGTAATCCTACTGTTTCAGCCTCTGGAGTGCTGGGATTACATTCCCGAGCCACCTTACTCAGCTAAGACTCAGTCTTCTAAAAAAAAAAATTAACTTTTTGAGCTTGGAGTGGTGACATACACCTGTAATCTAAGCTCCTGGGAGATAGAGTCAGGGAATCAGGTTCAAGGGGAGTCTAGGTTACGTGAGATGGATGAAAGGAAGCAGAAAAGAGAGGAAAGGGGGAAGAGAAAGATTTTAATAAAGAAAAAGTTACAATAAGCAAAAAATGTACATGTAGTTTGTGGCAAATGTAAAACTTGGGGCACATATTGTATACCTGCTAGCAATATACTCATTTAACTCTTAGGAAGTGGACAGTACTGTCATCAGCTCCACTTTACAGATAAGGACACTCTGGCATAATAGTCTTATGCAAAGTCACAACACAAGTAAGAAAAGCTTGGATTCAAAACAAACCAAAAATCCCTTCCCAGCTCTTGCCATGTTAGGAAGTCTATTATGGGGAGAATAGATTGTGTATAGGTCTTTGGGGCATGGTGACAGCAATGTTCTCCTCCAAAAAACATACTACAAGCAATTATCACAGTCTCCAAAAATCATAAAGACTGGCACAGATAGTAAAACACAAAGGAGCAGAGCAGATGATCATATATGTTCATATATAAAGTTTATTCATTGCAACAATACGAGAGGTAGCCAAGCATGGCAGCTCAAGTCTGTAATCCAGCACTTGGGAGTCTGAGGCAGGAAGAGCACCATGTGAATTCAAGGCTAGCCTAGGATGCACAGCGAGTTCCAGGACAGCCCAAACTCCAGAGTGAATGTTTGTCTCAAAAAGAAAACGGAAAAAAGTCTGAAAACTCTTGAAAAATAAAACAATTATAAATCAAATGGTACTCAGAAAATTAAATGAGGCTGCAATTTCTAATTCATATTCTTTATTGAAATAAATATAGACTATTCCAGCAAAAAGACCTTAACAAAATTAGAATCCGGCCAAGCCCTCGAGTTTCTGAGAGCTGTTCCTTTGGTGTTGTATTTTCCTTTCTGCTCTGGCAAAAAGTCAGGTTATTTTCTTGAACTACTACTGAGTATTACTCATAGTACCTAATTCCTACAAACAGGAGAATTCTACATAATTGATCCTAAACTGGTTTCTACTGGTATAACAAACACTTAAGACCGGGTAATTGACTATTTATTTTATTTTATTTTATTTTGAAAGGATGTCACTCCTTACCCCAAAGTGGCTCAAATTTCCAGTGACCCTTGAGTTAGGATTACAGGAATTCACAAACAAACACAGCCACATAGTTGAGACCCTATTTAAAAAATAAATCCATTTTTAAAAATTTAAACTACTGCTATATTTGATAACTTAAGAGATGTTTGACAGGTTTTCCATTATAGTCTATTTCCTTTGGAATTAACTATTTTGGGAGAAAGGTATCTGAGGAGATGAAAATACATTTTTAGTGGGTTGTTATCCTTCTGAAACCTGTGACTATGGCATCATTCAGAAAGGGGTCTTTGCAGATGAAAGTAGGTTAAGATCCTTAAAAAGAGATCATCCTGGATTAGAGTAGGCACTTAAAGTGAGAAGGGAAGACAATGCAGAGAAGGGAATACAAAAAGAAGAGGCTGAGATAGAGATACATCCATCTTGAAACCAAGAAAGGCAAAGGATGGCTGACAGCACCAAAGGCAGGCGCAGAACAGATTCTCCCTAAGGAACCCACCCTCATGGCTCCTTGATTTCCAACTTTTGACATCCAAAGCCATAAAAGCATAAGTTTCTATTGTTTCAAACCACTCAGTTATTGGTTATTCGAGAGGGCATTCCTAGGAAGCTAACATAACTGTTGAATAAATTTTCACTAATGAGTTTTGTTTTTTACATTTGCTTATTTATTTTGTGGGCAGGAGGAGATGTGAGCACAGCTTACAGGGGGTCTTAAGACAACTTGAAGGAAACAGTTCTCTCATTCCCCTAAGTGTTTCTAGGGATAAAACCCAGGTAATCAAGCTTTCCAGCAAACGCCACTATCCACTGAGTCATCTTGCTGCTCCAATTCACAATTAGTTTTGTATGTCTAAGTGCATGTATAAATACACATGTGCACGTACACGTGTAGGAGGCCAAGACTGGTCCCTAGCAGCCTAGGGGGCTGCTGCTAACACTTCCCTGCTTTCCTCCCCAGCATAGCACACCTGCTCCACAGGTAAAGAGGCCTTCTGACAACCCTGACAACCTGACCTATCTTCAGGGCTCAGATGACACAGAGAAACAAAAACCTATTCCTACCAACTGTCTGTCCTCTGATCTATGCCAACACCCCACACATAATAATAAAGTAACAAATGGATCAATGTGTTTATTAAAATATAAAGGAGATGATTTATTTCATCACTACACGGGACAGAAATCCAAATAACTTCAACTGACTGTTGAGCAGCTACTCTTCGTGTGCTATATGGACAACCCTAAGAGTCTTAGTTACAAGTAAAGGAATTCCCTTTGCATCCAAAAACCTCAAGATTCAGCTAAGAGGCAGACATCAGGACATGCTGATCTCTCAGTGGTCAATATGATCTTTAGAGCAGTTCCTCATAATAATTCTAAGAGCTCATCTGCCCTTTATGCCATGTTGACTCATGCACTGGTGGTATAAAGCAATGCCTGGTAAACTTCGAGTGCCGTATCAGTGATCACGGCAGAAGCCTCAAAGTGAGCTAGCTGTCACTGTATGCTTCTTCATAGCTACACCCTTATGGCTGGGCTTGGCGGAAGACTTGGTAAGGCATACCTGTAAACCTAGCACACAAGAGGTGAAACAACAGTATTGAAATTTCACAGTCAAGGGACTGGGGAGGTAGTCAGTTGGTAAAGTGATGCAGAACCTACATAAAAAGTCAGGTGCAGAAGGAAGCTGGAGAGATGGCCCAGCAGTTAAGGGCACTGGCTGCTCTTCCAGAGGTCCTGAGTTCAATTCCCAGCAACCACATGGTGGCTCACAACCAATCCGATGCCCTCTTCTAGCATACAGGTACACACACAGAGCACTCATAAACATAAACATAAGTAAATTTTTACATTAAAAAAAAAAAGTCAGGCGAACTAAGAGCTTGTGATTCTATCCCTAGAGAGACAGAAAAAGATACCTAGAGTCTATGGCCAGACTGCTTAGCCTAATTAGTGAGTTCTACCTCAGCAGAGATCCTGTCTGTTGTTTTTTTTTTTTTAAAGGAACAGTGGACAGACAGTACACCTGAGGAATGATACCAAAAGTTATCCTCTCTAGTCCACACATGCACAAAGACTTCAAAGGTAGCCTGGGCTACATACTGCAGCCCTATCTCCTTTTTAAAAAAGGAGGAGGAGGAGGAGGAGGAGGAGGAGGAGGAGGAGGAGGAGGAGGGGGAGGAAGAAGAGGAAGAGGAGGAGGAGGAGGAGGAGAAAAGAAAGAAAGGAAGAACCTTGCGTGGTAGCCAAGGGCTTAATCCCAATTTTGGAAAGTGAAGGCAAGAGGATCAGAAATTCATGTGCAGCAAATCTGAGATACACACACACACACACACACACACTATTTGAAACTATAGCTCAGGAGGAAAAAGAAAACAAGACAGAAAAGATGAACAGACCCAATGGAGGTGGTTCATGGCTGAAATCCCAGCATCCCAAAGAGAAGAAAGGAAGAGCAAAGCCAAAGCCCCTGGGCTATGTGACAGATAATATCCTACCAGAAAACAGAAAGCTTGCTTAATTGATATGTATTGTCTTCAAAACAAAGTGAGTTTTCTCTCACGAAAAGCAAACTAAAGCATTTTTTTTAAAGATTTATTTCATTTATATGAGTACACTGTAGCTGTCTTCAGACACATCAGAAGAGGGCATCAGATCCCATTACAGATGGTTGTGAGCCACCATGTGGTTGCTGGGAATTGAACTCAGGACCTCTAGGAAGAGCAGTTAATGCTCTTAACCGCTGAGCCATCTCTCCAGCCTAGGGCTAAAGCTTTTCTAATTGCCATTTGGAAGGCTCAAATACATATCAGGCAGAGTAGCCTAAAGCTTCCCAATAAAATCTTTTCTTGTGGCATCAATGAGAGTAGCCTACTTATTTTTTGTATCACATGCTAAAATGTGTCAATATTCAGAAGATATTTTTTTCAATTATTTTCCAAATGAATGATACACCATGTTAAAGCTCACACATAGGCAGAAAACTGATTCAAACCACAGGAGAGGAGGCTGGGGCTGAGAACCCAGTAGCAGACTTGCCAAACATGTATAAGACCCCAAGTCTGATAAGGGGAAAGAATGTTTTGTTTTGTTTTTAATAGAGCACATGTTTTGCAGGGGTCACTTCACACTGAGGAGCTATAAACAAGACAGATGTTGGAGGAAGAGCCAATCTTTCAGTAACTTTTTTTATTTTTATTTTTAGATTATAGTTTAATTACATCATCTCTCCTTTCCCCTTCCTTCCTCCAAACCCCCCATGTGTACACACACCCTCAAATTCATGGGGTAAGAATCTTAATGTAAGACTACAAATTTTTCATTAGTGAGATTTCAATCACACAATTCAACAAAACTTCAGATACAACCACTTGACATAGAATATTCAATGATCTGAAACACTAATAAAATATTCTGTTTCCAACTACACCTGTATATGAAGGTACTTTTTTTTAAAATCTACTTTAACCAAATAGTACAAGAAACTAAGTGTGGAAACAGATGAGAATTAAGATGTCCTCTATTAAGTCATACATTGAGATATTTGCGAGTGGCACACGTGTTTAATCCCAGCATTTGGGAGGCAGAGACAGGCAGATTTCTGAGTTCAAGGCCAGCCTGGTCTACAGAATGAGTTCCAGGACAGCCAGGGCTAAAGAGAAACCCTCTGTGGGGGGAAGGGGGGAAGGAGGTCGATTTGCAAACATATAAAACAATACCATTCTTTACATTAAGAATTCTTATTGGAAATAATATATACTTAGGAATGATGAGTTTATAATTGTTCTTATTTTTTTACTTTTTAAAAAAGATTGTATTGCTCATAACTAAGTACATATGTGTCTAGGCTGTGTGTGGATACATATGAGATCTGGTGCCTGGGAAGGTCGGAGGTATTGGGTTCTCCTGAAGCCGAAGTAATAAGTGGTTGTGAGCTGCCCAACATGGATGCTGGGAATCCAACTCTGGTCTTCTGCTCTCTCTCCAAGCCTGGTTATTATCACTTTATTGAGACAGGTTTTCATTGTGTAACCTGGCGTGGCCTGGAACTAGTTAAGGAAGACCAGGCTGCCTCAAACTGACAAAGATCCAACTGCATCCCAAGCGCTGGAATTAACAACATACATTATTATCCTTTTTAAGTAGGATTTTTATTAACACCGATAGATGCTGCCCACGTAAACAATAGCTCTTGGGTCATTAATAACTTAATAGTACAGGAACCTGGAGTAATAACTCAGTACTAGAGCCAGTATATAAGGTATGAGTTCAATCCCCAGCACAAAGAACTAACTGTCTAAAAAGCAAAATATTTAAGAACTGCTATTAACCTAATGAGCATAAACAGAGAAACAAGAATGCTCAATTCCAAAAGAAACTGTAGTGTCACATAAGAAAATACTGTCTGACAGTCTATATGATCAATATATTTTTGGTTTGGAGGGCAGTAAGCCTAAAAACAAAAAATGTTTCTATTTATTTATGTATATGAGTTTTATTTGCATGTACATATGTGCATCATGTGTGTGCCTGGTGCCCAGGATGGTCAGAAAAGGGTGTTGAGTCCACTGGAAATGAAGTTACAGATGGCTGAGAGCTACCATGTGGGTGCTATGAATAGAACCCAGGTCTTCTGAAAAAGCAGCAAGTGCTTTTAATCACTGAACCATCTGTATAGTTGCATTCACCCCTGAAATGTGTGTTTGTGAAAGTGTGAGTATGTGAATGTGTTTGTGTGTGAATGTGTATGTGTTTTGTATTCTACATGTGTGTATATCTGTTTTGCTTTGATTTGTTTTAGACAAGGTCTCATTATGAAACCCTGACTGACTTGGAACTGGCTCTGTAGACCAGGCTGGCCTTGAACTCAGAGATTCACCTGTTTCTGCCTCCCATTTGTTAGGATTAAAGACATGAGCTACAATGCCAATGAAAAGTGAAATATTTTTAATGTGCCCTGGAAAAAGTGACTTGTCAAAGATGACAAAAAATGTCTAATTATCACAAGTGCAGAGGGAGGTTGAATCTGGACTGAAAGGAACTTGGCCTGTGGGTAACAGGCTGCAAACTTTAACTTTATTTAATTGGTAGAAAATGAAGTGCTGGGGGCTGGAGAGATGGCTCAGTGGTTAAGAGCACCAACTGCTCTTCCAGAGGTCCTGAGTTCAATTCCCAGTACCCACATGGTAGCTCACAACCATCTCTAATGGGATCCAATGCCCTTTCCTGATAAGTCTGAAGAAAGCTACAGTATAGTCATATACATAAAATAAATTTTTAAAAAAAGTTTTTGAAAAAGAAAATGAGGTGCTGAACAAAATCTAACTTATTCAAAATATTTTTTAACTCTTTAAGTTTTGAAGATGGAGTTCATTTAAGGTTTCATTCAGTAAAAATAAGTATGATTCATTATGAATCTGAATGTAGGGCTAGATAGATGGCACACCAGGTCAGAGCATGTGCTGTTCTTCCAAAGTACCCAAATTCTCCAGACTTCGTTCCCAGAAGCCACATGCTGCATCTCATAACTACCTGTAACCTGGGCTCTCAGGATATCTAATGTCTCTGGTTCTTTTTCAGGCATACACACACACACACACAAAATTTAAAATACAAAATGTTTTTTGAAGCTTTTGAAGTATGTGCATGTATAAAAATACATTACGATTCACAGCATGACCTCTGCTTATTAAAGGGACACTCAGGGGTCACAGAGGTAGAACTTGTACTTATGTGAGAGGCCCTGTATTCAATTCAACACCAGCACAAAACAGATTAACATAAACCAAATATAAAGTTCAACCTCTTTCTTCTCTTTGTGATAGTCGACTTTGTTGTCCTGGCCCTGAACTTGTACTGATCCTCCTTGGCCTGCCACCCAAGTGCTAGGGTTACCAGCATTGGTCACCACACTCCAATATAAAGTTCCAATCTTTTCTTTTCTTCTTCTCTTTTTTTAAAAGAAAGGGTCTCTCTACTTACCCTGACTGTCCTGAAACTCTCTCTGTAGAGTAGACCAGGATGGCCTCAAACTCAGAGATACCCACCTACCTTGGCCTCTTAAGCACTAGTATTAGAGGCATGTACCACCACACCTAGCTAAAGTTCAAATATTAAAGGCTTTTGATTTTTAAAGCATATGGGAAATTCACATGCCCCAAGTGCACTGCAAAATAAATGAACTCTGTAATAGTCCTTTGTGTCCAATCTTAATGTTTGTTTTGCTATCCACTTTTAATTCCTCTTCAGCCAATAATATGATGCATTTCTAGAATAAACTACAACGCTTTCAGCTCTACTCTGCCCACACAAAACCAAAATAAATCCATGATAGGGGCCCCAGGGATTTGCTAGGAACTGCCTCCAAAAACCTTAGTGGCTGGTCTTCGAGTCAATCAAATACTTGGCAAAAGGCCCAACAGATGGGAAGCAGACTTTGAAACCAGCTAGTCTATACTGTATGACAATGCCTTTCTAAAAATACAATTTTACAAATCTGTAACAGCGTCGTCTGTGTCTCTGTCTCTTTAATGAAAACAGAGTGACTTTCTTACACCACTACAAAGGGTTTTTAGTGGCAGGAGCATAAATTCTTCTCAGTAACAAAGATATGCACCAAATACCCAGAGCAATAAATAAGCAACCATATAATCCTCGGTCATTTATGCTATATGCAGAACTACTGTCTGTCTCACAAACATTCAAAATTTAGATGGACTACAATTACACTTAACTTTTAGGAATTAAGATACCTGTTACCAAAACTACTTTGATGAGTATTTTCATGAGTGCTTTTTACTATGAACTTTTGGAAAACTGAATGCAATTTAGCTAAAGTATCTCCAACACACACACACACACCAAGAAGTTAACATATACTCCTAACATGGGGTCAATTTAATATTTAACACATTGCACACCTTTCTCATAAACAATTCAAGGGGTGACCCTAAAACACGATCACAACAGAATTACTTTCAAAGTAAGTTCCCTACGATATACTTCTGCCCTTCTAAATTGACTTACACAGAGCCATTCGGGTCAATCTGAAGAAGTGACACCACCGGTAGGAGGCATCCAAAAGGGACAAGCCCAACAAGAAAAAAATTATGACAGATGCTAAGGGACCGCTCCAATTCTTGTCACCTCCTGCTACTTTCACCTTCCTTCTCACGTAGAAACGTTTCTTAAATTTATTCCTCGGTTAGAATCTGGCGCCGGCTTTCAAACACTTCTGAGCGCGCTGCTACCAAAGTGAATTAGCGAAGGGAGAGGGGACTGTTGCCCCTGATCGTGGGAGGGAGGAGATAAAGCAAGGAGCGGTTGCTGGGAGACAAGCCATCCTAGCGTTTCCGAAGCCATTCAGTGTACCCAGAACCCCAACCCTGACAGTCTTCATTCGCATCCCTTGTTGGACAGCGTCGCTTGAAGGATAGCTCTTGGTACCGGGGGGGTGGGGAGATCCACGCGGTGCTGATGCTATAAAAAGCCCAAGGGGGTAAAGGGGAGAAAAGAAAAAAAGAGGCGGGCGCCACACAAGCCGGGGAACTTACCCAGTTTCTTCCACATGGCGAGGTGACAGGCGAGGAAGCCTTTGCGGATGGCAGCGCACACCTTGGCGGGCTCGGACGAGGTGAAGCCTTTCTGCTTCTTGATGAAACCCCACAAGTGCTCCCGGGCAAACTGTGCCGCCTCCCGCCCGCCGTGCCCGTCGCACACTGCAAAGAAGGCCACCGAGGAGCGGCGGCGACAGCAGCGGGCAGCGGGTAGCGAGGCCGCGGCGTCCAGGGCAGGGTCGCGGGCCGCCGCCGGGCCTTTTCCCGATGGCCCGACGCCGGCGAAAGCGGGGGTCGCCGGCAGCCCGAGCGCCCGCCGCGGTACCGGCGCCGGCTTGTCCTCCGCAGCCGGCTCGGGTTCCACCACAATCTGAGTTACGTCCTCCATGTACTTCCTCCCGCCCTGGTCAGAGAAGACGCTCACTCCCAGCGAGTACAGCCCCGCCATGGCCGGCTGCCCGGGATCCCGCCGTTCCCACGCAGCCCGCCGAATTCCGAGGCGGGAGACACACTCGCCGCTCGCCGGCCAACTATTGTTTATCTTCGACGACGCCGAAAGCGAGGAGGAGGCGGTCCCCGAGGTGGAGGGGGGGCGCGTGATGTCAGGACTTGTCCGCGAGAGCTGGGCCGGTCGAGCCGCGGGCGAGAGGAGCCGAGCAGCCGCGCCTGCGCACTCCACTCGCTCCCCGCCCGCTCGCCCGCGCCCACCACACAAATCCGACGTTCTTTTTCCCCCTCCGCCTGCTGACGTCACTATGCTCGCTTAGGAGGACCAATCAGGAGTCGAGGAGAGCGAACTCGCTCCCGCCCTTCTCCTGCCCCCGCATCTCTTTGCAACCGCTGCTCTCGCTCCGCCTGCCGCCTGCGCGAGCGCGCGCCCTGCCGGGTTTGTTTTCTCCAGGCTAGGGCTTCTGTGCCCTGGGGGTTTTCCGCTGTTACTAAGCGACTAACGCCTCAACCTGTCACCCTTTTTTCCCCCTTAAATCCCTAGGGTGAGAATTGTCTGGCTTTTTCCTTTTGGTTCTCTTGCAGAGCCAGCTTTGCAGGCTCCGGCCTCCCGCAATTGTGGAAAATTTGCAGAGGTCAAGAGTGGACTTGACCTTCCACTTATTCAAGCGAAATGGCGCGAAAATGCCCTACAAAGTCGTTGGTCCGTGCGCCGGACCTGGGTAGCACGCGTGAACTGGCTTGGGTGGGACATGTCCGGCTAGGAGTTAAGGGAAGCAGTCCGATTTACTTAAGAAGACTTGGAATTTTCCACCGCCAATTGCGCAGTCCTGTTTTCCGCGATAACGTTATGTCGGAGACCTGTCCGCGAATTTAATTCCTAACGATTCTTTCCAGCACTTTTTAAAAAGTATTTTTGAGTATTTTTCTTCTTTTCAGCCTCGTTAATACTTTTTCGGACTAGTCTTGAATACAGCTATTACTACAGAATCCAAGTTACAGTTTGGAAAGAGCGCATACAACAAACAGGATCTCCATGCCCTAAGGACGCGGTTATTTCCCTGTATTAACCCAGAAGTTGACCGTCCGAACAACGAAACGCTTGCTTTTAGACAGATTTCCACGAAATTGAAATAAGTCCTCGAGTGATCAACTTAATATTTTCTTAGTGCCGTATTCTTTTGAAGGAGTCAACTTAAAGTTAACTTGTTCCTTTGTTATTTTCTGTACAGCCTTTAAGATTTCGCGTATGGAATAGTAACGAGTGGTGGAATTTTACATACAGCAGCACGGACAGGCAAATACAAGGAAAATCTTTACACTGGACTTCCTTTCGACACGGTGTCGCAACAATTTCTATACCTCCCAAGACAATTTGAAGATTTCCATTAAATATTTATTTCATTTTTATTATATGTGTTTCTCTATGTGAATGTGGAGGCCATAGACTCCTCCTAGAACTGGAGTTACAGGTGGTTGTGAGCCAGATATTCAGGTGTGCCAAACCAAACTCCTTTGCAAAAATCAGTGCAGGCTCTTAACCACTGAGCAATCCCTCCACTCCCCAAGAGCATTCTGAAATAACTTGGCCTTAACTTTTTTTTAAATTACTATTTTTTATGTACATTGGTGTTTTGCCTGAATGTGTGAGGGAGTCAGTTCCCCTGGAACAGAAATTACAAACAGTTGTGAGCTTCCATGTAGGTGCTTAAAATTGAACCTGAGTCCTCTGGAAAACCAGCCAGCACTTCCAACCACCACCTCTCTCTCACTCCAGTCCCTTTAACAGTTTATAATTAATTTATTTGTTAGAATTGAGCCCAACCCTTGACATGTTTAACAATTATTGGGGCAATTGTGTGTGCGTGTGTATATGTGTGGGTTTTTTTGAGACAGGGTTTTTCTGTGTAGCCCTGGCTGCCCTGGAACTCACTCTACAGACCAGGACAGCCTTGAACTCAGATCTGCCTACCCAGCCTCCCAAGTGCTGAGATTAAAGGCCTGTGCCACCACTGACCAGCAGGAGCAACTCTTTTAAACTAAATTTTTGAGACAAGATCTCACATGTAGCCCTAGCTAGCCTGCAACTATATAGTCCTAGAGGGTTTCAAACTCACTGCTTCCCTAGTGCTGGGAATAAAGGGGATGTAACACACCTAACTTATACTTGGGCAGTTTTTTACCAGGAGTAAAGCTGGGAACCAGAAAAATGGCTCAGCCAGTAAAGATGCTTGGTGACAAGCCTTGCAACCTGAGACTTGTCCCCACAACCCACACAGCAGGAGAGAATAGCCCATGTAAGTTGTCCTCAGACATCCAGAGTCAGAACATGGCATTCTCAAGCCTACATACATACAATAAAACTACTGGCTCATCTCAAAGAGTAAAAACAGGGCAGTAGGCCCAGCAGTGATGGCACTTAGGAGGCAGAGGCAGGAGGATCTCTGTGAGGCCAGCTTGGTCTACACTGAGTTTCAGGGCAGCCAGGGATACACAAAAATCCCGTCTCAATAAAAAGAAGAAAGAAACAAACAAGAAAACAAACGAACAAAAACTGGGCAGTGGTGGCACACGCCTTTAATCCCAGCACTTGAGAGGCAGAGACAGGCAGATTTCTGAGTTCGAGGCCAGCCTGGTCTACAGAGTGAGTTCCAGGACAGCCAGGGCTACACAGAGAAACCCTGTCTCGAAAAAAAAAAAAAAAAAGAAGAAAACAAAAGAAAAAGACAGTATATGTACACATACTGATATCTTTTATTGTTTTTATCTTTAAATTAAATGTAATTACATCATTTTCCTCTTCTTCCTTTTAACCTCTCCTGTGTGTCTCTTCCACAAACGTATGGCCTCTGGCCTCATATGAATATATATGTGATTATTCATACAGTATTATATGATCTATCATATAATATATTTACTATATATGTATATATATTATATATATATATATATATATTCATAGGCAAGAGCAGTTTAAGAAAATACAGAAAAAAGTCTAAGTAGATAAATAAACCTGTAGGCAGGCATAGCCATACAGATCTGTAATTCTAGTACTTGGAAAACAGAAGCAAGAGGATCAAGAGTTCAAGATCAGAGTTCAAGATCAGAGTTGGACAGATGGCTCAGTGGTTAAGAGTACTGACTGCTCTTCCAAAGGTCCTGAGTTCAACTCCAGCAACCACATGGTGGCTCACAACCATCTGTAATGGGATCTGATGCCCTCTTCTGGTGTGTCTGAAGACAGTGACAATATACTTACATAAAACAAATAAATCTTGAGAGAGAGAGTGAGTTTAGTTCAAGGTCATCTTCATCTTCAGTTACCTCAGAAAAAGCCCTTTTCTCCAACTCTCTATGTTCAATCCCTGGAACCCACTCACAGAGTGGTAGGAGAGAACTGTTCCTGCACATTTCTCCCTGGCCTCCACTGCTGTCACATACACTAGGGATTCTAATACTCCAAAATAAAATTAAAATGCAATCCAAAATAACACCTTCTCAAGAAAGACTAGACTCAGATGGTAACGAAGTAACAAGAATTCCGGGCTTGGGGATCGAGGAACTAACGCTTCAATCCCAGCATTCAGAAAAGGCGTGGGCAGGTTGATCTCTGGGTCGGAAGCTAGTGTACTCTACATAGTGAGTTCCAGGCCAGCCCCTCACTCTGTAGTGAAACCTTGTTTTAAACAAATAAAGAAAATGCTTGGGTCCCTGCTTGTTTCAATAGGTGATCAAAGCATTATCAAGACCTAACAAAAGTGCAAATGTATAGGCCATGTTTTATACCTGAATTGTAAAATTCTAAATGAGATGATAGCAGCAGTAACGCCTCAGCAGCTTCCGTCCCACAAGTCCTACAAGAAAGAACAGTTTATTTACTTCCCCTTAGATTAGCCATCTTAGCTTGCCTACCTTTGCCCCAAGAGAACACCAAATACAATTCTGTCACGAACTTTGACACATTTCCTCCCAGGCTCTGCCCACAGGCTCCAATCCACAATTATCTCTATACTAAACTCCATCTCAATGGCCTTCATCCCAAAGTCAGCCTAAGTGTTTCAACATCTGTTGCCACCGATTTCCACGTTATCTCAGCCTCATCTGGAAGTATTTGAATCAACCAACTTCCCGTTCCAGATGCTTTTCAAGTATAAGACAGTATTTCCTTCCCTCACAGTATCCTTTGCTATGTCCTCCATCTCTTAGCACCTCCACTTACCCACCTCTTCTGAAAATCACTGAAGCTCTGACTCCCTCTTCATCCCTCCTAGCTCTTTTATTCATGGCTTCCTATTCGTCACAGTTTGCTTCTCTGTTGCTGTGATAAAACACTGACTGACCAACCTGGGGAGGAAACAGCCAGGCAGGAACTCAAGGCATGAACCTGAAGGGCTGGACTGAAGCAGACCACTGAGGAGTCCGGCTTACTGGCTTGCTCAGCTATTTTTCGCTTTTAATTTCTTTAATTTACTCGTGTGTGAATGTCTTGGTATGTCTGTGCACCATGTGTGTGCCTGGTGCCAGAGGAAGCCAGAAGAGGACCTTGGATCCCTTGAAAATGGAGTTATAAATGGTTATGAGCCTCGATGTGGAACAGACGATCAGCCAGTGCTCTTAACTTCTAACCAATACTCAAGCCCCATTCTCTCCTTAATCTGTGCCTGGGAGTGTATTTTAGTTGGTAGAGTGTTACTCTAGCATAAATGAAGCCCTGGGCTTGATCTTCAGCATCTACTAAACTAGCTATAATCCCAGCACCCGGAAGATAGAGGCCAGAGGATCAGAAGGTCTAGGTCATCCTTTACTACATAGCAAATTCCAGGCCATCCTGAGATACAGGAAACTGTACCTCAGAAACCATCAACAGTTAAGTCATTCTTGTTCCTGCCATTTCTGTTTTCCAGTTTATTTGTTTTGGTGGGCTAGTTGGTTTTGATGTTGGCTTAGTCTGATTTTGTTTCTTTGTTTAAGAAAGGATTTCTCTGTCTATCCCTGGCTATCTTGTAACTCACTCTGTAGACTGGGCTGGCCTCAGACTTGGAGATCTGCATGCCTCTGCCTCTGCCTCTCAAGTCCTGAGACTAAAGATGTGTGCCACCACTGCCCTGCAATTTCTTGTTTTGTTTTTTAACTGAGTCTTCTCCATTTGTATATAAGCATGGTTTCAGCCTAGTATGGTGGCACACACCTGAAGACCTAACACTCAAGAGATTGAGGCAAGAGAATTGTCACAAGTTCAAGTCCAGCCTGGACTATACAGTGAGACTGAGACCAGCATTGACAACAGAGTGAGGCCTGCATTAAAAAGATCAACAATAAATAAATACCACCTTGCTTTGTTCTGTATTTTACACACACACACACACACACACACACACACACACTGTTTTAACCTACTCTTCACACTCTTTCTCTGCCACAAGCTCTCATTCTGTAGACCTGAATGGCCTAGAGCTTTCTGTGTAGTCCAAGTTGGCCTCAAAGTCATTGAGGCCCATCTTGTGCCTCCTGAGTGCTGAGATCAAAGGCCAATGCCACCACACCTGACTTATTTCTCTTTCTTAAAAGATGGTGTCTTTCTGAGTGGCCCAGGCTGGCCTTAAACTCAGGACCCTCCTGCTCAAGCTCAACTCCTGGGACTACAAGTTTCACCACTGCCCCAGACTTACCTCTTTATATCAGCTCATCTTTGTGTTCCTCTTCACAGCTAGAAAGAGGAGAAAATAAGTCTTGTATCTAATTGGCCTTTCCAATTACTACGTCATAGCTGATTCTAAACTACTTCCAATCAAGTATCCACTCCATCAAACCAAGAGAGCTGCTTTTATGACAGCCAGATTTGCTTGATTCCATAACTAATCATAGCTTTTATGGTTTGGTGGTTTGGCTTGCCTTGGATTTTTGTTTCTTCTTGTTTTGTGTTCAGGTTCTGGGTCTGAGAAGTGGGTGTGTACTCACCCTAGGGATTTAGTGCAGAGACCAGAAGAGAAAGTCTGATATCCTGCTCTAGCATTCTCCACTCTGTTCCTTTGAAACAGAGTCTTGCTCTGGAGCTATCAAGCCCCTGCCAGCCCTCTCCCTCCCATAGCACTGTGCACAGCTATGTCCAACTTTTTGCATAGGTGTTAGATTTGAACTCGGGTCCTCACATTTATTCAGCAACTGCCATTTCTCTAGCCCCTTGTTTTATTTATTTTTTAATTAGTTATTTGTGTCTGTGTCTTGTATACACAAGCATGTGCACACAAATGTGTGCATTTGTGTATGGATAAGTGTGGAGACCAGAGGACAGCTTTCAGGAGTTGGATATCTCCACTCTGTGAGGTCCAGAGATTGAATTCAGGTCACTAGACTCAGTAATAACCGTTTGGATGCACAGAGCCATCTTTCTAGCCCCTAGCTTTATTTTTTTGAGACAGGCTCTCCCTACATGGCTTGGCCTGGAAAACACTATGTAGCCCAGGCTGACCTCAAATGCACAACAGTCCTCCTCCCTGAGTCCCTGGGTTTCAAGCATACGCCACCACACACATCTGATTTGGTTCACTGAACCTAGGAAGGCCAGAAAATGGTAAGCCTCTTGATTGCACCTATGGAATGCTGGAATTGCAGCCATGCACCACTGTTCCCGTTTTGATTTTTTGTTTGTTTGTTCGCTTTGATTTTTTGTTTGTTGGTTGGTTTTGTTTTTTGTTTTTGTTTTTTGAGAGATGTGTGGCTAAGGATGACTTTGAACCTCTGATTCCCTTACTTTCGCTTCCCAAGAACTCGGATTACATTCATATGTTGTCAAGCTTCATTTTCCTTGTGTTTTTGTTTGGTTTTTTGTTTGAGCTTTATACAGAATCTTGATATGAAGCCGTGCCTTGCCTGGTTTTCCCTATGTAGCCCAGAATCTTTCGAGGTAACCCAACATGGTCTTAAGCTCGTCCCTGGCCTCCACCTCCTAAGTGCTGGGGTTATAGGGCAGGGGCCACTCCTTCTGGCTTGAATTAATTTTTTTTCCTTAAGACACATTTATTTTTATTTTATGTAAAAGACAGCAGACCACTGGAACTGGAGTTAAAGACGTTGTGAGCCTTCGTGTGGGTGCTAGGAACCAAACCCAGATCCTCTGCAAGAGCAGTAAGCGCTCTTAACTACTGAGCCATCTCTCTGGCCTGTTGACTTTCTTGCAAGTAGCTGTACTCCCCCACATACTTTGTAAAATTGCCCACTTTTATCTACTGCTTGTGACATTTGTTCTATTGGGATCGCCTTCAGATTCAGGTGCCTCATCTATTGATTGAGTGATTTTGAAGTCATATCTTGCTCCCCTTAGTATATTCCTATTAGCATACAAAATTGGCAAACACCTTTCTTTCTTTCTTTTCTTTCTTTCCTTCTTTCTTTCTTTCTTTTTTTCTTACTTGATGTGAGCCAGGTAAGGGGTTCTCAGGCTGCGTGCAGGCAGGTGGTGCGTGGGCTATGGAAGCAGCACACCCACCACAGGATTTTTGTTTGTTTGTTTTTAAACCCACTTTTCTTAAATATGTACTCTAAGAATCAATTTTAGTATAAGAATCTAATCAAAGCTGCTGTGGTGGCATAAACCTTTAATGTCAGCACTTGGGAAGCAGAGATGGGTGTCTGTGAGTTCAAGATCAGCCTGTTTCACATATTGAGTCTCAGGGCAACCAGAACTACATACCAGAGAGACCCTGTCTCAAAACAAAGAACAAAACAGAACAAAACAATCTAATCTGTTTGCCACTGTTTCTTTCTATAAGTCTATGGTTCACCAATTAGAGCCAGCTGTGTATTAACAAGGGCAGATAAATGAGATAAATGTGTCTCAAGAAGTTAAGTTCTGTAAGTCTGCCTTTACTGTAACCCTGCTGTGTTTGCAACTCAGTGTTTAACAAAATAGTCAGTCTATGACCACTGCTGTCACATGCATCAGACATGAGCATAAATAAGTGCGAGACACAGAACTGCTGTGGCCAGACTCCCAAAGGTGTCAGCCCTGTGTGTGCTCCCAATCACATATAGGGAAAATCAATGTCATATTCCCTAGCAATAGCTGGGTTGAGTCAATAGTATGAGAAAAATATGTAATGCCTTCTCTCTTCAGATAGCTTGACTTATACACCTGCAATTAAAGGCTTGTTCTCTTATCCCTTATTTGGGTTTTTTGTTTTTGTTTTTGTTTTTGGCTTTTTGAGAAAGTGTCTCACTGTAGTATAGGCTAGACTGTTGCCCAGGCTGGCCTTGAACCCACAGCAATCCTCCTGCATCTTCTCCCAAAGAGCTAGGATTACAGGCCTGGCTAAATTTATTGTTTTTCCTTAGTGACATGTTTCTCTTTTTTGTGTTTTATTTCCTAAGAAGTTAAATGAAAACTTTATTTTCTAATTGGGCAGCTGAGATAAGAGGTTCTGCAAACAGCTCAGGAAACATAGTGAGCACCCCGAATCTCAAGCCAAGTGTAGTGTGGTGCAGGCCTATAACCCCAGCAGTTAGCCGGTGAAAAACAGGAGTTTTCAGTTGGCATTGGCTACTTGTGACCCATGAGAGTAACTCAGGGGTAGCACACTTGACTAGCATGTGCTGGGTTCTAAGTTCAGTCCCCAGCACGGGAATAATGAAAATTTTTTAAAAATAATTTGAAATTAAGGCTTGGTGGTAGGCACCTGCAATCAGAGAGTTCAAGGACATCCTTGACTACATAATGAGCTTGCTTAGGTTGTGTGAGAGCCTGTCTCAAAAGGGAAAAACGAAACCAAAATCAAAAAACAAAACAAACAAAAACCAGAAACAAGTGAGAAGAGGTATTTCCTTGAAGTAATTACTATATTTCGTTTTTTTAAAAAAAGATCTTTTGTATGAAGTTTGTGTGCATGTGAATGTAGGAACCTGAGGAATTCAGAAAAGGGAGTCAGACCCCCTGGAACTGAATTTACAGGAGGTTGTAAGCCACCTGCTATGGGTGATGAGAACCAAAAAACGTGTCTTCCCCAGGAGCAGCAAATGCTCTTAACTGCTGTGCTGTCTCTCCAGCCTCTACTATGCAGCATTTTAGCTCAGCAGTATTATTTATTAAACTTCTATTGGAGAATGCTTTAAGCCCCAAGTAATGTGCCCTTCAAACTTTGATACCAAATTAGCAAAGAACATCTTCAAATATAAACTAGGAAAGTGTATCCCCCACTCCCCATCTTTTCTTGAGGAAAGATTCCCTGGGTTGCTTAAGTCGGCTTTTGTGCTTGGGTGGTCTTCCTACATCCTCCTTCCGGGTGACTGCAGGTGTACCAAGCCACACCCGGCTGTAGTCCAATTTAAACTCTGCATTTGCTTTAAGGTGTGGAGTCCGCAAATCTGTTTCTGAACTACTATAGAAACAGGTTATTTCAGACACTACCTCCTCTGTGTTAAGCTACAAGACACATTTCCTCCTGCATCTTCTGCTCCCATCCAATTTGTGAGACTTGAGTGAACTTAAGCATGGTCTTCCCTGCTGGTGAGATACTCAGCAGGTAAAGGCATGGTACACCCAAGTCTGGTAACATGAGTTTGAAACTCAGAACCCACATAAAGGTTGAAGGAGAGAGCCAATTCCAAAATGTTTTCCTTTGATCTCTACATACACACATGGCCCAGGTGTTCTCTCACTCTCACTCTCTCCCTCTCTCTCTCTCTCTCTCTCTCTCTCACTTAAATTTTAAAGAAGGAACTTTAAGTTGAATGGTGTTGTACATAGTATTTTTTTTTTTTTTTTTTTTTTTTTTTTTTTGGAGACAGGGTTTCTCTGTGTAGCCCTGGCTGTCCTGGAGCTCACTCTGTAGACCAGGCTGGCCTCGAACTCAGAAATCCACCTGCCTCTGCCTCCCAAGTGCCGGGATTAAAGGCATGCGCCACCACTGCCTGGCTATAATATCTTTTAAAAAGCAGAAAAAGAACTTGGTATTTAGCCCAGACTGGCCCCAAACTCCTGATCTTCCTGCCTCTACCTCCCAAATGCTAAGATTACAAAAAAGTGCCACTATGCCCATCTGCCCTTCACCTTCCTTAGCCTGGCACTAGTATTTGCCAGTCTCCTGCTATTGACAAACACCTTTAGTTCAGATGCATCTCCTGTTTGGTGATCAGCATCCCCCTTCCTGCTGTAAACCACACCAGTAGAGAGTTGTCTACATCTTTCAGCTTTGATCTCTTTCAATCAGAATAAGAACTGTTTAAAACACTGTGTGCTTCCAACGCAAACTCACTTGGATTTTATTATTTCCTTATTCTTTTTTTTAAAGATTATATATATGTATGTATACATATATATAATCACACAGTATATACACAGGGCACAGGGGTGTGGATGCAATGGAGGGTGCTGAGTGTCTTGCTAACTTGAGAGTCCTTCCCTATCTCTCCCTCTCCCCTTGCCCTGAGTGAGGCATGCTCTCTTCTTGAGCCTGGAACTAGGCCAGTGGCAGCAAGCTCCATCAGTCCTCCAGTCTCTGCCTCTTCTGTGGTGCTGGAGCTACAGATGCAGGTGACCATGTACAGCTTTTTACAAGTCTGAGAAATTGAATTCAGGTCTTCCCAATTTCAAAACAAACCATCTCCCTGCTGAGCTATAAGATCAGTGCCTTTTTAAAAAAATGACAAGAGGGTCAGGAATTCAGTTATTCTCAGTTCCATAATACTGTCAAGGTCAACATACACTTGATTGAAAAAGAGGGGGAGATAGAGAGGGTCTTACTAAGTTGCCTATATTGGCCTTGGACTCACTCTGTAACCCAGACAGGTTTTGAACTTGCAATTCTCATGCCTCAGCCTCCTGAAGAGCTGGGATTACAGCCTTGTACCACCAACCCTGAGTCTCAATTGCATTTTTTAAAAAAATTTGATTTGCCTGGGTCTTAGAGATGACTTACCAGTGAAGAGAGCTTGTTATTCTTTCAGAGGACTCAGTTCATCTCCCAGCATCCACATGGTGGCTCATGACAATCCATTACTCCAGTTCCAGTTCCAGGGATCAACAAGCCTATTCTCACCTTCAAAGGCATGCACATACATGCAAGAAAAACATGCACATACATAAGTAAATCTAAACTTTTTTTAATAAAAAGACTGCTTTGGCTTTATAGAGTCTCCCCAAAGTATTGAATTTATTTTTCATGAAGAGAAATAATTTTTCCTACATTCATATTGTACATGTTATGTAACATTTAATTAAATACCCACTTAAAACAAGAATAACTAGAATAAACCAGTTTGTGCACAAGCACTGACACAGCACATGGCAACAATAGTATGTGGGTATATCTCAACTAAAGTCTGTTCCCAGGGTTCAGCCTGTTCTGGTGTTCAATATTGCTTTTGAGGCTGTGGAGAGCATTGTTGAGTCAGGTACATCATCCAAGTAGTGACTCGTTAAAGGAGCTTCTAATGGATTGCTTCCAAATGGGCATCAAATACTAATGAGGTGAAGCAGTCACGATCACTGCAAGTTCTAAGCCAACATGGTCTATACAGCTAGACGTTCCAGAACAGCCAGGACCACACAGAGAGACCCTATGTGGGTCTTAACATCCTCATGAGCCTTCCCCAACCCCCAAAAGAATTCCAGACAATATAAGACATTATGTCTTAAAACAAAGATTAGAAAAAAGAAAGAAAGAAAGAGAAAAAGGAAAAGAGAAAAAGAAAGCATCTTTTTCTTCAATGAAGCATCCGAGGGGATACAAAGAAGCCTCTTTGCCCTGCCGAAAGCAGCACCCTTGAGGCAGAGCCCAGTTACAAATCCAGAAGGTGCAGGCTGAGAATCAAGATAAGGAAAACACCCTGTTCAATCAGCAGCTGCTGATAGTCAAGCAAGCAGCTGCAGGGAGCAGGCATTCTGTCCTCCCACATCATCCAGAAAGAGTCCATACTGCCCCCCCCCACACCTAGAACGGCGCCTGCATAATGGCGTCACCCAGTCACCTTTCCTCCAGCTCCACCAGAACAACTATGACAAAAAATGGCCTGCTGCAAAATGTCCCCGCGCCTGCATTCCTGGGCTATGCAGCCACACAAGGAACGCAGCCACACACAATCTCGGCACCAAGAATAGGGTTAAAGAAGAGAGCTGCCTGCAGGCCCATGAACCTGGAGCTTTTAAACAACAACCACAAAAAGCCAGAAGTAGGCCTAAACTGTTAATCCCAGCATTCAGGAGCTGGAGCAAGTGGATCTGGAGTTGAAATTCATCCCTAGTTAGCTACACAGCTGGTTCAAAACCAGCCTGTGATACATAAGATTCTTTTTCAAACAACCTATGTGTGAGGAAGATCTGGCTGCCACCCTATTAATTGGCAGGGCTGATTCAGCTGATCTGGCTGGTTAGGCAGGTATCCCCACCACTACTGTATCCCCCTAGAATGCCGTGCTGGGTCCAGCTACCTTCCCTGAATAGAAGAGGACCGGTCATCAAACAAAAAACAAACACCATTTGACCATGGTGGCGCATGCCTTTGGTTCCAGCACTTGGGAGGCAGAGGCCCTGGTTTACAAAGTGATTTCCAGGACAACCAGGGCTGTTACACAGAGAAACCCTGTGTCAAACAAACAAACAAAAACAAACAAACCCCCCCCCACCAGCATAAATCAGAAGATTCACAGATAGTGACTAACAGTGCAGTTGTAATGAGAATAATACACTTTACTGTGCCTATTTACATAAATTAAAACTTACATGAAGTATGTTCCACTCTGATAGCCTTTTTTACTTTCCTGTCCAGCATCTATTCATCTATTTTCTTCTAAGTGAGCGAGTGCTCCCTGTCCCACTCTGAGGCCAAGAGGCTGAGGAGAAATGGGCCCACATCCAGCTTTGGGAAACATCTCAGACAGTGTTGGGCCAATCCACCCGTTCCATCTCCATGGTTTTAAGGATCAGTTCATTAATGAACTTAAAACCAGAAGCCAATGAGGCATAAGAACATGTGCTGGAGCTCGTGGGAACAGGGGACTCATTCCTACTAGCAGAGCTACTGACAGAAACAGCCTTCTCAGGACTCTGAGATCCAGAGACATAAAACTGACCCCTGCCACCATTCTGCTACCAGAGGTGAAATGGTGTCAGGAGGAAGCCCTGTCTCCCCTGCAGCCCAGGCTGGCCTCAGACTTGCATCGGTTCTGCTGCTATCTTCCTAGTGCTGGGGTTACAGGAGTTTGCCTGCTCTAATGTTGCTTGCATTCCACATGGTCTCTCTGATCTGTTCTAGACTTATGTACAACATCAGCATAAAGGTATTTTTGTTTGCTTACTGTTGTTTTTGTATTTCTGAAAACCATCTCCTTCTGTCTCCTACAGTGATCTGGAACTCGTGTAATCCAGGCTGACCTCGAACTGATGGCACTTCTCCTGCCTCAGCCTTCTCAGTGCTAAGATTGTAGGCATGAGGAAACACTCCCAGCCGATTAAACTCTTCCCCCCCTTTTGGTTTTTCAAGACAGGGTTTCTCTGTGTAGCCCTGGCTGTCCTGGAACCCACTCTGTAGACCAGGCTGGCCTCGAACTCAGAAATCTGCCTGCCTCTGCCTCCCGAGTGCTGGGATTAAAGGCGTACACCACCATTGCCCAGCCCAATTGAACTCTTAAGTGTTAGTTATTGGTTTCTTTTTCTTGGCTTACCAGTTTTGCACACTCAGACATGTCTACCACCCCTGTCCCTTCCCTTTCTTACTTGTATTTAGGCCTCAAGAAAGTGACATGAGCGGAAAAGTACGTTAAATGTTCAGCTTTTTGTTTCAAAACTCTTGATCTCACCTTAGCCCACCAAGGAAATGCAACTCAAAACTCCAATGAGATTCTATTTCACATATCCTGTCAGAATAACTATTATAAACAATTAATAAATGCTAGAACAGATCTGGGGGAAAGGAAACCCTTATCACTGTTGGTGGGGATGTAATAGAGTAAAACAGGAAAGGAAATTCACTAAAAAATTAATAATAATAAATGCCATATTTTCTGTTAGGTGGTTTGAATATGGTTGGCCCAGAGAGTGGCACTATTAGGAGATGTGACCTTTTTAGAGGAAGTGTGGCACTGGTAGAGTGGGCAGTGGGACCCTCCTCCTAACTTTGTGGGAGCCAGTCTTCTCCTAGCAGCCTTCAGATGAAGATGTAGAATTCTCAGCTCCTCCTGCACCATGTCTGCCTGGACACTGCCATACTCCTGCCTTGGTAATAATGGACTAAACCTCTGAACCTGCAAGCCAATCCCAATTAAATGTCTTTATAAGAGTTGCCTTGGGCTGGGCAGTGGTGGCGCATGCCTTTAATCCCAGCACTTGGGAGGCAGAGGCAGGTGGATTTCTGAGTTCAAGGCCAGCCTGGTCTACAGAGTGAGTTCCAGGACAGCCAGGGCTACACAGAGAAACCCTGTCTCCAAAAAAAAAAAAAAAAAAAAAAGTTGCCTTGGTCATGGTATCTGTTCACAGCAGTAAAATCCTAAGACAATCCAGCTATATCAAACACACACACACACACACACACACACACACACACACACACATATATACAAAAGAAGAGAGGAAATCAGCATACATAAAAACATTCATATGTTCATTTCAACTGTAATCACAACAACCAAGTAGGTGTCCATCCTCAGATGAACAGATTAGGAAAATTTGGTGTACAGACACAAAGGAGAATATTGAGCCATAAAGAAAAATGTTACAGGGCTGGAGAGATAGCTCAGTGGTTAAGAGCACCGACTGCTCTTCCAGAGTTTCCGAGTTCAATTCCCAGCAGCCCCATGGTGGCTCACAACCATCTGTAATGGGATCTGATACCCTCTTCTGGTGTGTCTGCAGGCAGTTACAGTGTACTCATAGACATAAAATAAATAAAAATTTTTTTTTTTTTAAAAAATGTTACTTTCAAGAAAATATTGGACTGTTTCATCAATTAAGTGAAACAAGCCAAACACAGATGGTCTAGGGATATATATATATATATATTAGAATTTACCTTGAATGTGCCAGGCCCTGGATTCAATACCTAGTACCATTTTTTAAGATAATCAATAAACTGAAAGTTATTAAACAAAACTCTCAGTGCCAGCAGTTTGCCAAGGAGGCCCCAAAGCCTCCAATACAATACAGGCAATTGCCACTGGTTTAGGTTGCTCACCAGAACCAGTTAGTAAGATCTCACTGCCTTGTATAAAGGATGTGGTGGGTTTGACTGAGAGTGGCCCCACAGGTGCATATCGTCGTACCTGTTTGAAAGCCCCAAGAGACCACCAAGGAGCCAACTCTGACGTACTCGCACTAGAGTCTCTTTATTACAAACTTGAGCTTGTGTTCTCCGCTAACCCTGAGGACAGGAAGGTGGACCAGCCTCAAGCCCTCATCAGGATAAGATTTTATAGGGAATGGAAAGCAAGCAAGAGGATTTAAGCCAACAGGTGTGTGCTTTGAAGCAAAACCATGAACAATCCCAAACAGTCTGAAAGTACATCTGAAACAATCACACTAATCTTTGATTGACTGTGTTAGGAAATAGCTAGGGAGTAACTCTGGCACAGGACAAGCCAGGCCATGGAGTCATTCTTGGTACTTGCATGTAGCTTGGGTTCAGCTGCAGGTCAAATCCTCAGGCTCTTTTTCTTTTAAGATGGCTGCTGTTGCCAACATGGGGTAGGTTTGGCCTCTCAGTATATCTGAGTGCTGAATCAGCAGGGAGTGGAATTCTTTGAAATGATTAGAAGGATTAGGAGGTGTGGCCTTGTTAGAGGAAGTGTGTCATTAGGTAGCACTTTGTGGTTTCAAAAGCCCATGGCACGCCCAGTCTGTCTCTCTTCCTTTCCATTCCTCTCAACACCCCTTGCTGCAGATTAGGATGTGGAGCTCTCAGCTACCTCTTCAATATCATGCTTGCCTGCCACTGTGCTCCTCACCATGATGATAATGGATTAAGCTTCTGAACCTGTAAGCCAGTCCCCAATTAAATGCTTTCTTTTATAAGAATTTGCACCAGGCAGTGGTGGCACACACCTTTAATCCCAGCACTCGGGAGGCAGAGGCAGGTGGATTTCTGAGTTTGAGGCCAGCCTGGTCTACAGAGTGAGTTCTAGGATAGCCGGGGCAATACAGAGAAACTCTGTCTTGAAAAACCAAAAAAAAAAAAAAAAAAGAATTTCCTTTGTTAGGGGAAAATCAGAGAGAAAGGTTGAAAAGGGAAAGGGTGATATAGGAATGATAAGATAAAGGTGGATTATTGAATCTACTTTTGACCAAAGAGCATTAATAAGCCAAATACTTTCCATTTGGTATGGGCTTTGTATATTAATACAGATTTAAGATTATATTTTGTTACTACATTCCGTATTCATGTTTCAACTCTTGTTTAATGTACTTAATGAAAACTCATTGATAAATGTAATGTGAAGTTCTGGTCCTTTTGAAAGTTGCTATTACAAACTGTTTTAGGGTAAGAGATTCAAGTTAATAGTCAATCAATCAGACTCATGGTCATGTTAGATACTAGTTTAGTTAATTACAGAAATATGTTTTTCTAGAAACAAGCAATGTTTACCTGTTCAGAAATATTATAGATAGACAGATGGTCTTCAAAAACCTCAGAGATCTACAGAATATGGCATTTAAAGAAGTTTTATTATTAAAAGACTTTTCATGACAGAGATATATCAGCTCCTGGCAGGACCCCAGTTCTACATCAAAGAAGATGATGAGCACCAAAGAACCTCCTTTTGGAGTTAGCTTCAAATGAGGCAAGCTAACCAACAGGCAAAAAAAACTACCCTTGTCTCAACCACAGACAGAATGCTGTCCAAGCTGTGGGCAAACATGGGCGCAAGGAAGTCGATTGCCAAACTTTGCCAAGACAAGGTAAGTAGTCCATCATAATTCCTGCTTCATAAAATAGTCTGTCATATATTCTGAACCAGAAGGCTAAAGATGATGCTTTGATGACACAGGCGGGATTTCCAGGAAGCCTGCACTGCTGTCATTTCTGTGGTTTTGGAAGCTGCTTGCTCTGCACTTCCTGCATACTCAGGTAGTATTTTTTCCTTCTCAGGTCTCTGATGGGGTTGAAGACTAGATAGTTGTAGTTTAACAATTAAGCTTAAATTGTTTAGGATTTGAGAAAATGTTTTGAGATCTAAGAACATATTCTGAGGTCTATAAATGCAAGTTTTAATAGAAAATGATTTCAGAACTCTAAACTCACCAAGATAGGATAGATAATACTTTTCCCAAGGTTGCCAAATACAAAAGGACTGGACATTTTGAATGTAATTTTACTTGATACATTTTCATAATTGTTCTTACTGTATGTAGGTTATTAATATAAGACAAGAACCTTTTATTGGACTAAAACAGGGAAATTGGGGAATGGTTTTGTGCACTGGGTATTCAAATGCTGGTTTCTATGCCTAGACATTTGGTTGCATTCCAGATGATGGCATAGTCAAGCATCTCTGGTCTTAATGTTAGGTTAAAATGATCAGCCAATTACCTGGGCAGAAGAGCATAGAGCAGGACTTCTGATACCAGAGAGGGGGTATCAGAGAGACCAGAGTAGAGGGGGAGAAGAGGAAGAGAGGAAAAGGGTGTGGAGAGACCATGTGGGTGGACCAGAAGGTTTCATCATGCAGTCACAATGAGAGAGCAGCCATGAAAACAACTTGGGACCGGGGCAAGCCAGGGCAAGACTCAGATTACAGATAAAGGACCATATAGCCAGGTAGTAGCAGCCTAGACAAGTTAGAACAGCTCAGAACCTGCCCAGCTAGTACTTGAAGCTTGTTAATAAAAACACCAGGTCTCCATGTCTTTTTATTCAGTAGCTAGAATGAGATAGAGCAGTAGAAACATCCTGCAGTTATCTGAGAGCAAAGGGGGCTTAAGAAAATCCCCAATAATTAGTTTCATATGTCTTAGTCATGGTCTCTCTTCACAGAAACAGAACCGTGACTAAGACACAAGACAGAAAAAGCAAGCTGAGTTAAAAGCTTTCTCCCCACCTCCCCTCTCATAGTGCCGCAAGGATCTCTGAAGGCTGCAGAGGAGAGATAGGTCATCAATAGTCTTACTCAGCTGTGGGCCCTGCTGGCAGCAAGACAGCAATACCAACCGACAAAGCAAGATGTGAACCTTACCAGTGGCCACACTGACTTCCAGGATGACCAGGCTGTTGCACTCTTGAACTCAGAGAAGCTGCACAAGATCTTGCCAGGGGAGGGGGCAGGGTTTGTGGGACCCCACACTTTCCTGAAGGGTTATATGCAGATAATGGTTGCTCAGGGGAAGGACGTTTTCCTCAGTGGTGCAGGCACTAGAAGGAGCTCATGTTCTATAAACAAACTCCTACCCACACACCTGTAAACCACTCTAATGAAACTATTGAGTCACAAAAAAAGTGTGGGTACATCAAAGTAGAAGGGGGGCTGAAAACTGGGAAGAGGAAAGAGAATAACAGTGGGAGGGAGACAAGATGAGGGTAGGGGGGTTGAATATATTCTAAATACATTATGTATATGTGTGAAAATGTCATAATGACACTTATTATCATGTAGAATTAACATGATAACACAAAACTAAGAAGGCCGACAATAATGTTTTCCCTCACACATGGGATCTAGAGGGGAAATGATCTGAAGGCAGAGGAAGTAAAGGAAGAAGAGGGATGGGAGTGGGGGGGGAGGGAGAGAGGGGGAAGAAAGTGTGATTCATAGATGTATACAATTAGCACTGAGGAAACCCATTATTCTGTACAACTGACAAGAGTTAATTTGAAAAATATCTTTGTTCTTATTATACAAAAACAGCAATTCATGAGGCTGGAGAGATGGCTCAGGGGTCGCTGAGCCCTGGAAGAGCCTCTGGAAGAGCACTGACTGCTCTTCCAGAGGACCCAGGCTCAATGCCAGCACTCATATGGTGGCTCACAACTGTCTAACTCCAATTCCAGGGCATCTAATGAGCTCTTTGACTCCACAGGATCCTGCGTGTATGTGGGGCACATAAGCTCACACACACACAGAGAGAGACACACACCCATAGACACACACACACACACACACACACACACACACACACGCAGAGATGTGCACACACATACCAAAGATAAACAAATTTTTTAAAATTTAAAATGAAGCCAGGTGGTGGTGGCAGCAGAGGTGCACGCCTTTGATTCCAGTACTTGGGAGGCAGCAGCAGGCAGATCTTTGAGTTTGAGGCCAGCCTGTTCTACAGAATGAGTTTTGGGGCAGCCAGAGCCACATAGAGAAACCCTGTCTTGAAAAAACTAACCAACTAACTAACTAACTAGCTAACTAACTAACTAAAAGAAAAAGGCAATTCATGAGACGGTTCAGGTGGTAAAGTGCTGGCCTTGCAAGCATTGAGGATCTAAGTTCAGTCCCTAGAATGAATGTAAAAAAACTCAGGCACCTCGGCATCCCCAGCACTGGGGTAAGGGTGGGAGCAGAGACAGGAGGATCCTGTGGCCTCTCTAGCCAGCCAGCCAGCCAGCCTAGCTGAATCTGAACACTCCCTGCTCAGCGAGAATCCCTGTCTCAAAAAATTAGGTGGGAAACTACTGAGATCACCTGATGTCAAGTACTGGCTTCCACTCATGCACACACATACACATGAACACACACACACACACACACACACACACACACTGAGTTTCAAGAGTTAATAGGCAGGTAGTAGGATGGCTCAGTGGTTAAGAGCACATACTGCTCCTGCAGAGGACCCAAGTTCAGTTCCCAGCACTAACAAGTGGCTCACGACCGCCGATATAATTTGAGCTCAATGAGATCCAGTAGTGCCTTCTGTATTCCATGCTCCCCGTTATATAAATAATAATAAAACCCTGAAATAGTGAACCCTATAGAAGAGTGTGGCACATCCACAACTCTTAACAGCAGCAGAAGGGGATGGTCTTTTAGGTCTGCATCGGCTGACCGGTCAAGCAGCCTTCACTACTGACCCCTCTCCTAAACTCCACTGCACACAGGCCACTGGAAAATAATAATCTGTGAGACAGAATGAACGTTTATAGGAGGTTCTGAAGCCACACGCAGTGGCCTAGCCAACTCCCCTGCAGACAACTGAGACAAAAAGCCAGGAAAAATGAGGGAGAGTCTGGTCTTGCGCTTCTCCTGATCCCCCTGCCTTAGCCTTCTGGGAGATGGGATTACAGGCATAGCCCACTCTACCCAGCCGATTATTATTATATTAGTCTCTATAGTTTTTGGACTTAAAAACAGCTTCTGGATGAGATTTTTAAAAACGAATAATCTGTAGGCTATATGGCAGATGAACTAGAAAAGAAACAGAAGCAAGTAGAAAGCTGTTTCTAAGAGTTGTCTACTCTGTGCCTGCCTCTGACTGTAAGACAGGCCCAGGGAGCTGACGGGACTCACCCAGATGATGTGGGGCCTGGGTGCAGCAAGGATAAACTTGGTTTTGTTAGGCCAGCCAGGTAGGCACCAGCCTTTAGGCCTTCAGTCTAACTTCCCTGTGTCGTAAGGCATCAGACTTGGTGCTCTGGATTGTGAGCGATAAACCCCCACAATGGTTCTGCAGGGGAACAGTATGTCCTGAGAAAGTCGGCCTCAGCAGATGCCAGGGTGGGACATGTGGACTGCATGTGTGGAAATAACTTAGTCAATAATTTAAAAGAACAACCCATTTCTTGAGGTTAATTTTTCAATATTTGGTAAAACGGAGGTATTACATGTCAACTTTAAATTAAAATCCTTGAATCTGATTTTGTGTACTCAGTACTTTAAAATGCCTTTGATTCTCTCCCAGGCATTTTCCTCAAATAGATTGGGTGAATCTATGCTAAGCATGGTGGCTCACACCTTTAATTCTAGCACTCAAGAGGCAGAGGTATGAGGATCTCTATGAGTTTAAGGCCAGCCTAGTCTACATATGGAGTTCCAGACCACCCAAGGCTACAAGACCTAGCCTCAAAAAGCAATTAATTAATTAAGATATTGAGTGAATCTATAATGTGCTCAATTATCACAGGATCTCTCTCTCTCACCTTCCCTCTCTCCTTCCCCCTCCCTCTTTCTTTTTACTCTCCCTTTACCCCAGAGGAACTCATGTAGCCCAGGCTGTCCTTGCTATGTAGCCAAGGCTGGCCCTTGAACTGATCTTCCTTGCTGCACCTCCCAAGTACTGGGATTTCAGGTACGTGCGCCATGCCCAGGCTTTTATATTTTTAAAGGTACCTTTCCACCACAGAGCTCCCATCAGGCAACACTACAGAGTCTCATTTTCTTTCAGATACTGACCAGAGCCTGGGCATGCATTCCCTAACAATTCTGGCTCCTTACTCATTCTCTGACCCTACCTATCCTTCTCCCCAAACTTCAGCAAAAAAAAAAAAAATCTTTCTTTAGGGTTTTTATGTATTTAGAGAAGAACTTATAAAACCCTATTTCTAAATTACTACCTGGAAACCAGAGACAACTGTGTAATCAATCAATGCACGCCTGTAATCTCAGCACTTGGGAAGCAGAGGCGTGAGGGTCAAAGAGTTCATGGACAGCTTCAGCTACAAACAGAGTTTAAGGCCAGCCTGTGCTTTATGTGACTGTCTCAAAGCAAAAGGAGAACATATCTGTGTGTACATACACCCCCACACACACACATACACACACACACACACACACACACACACACACACACACTATGAGAGAGGCCAAGCAATAAAATGCTCAGCACTTCAATAAACCCACTATATCGTTCTTCCTGCTTTGAGGAGACAGTATACACAGAGATGGGGACTGAGCAGTAACTCCTATGTAAGAGGCCTTTTCTTTTTCTCTGGTTTTCAAAATTTTTAAGACAAGGTCTCACTGTGAAGCCCAGGCTAGCCTCAAACTCACACCAATCCTCCTGCCTCAGCCTCTCCAGTTCTAGGGTTACATGCAGTGTCCTTGCCTTGTACTTTCTTGTGCTGGAGAGTCTTGGTGGTGGTTATCATGGCTGTCTATAGTTTATCCAGATTCTGAATAAGGTTTCTAGAGATGGTTTAAATAATCCCAAGAGTATAGAAAAATAGCAAGATTGAAAAGCAATAACCTGAACAAGGTATTATTTCTCAAGGAGGGTAGTAATTTGCTAAACATGAGTTCTCTATGGGCAGCACAGATGGGTACCATAGTGTCAGCAGGGCATCTTTGATTATCCATGTCACATGGTAGGTGTGACATGCAATTCTGTGATTGGAGAGCAATGGCCTTAGAGAGTCTTCAGGAGGATAGTCCTGTCATGCATACAGGTTAAAGAAACTGCTAAAGACATGAAACACAAGGCAAAGCCTACTCAGAAAGTTTAAAGGGAAAACATCAGCAGAATGCTCACAGCCAGCCAAGCTCCTAACCCTATGCAGAGGCAAGCCCAGGTCAGACACAGCCAGGGGTTGGATGGATAGTACTGCAGAAGAATCTGACCTCAGGCTGCCCTGTGTGTGTAAAGGGACACAGAAAGGAGTGTGAAACACTAATCAAGCCATTTTCTGATGTGTGGATTGGCATGGATAAGAGGGACGTGTGGAGCTCAAGGGATTCGAATCCTGAAGCTTTATCAGTTAGTGATGTCATCACCCTTCTCAATGAGCTTGCTCTTTGTTAAGTTTCTTAGAGACAGAGGGACCCACCTTAGCCACCCAGCACTAAGGGTTTGTCCACCACACCCCACACATTTGTTTTTCTTTGGTGGAGCTGAGGGTCAAGCCTCTTTCTCTTTGCCACTGAGCTACTCCAACCCCAGCTCCCTCTTCTCTTTTCTCTTCTGTTTATTTATTCATTTATTTTATTGAGATCGTGTCTCACTTACTCTCATGTGAGTTTCCATGCCTGGCATTTACTGTTTTCTCTTTTTGAGGCAGGGTCTTGATATTGAGCTCAAGCTGGCTTTGGACTCACAGCAATCCTCCTGCTTCAGCTTCCCAAGCACTGCACCACACCAGGCCTCTTTCCTTCCTTCCTTTCTCCCTCCCTCTCTCTCCTCCCTCCCTTCCTCCCTTCCTTCCATCCTTCCTTCCTTCCTCTCTCCGTTCTTCCCTTCCTTCCATCCTTCCTTCCTTCCTCTCTCCATTCCTTCCTTCCTTCCATCCTTCCTTCCTCCCTTCCTTCCATCCTTCCTTCCTTTCTCTCTCCGTTCCTTCCTTCCTTCCATTCTTCCTTCCTTCCTTCCATCCTTCCTTCCTTCCTCTCTCCCTCCCTCCCTTCCTTCCATCCTTTTCTTCCTTCCTTCCAGGGATAACCTCGGATCTCAGATCCTTCTGCTTCAGCTTTCCAGGTGCTGGGATTACAAATGTGAATTGTTATGCCTGTCTTCCTCCAGTTTAGATGGAATTTAAATGGAAGCAATGGTTAGAAAGCAATGGGCCTCACATGGCAGTGGTTGGTGAGAGACAATGTCTGGAACTAAAGTGTGCGCTGCGAGGACAACATGAGAAATGTATCAAGGGAGGCCTCTAAGTATTCTAGGAATAACTGGCTCCCAGTTTCTTCATCTTCGAGAACCAGAGATCCCCAGGTGTCTTGGTTACTTTTCTAGTGCCATGATAAAATAGCCTGACAAGAGCAAGCTAGGAATGAAGGGTTTATTTTGGCTCACAATTCAAAACAAATCTAGTCTGTCCATGGTGAAGTGACCCTGGCAGGAGCTTGTGGCAGCTAGTCACAGCTGGTCACACTGTTTCAGAAGCTGAGGAGCTGAGAGGGGTGAGAAGTCAATTGAGCCCGCTTTCTCCCTTGTCTACCGGGGAAGAGCACCACCCAGTGTTAGAGTCTGGTCTTCCCATCTCAGTTACCCTAATCAGCATACTCTCTCACAGGCGACAAGGAAGCTAAATGGTTCCTCACAGGTATGCTTGGAGGCTTTACTCCAGGAGAGGGGTTGAAGGTTCCAGATCAGTCAAGTTGATGATTAACACTAGCCACCCTACCAGGTTGATCTTTAACCCATGTGCAGCTCTTCAAGTGACGTCTAACATATGTACGTCTTATAGAACCAGCCCAGAACACTTCTGCTTGGATTCTTTGGCCAAATCTTAGTCACATGACCAGATCTAATTTACAGAGACTGTGGGATGAATTCATTTAATGTGTGAGTGGTCATATGCTCATACTAAGACTGTTCTTGCTGTATGAAGAGACTGGCAATGTATGCTAAACCTCTCAAATAGTGGAGACAAAATGGGACTTGTTACCCTGATTCCTGAGTGTCCCGTGGAACTAGTGGTCAGGAAGACAGCCAGACTCAATGAGAATCTTGATGAGACTGGTTAGAGACCAAGGAAGTCACTCTCCTTGTCTCTCTAGGCACATGAAAAGTCTCAACTATGCCATCCTTGGCAGACTAGGTTTTGCTTGCCCATTGGCTCACATTCGCTCAGCAAGTATTTACTGGACCCCTCCTGTGGGCTAGGGCTTTCCCAGGCACTGGGAACGGAGAAGGGAGGAAGACAAAAATTACATGTCTGGGTCCCTTGAGCCTACCGGTTCTTTCAATTCCAAAGACTTGTCCTGTCTGAATTTCCTGTTTCTGCTTCTCAATTCTAGTTCTTCAATAGGAGAGGCCCAGATGCTACAACCAGCTACAAGGTTTAGGTTGGCCTTATTCCAGCTCCTGACTGAGTAACAGCCCCAAGGACTGCTGTGCCACAAGTGAGGGGAAGGTTGCTGTATCCCAGCAAAATAGTGTCTCTTCTGTCCTCCAGGGGCCCCTCAGCTGTGCAAAGATGCTTGTAAGTTATCAGATAGATACGGAGAGCTGGGCCATCCTGACAGTGGTGACAGTCTTGGCCCCCATGCTGGATTTGGAGAAGGAAAGAGTTAAAGTCAGTATCTTCTGGGGAAACTGAAGCACAAAGCCAAGGAGTGTGAGTGTAGTGTTCCCCTGAAGAGAGCACAATGAGAGACACAAAGAGAAGCAAAGACACTCGGAGACAAGGGAATAAGCAAGTCAGGAAGGGGAAGGCATATTAGCAAAGATGGTATCCAGAGGAAGCACAGCAGTGGGGCTGGTGGGGCTACTGATCCAGTGACACTATCAGAATCTGTCTTCTTCATCCAGTGTCACCTACAGTGCCAACACTATGTGCCTCTCCAGGTAGGGTGAGAGAAACAGCCCCCAGCAGCGCTCTCTCTCCTCTCTCTCTCTCTCTCTCTCTCCTTCTTTCCTTCTTTACTTCCTTTCTTGTTTTTTTGAGGCAGGGTTTCTCTGTATAGCCCAGGATATCCTAGAACTCTCTCTGTAGACCAAGATGACCTCGAACTCACAGAAATCCACCTACCTGCCTCTGCCTCTGCCTCTGCCTCTGCCTCTGCCTCTGCCTCTGCCTCCCAAGTGCTAGAACTAAAGACATTCACCACCACCTTCTGGCCCCCCAGCTCTTTCTAAAGTAAATAACTTTTTTAGAAACCCTTGCCAAGCCTGTATGTCTGCCAAGCTAGTCATGGTGGATTCTCTCTTTCTTTTTTCCTGCAGTACTGGGGAGAGAATCTCGGACCCCACACATGGAAGGCAAGGACTCTGCCACTTAGCTACATTCTCAATCCACATCTTTTCTTTCAATCCACATCTGTTTGTTTGTTTCTTTCTTTCTTTCTTTCTTTCTTTCTTTCTTTCTTTCTTTTTCTTTCTACAGGGTTTCTCTGTATAGCCTAGCCATACTGGAACTTACTCTGTAGAGCTGGCTGTCCTCAAACACAGAGATTCACCTACCTAGTGCTGGGATCAAAGGCATACACCACCACTGCCTGGCTTTAACCCACATCTTAAAGCAAACAGTTCTCAACTACAGGCAGTGTTTTCCCCCAAAGAGACAATTAGCAACATCTAGAGACAGCCTTGGCTGTGACAATTGGGAGAGACAGCTACTGTCATCTAGTGGGGTGGAGTTACTGCTAAACATGGTTGAATGCAGGACACAACACGCTCCCACGGTGCGGATGAATGCAGGGACACAACACGCTCCCACGGTGCGGATGAATGCAGGACACAACACGCTCCCACGGTGCGGAGCGGGTACTGCGGCTAGAAAACGGTGTTCGACAGTAAACCTCTCTGTTGGGGCCTCCCATAGGGTGAGACCCTGGGTGAAACCAGAAGAAGTCAGTCATGAGTGGCTAGAGAGACAGAAAAAAAATATGGAAGAAAATGTCCTTCTCAAAGCCAGAGGAAGGTTTTCAGCAGCACACGTGATCAAGAGTGTCAAGTGATACAAAGAGAACTTATCACCTGAAATCACCCATTCTGGGGCTGTGGCTCGGTGGTAGAGGGCTTCTCTAAGATGCACTAAGGCCCTGGATTCAACTCCCCTCAGCACTGCAGAAGGCAGAAATATTATCCAAAGGGTTACAACTTACCTTTGCCCAAGATGATCCAGATCAAGATGTGCGGATGAATCGTAGGTGAGGAAGTGAGGTCTGTGGGAAGTGACAAGGAACAGGCTTCGATTCCAACACAGGCAGACCATGTGGGACCCTTGTCTGTGAACAGGAGAAAGGCAGTAAGGGCAACCAGAAGAGAGACTGATTTTAATTATGTGTGCATTTGCATGCTGAGTGTGCATATGTTCTTGGAGCCCAGATGAAGGTGGCAGATCACTCCGGAGTCAGACTTAGAGCCATTTGTGAACTACCCGATGTGGTTACAGGGAACCCATTTGGGACCCACAAGTTGTTTTATTTTATTTTATTTTATTTTTTTGGTTTTTCGAGACAGGGCTTCTCTGTGTAGCCCTGGCTGTCCTGGAACTCACTCTGTAGACCAGGCTGGCCTCAAACTCAGAAATCCGCCTGCCTCTGCCTCCCGAGTGCTGGCATTAAAGGCGTGTGTCACCACTACCCGGCCCCACAAGTCTTCTTAAGACCTGAGCCATCTCTTCAACCCAACAATCATCGTTTAAAACTGCTGAAATACACCGAAGATAGACAACAATAAAAACAGAGGGCTGGAAGGCTGCTGGTGAGATGGCTCAGCGGTTAAGAGCACTGACTGCTCTTCCAGAGGTCATGAGTTCAAATCCCAGAAACCATACGGTGGCTCACAATGGTCCATAATGAGAAACAAACAAACAAAAAACCCTTTGGGCTGGAGGGAGTGGGCCCCAGAACAAGAGGGTGAAGGGAAGAGGGGGAAAAACAGAGAAGGAAACTACGGGGTGGACCCCAAGAGAAGCCTTTTATATAAAATGCTATAAAGCATCTGGGGATCTTGAACCCATCTAGGATTCCCACTGAGTACAGATCCTGGCTCATTAGGTCTGGAGGAGGAGTACCCAAGAGCTACTGTGTTTTTCCATTTGAAATGGAGCCTTGCGGTGCTGCTCAACCTGAGCACAAACTCGTGCACTCCCGTGACCTTACTTTAACCCACCTCCCAGTCTGAGCCTTCAGGAATGCAGCTCCACATTTACCTCCACAGCTACATTCCTGTCTATTTGTATGTTATTTGATACAAGAGTTTGCTGTGGAACCTAGGCCTTGAAGTCACAATGCCCCTGTCTCAGCCTCCGGAGTACTGAGATTGTAGGTATGCACCACAGTATCTGGTTCACAGTCTTTTTTGCTTTGTTTTCAAGGCAGGGTCTCATATAGCCCAGGCTGATCTCAAACTGTCTTTGTACTTACTGAGTAGCCAAGGCCAGCCTTGAAATCATGGTAGTTTTCTTTCTAAGTGCTAGGATTATTCTAAAGAACCACAGCTATGTATATATTACCTCCTCTTCCTCCTCTTCCTCCTCCTCCTCTTCCCCCTCCTCCTTCTTCCTCCTCCTTCTTCTTTTCCTCTTCTTCCTCCTCTCCCTCCTCCTTCTTCCTCTTTCCTCTTCCTCCTCCTCCTTCTTCTCCTCCTCTTCTTCCTCCTCTCCCTCTTCCTTCTTCCTCTTTCCTCTTCCTCCTCCTCTTCTTTCTCCTCCTCTTCCTCCTCCTCCTCCTC
>JADRCH010000054.1:1481785-1512610 GCA_019843965.1 Rhynchomys soricoides | reverse complement strand
CTCAGAAATCCACCTGCCTCTGCCTCCCAAGTGCTGGGATTAAAAGCGTGCAACACCACTGCCAGGCTAACTTATTCTTAATTACAAACAGAAACCTGATTTTGCAAGGCCTTAACACAGGATAAACAAGGCCTTATTCTTTAACTAGGATTTAGGACAGGACAAACAGGAACTTCTTCTTAATTACAAATTTAAACCTTAATTTGCAAGGACTTAACACAGGACAAATAGGAATTTATTTTTAACTGTCTTAACTGCAAACAGAACTCTTAACATTGCAAGGTGTGGTTTTCCTGTTTTGGTCTCCTGTTAATTTGCAAAGTATACGTATACTGCTCCTGTTTCCTTCTCTCTCTCTCTCTCTCTCTCTCTCTCTCTCTCTCTCTCTCTCACACACACACACACACACACAAGCGCACGCACGCGCGCGCGCACAACGACATACACACACTTAAATAATAGAACACCTCCATCTAGCTCTTTGAGGAGGCTGTTACAGGGGCTGTGGAATTCTGGTCTAATCTTGCTCCTGGAACCACGGTTGGTTATTGCTGAGGAACAGGTTAGTCACAAAGCCACATCTCAGCCATGGCTTTTTCTTTAAAAGACATTCCTGGAGCTAGAGGCTGTGATTTTAGCTTATTAGAATTACCCTAAACTGGGTGTGTTATCTCATGCTTTTAATCCCAGTACTTGAAAGGGAGAGGCAGGTGGATCTCTAAATTGAGGCCAGCCTGGTCTCAGGAATGAATTCCAGGACAGCCATATCTACACAAAGAAACCCTGTTTTGAAAAAAAAAAAAAGTTACCCTGACAAGGTGTGGTTACCTGATCAGAAGCACAAAGGAAAAAAAAATCTCTGAGTGAATGGACCAGCTCAGCCCACACTGAAATAAAAATAGTGGCCTTGCCAGGCAGTGGTGGTGCACGCCTTTAATCCCAGCACTCGGGAGGCAGAGACAGGTGGATTTCTGAGTTCCAGGCCAGCCTGGTCTATAGAGTGAGTTCCAGGACAGCCAGGGCTACACAGAGAAACCCTGTTTCAAAAACAAAAACAAACAAACAAAAAATAGTGGCCTTGCTGGGGACAGAACAACACTACAAATAAAAAACAAAAAAATCCAAACAGCAAAAAATTCAAACCAAACCTGGCAAGTTCACAAGCCCTGAAGCCACAAACCTCCTCCCTCTGTCAACAATGTACAGAATGCACCTGTCCCTTATCACCAGAGAGGGAAAAAAATCACCACCAGGTGCAAGACGGTGGTGCCATGAAGTCTCCAAAAGCAGCCTGCTCACTGATTGCACGGAAAAATCTCCTCCAACCATGAGGAAGAAATACCTTAAAAATACCATCGTCGTGATTCACAAAATGACCTCTCTGACAGCCAGGTGCAGGGACTGCTCTGTCCCTGTGAGGGACAGCTGCACCTCCCCCATTGGTGCTGTCCCTTTCCCCAGGACCCATTTTTTCCTTCCAATTAAGTCTTAGGCTCAAAGTTTGTTATCCACTTTCCAGACTTTTCTTGTCTCATTTCTGTTTGTCTGTCTCTCTCTCTCTCTTTGTCTTTCTCTGTCTTTGTGTGGGGTGTGTGTGTGGGTGTGTTTCACACTGGATCTCCAACCTGGGATCCTCCTGCTTCAGGACTGGGGTTGGAGGAAGAGCAAAGCGCTTTTCTCTTTCAAAGCCTTACCTCGTTTTTCATTGTGTGTGTTTGTGCACATAGGTGCTGGTTCCCTGGGAGGGCGATCCTTAGAGCTAGAGCTACAGCTGGTTGTGCAATGCCCAACAGGAGCACTGGAAATTGAACTCAGGTCCTCTGGACGAGCAGTGTGTACTCTTAAGCAATGAGCCCCCAAGGGCACAAATCTTAACCCTGCCTCCAATAGTTGTTTTTCCATTCATAACCCCCACCCCAGCCCCCTCCACACCAGAGCAGTCACACAGGGGAACAAACACTCTGTTCCACCACTGAGCCAGACCTCCCGCTAGCTCCTCATCTGAAAAACAGGCACATTTGTGGAATGCATCTCACCTCAACCATAAGTCGCATCCCACCATCCCATCACCTGGAACACCTGGTACACTGGGTGGCTCTGCTATTTGACTCTGAGGTACTAGCTCTTCAGACAAAAGGAAAAAAACATGAGAAAAAGGAACAATTGTCTGCTGAAGTGGAATTCACAACTGAAAAGTCCCACCAGGCCTGGTGGCTCACACCTTTAAAATCTTAGCACTGAGAGGCAGAGGCAGGAGTATCTCTGTGTTCGAGACCAGCCTGGTCTACAGAGTTAGCTTCAGGACAGCCAGGGCTACACAGAGAAAACACAAAAAACAAAGCCAAACAGACAAATGAAAAACCCCACAACCAACCAAACTTCAGAGCTGTGGAACGCAGTCCAGATTCACTCATCTGAGGAACCAGGAGTGAAATATTTCTGGTGAAGGGGATTCCCGGGATGAGAGACCACTGGCTTGTACAGCTGTGACCACTGATCTGGTGTGCTGAGAGAATGGACTCTGGCAAGAGGTAAGAAATTCCTACATAGGCTGGAACCACAGGTCTCGGAGGCCGAGCTGGGTTCTCAACCGCCAGGATCAGGCCTCCACAGCCTTACTCACAGACAGACTGAGATGACAGACCAAGCATGCATGGCCCCACCCCTCCCCCTTCCTCCTTCTTCCTTGTGAGTAACCCAGGAATGGCACTCCCTCAATAGACCTCCCACCCTGCCTGTCACCAGCCTGAAAGTCCACAGAACTACCCAGGCATCCATGCATGCCGTGGAACGGGTGTCTTTAGTCAACATTCAAAATGAGTCTTGGCTGGACAGACTTTTCTCCTTTATCAAAATTATGTTATTTAAAAATAATTTTTTTTAACTGTGTGCAAAGGAGTTGGAGGGATACCAGTGGAGGCCAGGAGAGAGCACGGGATCCCCATGGAGAGGAGTTACAAGCAGCTGCTGCTGCATTTATAAAGATAGAGAGGGGATATGCTTGGTGGAGGTGTCCTTAGGTATGGAGGAAGGGGGTGCCTCCTCGGGCCCATGCTGAGGCATCCCTTCTCCCTGAGGGTATAGCATGGGGGGGGGGGGAATTGAGAGGGTAGTCAGAGAAAGGCAGAGAGAGAGACAGACAGAGAGAGACAGAGAGACAGAGAGAGAGACAGAGAGACAGAGAGAGACAGAGAGACAGAGAGAGAGACAGAGAGAAGAGGCCATGAGCATGTGAAGAGGGAGGGGGGAGGGGCAAAGGGACAGAGTGGGAGCAAGAGAGCAGAGGGGGCACGAAGCCCCTTTTACAGTGGGTCAGGCACACCTGGCTGTTGACAAGTAACTGTGGGGCAGAGCTTAGAGAAAATGCTAACAGTTGTAAGTGCTCTTAACAATTGGGCTGGCTTTTCTGCCCCAAATATTTGTTGTTATTGTGGTGGGGTTTTTGTTTTTTGTTTGTTTGTTTCCTTTCTGGCTTGGATCTACCTATGTAAACTAAGCTGGCCTTAAACTCTTAAAGATCACCCTGACTCTGTCTTCCAAGTGCATTATAAAAGTTGTGCACCACCACACCTAGCTCAATTATTTATCTTAAAGTTCTTTAATTGTTCCAGGATATGCAACAGGGTCAGAAGTGACAAAATAACTTCAGTATCCCAGCACTCCAGAATGTAAACTGTTTAACCCTTCATCAATATCACTGGTCATTCTACCCCACAACAAGGCAAGATTCATATTTGGACAGTCTCCATTTCATTCACAGGACAGACTGGAATCAGTACGTTATCCTGAGCTGGAGACACGGACAACAGCTAAGAGTGCAGGCTGCTCTTCCAGAGGACCTGTGTTCAGACACCGACCCCCAGGTATGGGAGGACATACCTGCAAGGCTAGAACTGGGGGAAGGGGGGCAGTGAAAGCAGAAAGATGGGAAGTTCAATATCAATGTTGATGACATAATAAATGACAGGCCAGGGCTGGAGAGATGGCTCAGCGGTTAAGAGCATTGACTGCTCTTCCGGAGATCCTGAGTTCAATTCCCAGCAACCACATGGTGGCTCACAATCATCTGAAATGGGATCTGATGCCCTCTTCTGGTGTGTATGAAGACAGTTACAGTGTACTCATATACATAAAATAAATAAATAATTCTTTTTTAAAAAAATAAGTCACAGGCCTTCCTGGGCTACAAAAGACCCTGCCACAAGTAAAAAGCAAAACAGACAAACAAAAACAAAACAATAACAAGGAAAAAACAAAACCAAGGCCCCAGCAGGATGGCTCATCAGGTACCTGATACCTACTACCAAGCCTGGTGGCCTGGGTGTCATCCCTGGGACACACAGAGTAGAAGGAGAGAACCAACTCCCAAAAGTTGTTCTCTGACCTTCACAAGTATGTCCTACCCCCCACATAACAAATGAATTTTAGATAGATAGATAGATAGATAGATAGATAGATAGATAGATAGAATTACAAAATACAGAAGGGGCTCAGTGGTTGGGGTACTGGCCTAGCATGTTTGAGATCCTATATTCAGTCTCCAGTATGCAACCCCTCACTGTGCTGGCTAGTTTTATATCAACTTGACACAAGCTAGAGACATCTGAAAGGAATGAACCTCAGTTGAGAAAATGCTTCTATAAGATTGGGCTATAGGCATGCCTGTAGGGCATTTTCCTAATTACTGATTGATGGGGGAGGGCCAGATCATTGGTGGATGGGGCCATCCTTGGGCTGGTGGTCCTAGATTCTATAAGAAAGCAGGCTGAGCAAGCCATGAGGAACAAGCCAGGAAGCACCCCTCCCCATGACTTTTGTATCAGTTCCTGTCCCCAGGTTCCTGCCCTGCTTGAGTTCCTGTCCTGACTTCCTTCAATAATGGACTATAACATAGAAGTGCAAGCCAAACAAATTCTTTCCACCCCAACTTGCTTTTGGTCATGGTGTTTCTTCACAGCAATAGTGACCCTGACTAAAACACCCTCCTCATGAGAGAGCTGGCATGCAGCTAAGGGGCTCAGTACTTGCCTAAGAAGCTCAGGGTTCTGGATTTGATGGTCCCCAGCAAGCAAATGAAAACAACTTTCTCACTGGAAATCATTATCTATGGAATATTCTTTTCTTCTCCTCCTTCTCCTTCATCTTCTTGATGGGATTTGAACCTAGGACTTCACGAATAATAGGCATGTGCTCTATCATTGAACTACCACAACCCCACCAGATAAATTATGGTAGCTGTCTATTTGTGTTCCTTCCATAGCTGATGTTCAAATGTACATCTCATGGCTAGACAAGAAGGGGAGATGTGGTATTTCACCAAACCACAGACAGAACAAGAAGGGAAGAATGACAAAGCCTGAACTGTGCTCCCACAGCTCAGTAGAGGTGATAATTCAAAATTCCAATATTTGATCATTCCTTTTTGCCTAAACTCAGAAATGGGGATTTCGGTTTGGCTCTCGAATTTCTCAAGATAAGAGGTCAAGTGTGGGAATGAAAGGCTAGTTCAATGACATTCTTGCAGACCTAAGTTGACATCCCAGAACCAATGTGGTTGCTCCCAAATGCCTGCAAAACTCCAGTGCAGGGGAAGTCTAATGCCCCCATCTGGCCCGTGTGGATAACTGCATGTAAGTTCATGCGTTTGAACTAAAATAAAAAAATAAATAAATCTTTTTAAAAGTTTTAATCTTCAAGTGCTCTATGTTTGAGACTTCTTAGCTTTTTTTTCCTTTTTAAAGGATTTCTGGGTATTTTTTAAAGAGTTTCTTTTATCTGTGTATCACATTCCTGCCTCATACCCACAAAGATCAGAAGAGGATGTCAGTGCTCCTGGAATTGTAGTTACAGAGAGTTGTGAAGTACCATGTGGGTGACAGAGCCAAACCTTGGCCTTATGTAGGATTAGCAAGTCCTCTTAACAGCTGATCCTTCTTCAGGCCCCACTGTTTAGTTGCTATTTTTTCCTTTGTAGAGAAAGTAAAATTCACTGGTCAGGATGATTGAGGAGGAGGAGGCAGATTTAAGAAGCCTTCTGCAGTGTGAGGCCTATCGCTTAATTAGGGGACCATGACTTCAGAAGTATTTAACCCCACAGCCATCAAAAAAGAGACAATCAGCCATTGCCTGACTTACCCACATTAACCTCTATGAAGCCTCATTCTTTGAGATGTGCACACAGTCAGGGAGCCTGGTGTTGGCCCTGTGTTGGGCCTATCACATGGTCTTTGTCCTACAGTTTAGTTCAGATGGCTCAGTTGACATGGCCAAAGTGAACCATAGTCGCCAGACCCTGGGCCGTCCCAAAGGCACAAAGGTAGACTGGAGCCTAGACTAGGAAAAGCACCAAATCAGAGGTGCAAATGGCTACTGGAAAGGACTGTCTGCAAGAACCCTAAGGGTATCTCCTATAAGTAACAGGCTATGTCTGTGGTTGAGAATCAAAGTCCTGATTTATGTATGCACATATTCAAATCATGTGTGAGCTATGAGATTTTGGTTTAGAAACTTTCCTATTGGGCCTTATTCTGCGCTGCTAGAGAGCGGCCATATTGCTTGCCTCTCTCCCTCACTGCTTAGCACCTGAATCTGTGTTCTATATACTTCCCAAACTTATTTGTTGGAGATTGAGTCTCACGTAGCTCAGGCTGGTTACTTACTATGTAGCTGAGGATAGCCTTGACTTCCTGATTCTCCTGCTCCCACCTGCAAGTGGGATTACAGGCTTTTGCCACCTCGACCAGTTGATCCCTGAAGTGTCATCACTCCAGGAATGCAGCGAACAACCGGGTAGCAAAATAAGAATTGGAGGAATGAATATTTTTTAATTAATGACTATCATGATTAAAATGTGTAGGTAGGGAAGCAAGAAATGACATGGCAGCATCAAGACAGCTCATTATGGCTGGTTTGCTTAACGAAGTGGACCCTGCTGGATGATCTGTTAACCCCTGAGCTCCCTTCTGTGATTATTAGTAACCCTTGTGACTGTCGGTTAACATTAGAAGCCACACTGTCTATGTCCACCAGGGGGCGCTTCCAAAGTGCACTCCAAAAAGTTATGCAGCAAGATGTATTCTTTGGAGAATGATGCAAAGTTACAAGGTTGAGGACTAGTTTTAGACAGGGTATTCTTTTCATGAAGACACCATCCTTTTAAGAGCACTTGTTATAGAGTGGAGAGAGAGAGCTCAGTCAGTAACGTGCTTACTTCAGTTCCCCGATCCTGGGTGTGGTAGTTAAGCTTGACTGTGAAGTAGATGGAATTTAAAATCGCCATGGAGACAAGTCCATGAACAGAGCTGGGAGGGTATTTCAAGAGTAGGTAATTGAGGTGGGATACCCCTCCTAAATGTGGGTGGGTCCTGGAGTACATAGGAAGGCAAGATGAGGACCTCTACCTGGTAGCTCACACTCCTGCTACCAAACCTTTCCCTGCCATGGTGGGCTGGGTTCCCTGGAATTGTGAGCCAAAATAACCTTCCTTAAGCTGCTTCTGTCCTGTATTTTGTTACAGCAATGAGACAAGTAACTAACACACCGTCGTGATATTAATGGTAACTAACACACCATTGTGATATTAATGGTAACTAATATGCATCATGATAGCACATGCTCATAATTCTAATGCTGGGGAGACAGAGACAAGAGATTCCTGGGACTTTCTGGTCAGACAGCATTTGTCTAGGCCAATGAGAGATCTTGTCTCAAAAGAAGTAGATGGTGTTTCTAAAGACCACACCCAAGGCTGTACACACACTACATGCACATATACGCACATGCACACATTCTTTGGGTGAAAGAGGTTTATGTTGCCAGCCCTCGAAGAGCTAGACCTGGGCTCCTGGGCTATGGAACGGACAGGTAACAGTCTAGGAATTCTCAGAACATGAGGGAGAAAAGGGCTTATCAGGAAGAAAGGCTGTGATCCTACAAATGGAAGAAGAAATGCCCACTTGGATCTAACAGCCATGAAAATAGCCCTCGAAAACAAAGAGGCTGTCTGGGACCTAGACAGGAACTCACAAAGTAGGTCAAGTTGTTTGTGATGTAGCTGAACGTCCCTGAGGGAAAGCCAAAGGGAATGTTGAAAGGTTCACAGTGTAAGCAGCAAATAAAGACGGAGATCAGGGAGACCTAGTAAGAACTGTGTTACGGAGCTAGGGGCCAGCAGGATGGCTCAGTGTTGAAGGTTCAATCCCAAGCCCCCAAATAGGGGGGATTAAAAAAAACATGTTTCCTGAAACTTCTCCTCTCACTCTGACAGGTGCAGAGTGGCACAAATGTAGCCACACACAACAAAAAAGTAGCTACAATGTAATAGAAAGTGTTTTAAAGGGGAGAGGGCAAGAAAGCACAATAGGTAAATGTGCCTCTGCCAAGCCTGAAGACCTGAGTTCAGTCCCCCAGAACTCCTCACATGGTGGAAGGAGAGAAAATACATGCGCATGCACACACTCGTGTACACACACACACACACACACACACACACACACACACAAGCTAACTAATTAAAGTTTAATGTTTTGTTTGCTTTTGTTTGTTGTTGTTGTTTTTGTTTTTTTGAGACAGGGTTTCTCTGTGTAGCCCTGGCTGTCCTGGAACTCACTCTGTAGACCAGGCTGGCCTCGAACTCAGAAATCCACCTGTCTCTGCCTCCTGAGTGCTGGGATTAAAGGCGTGCACCACCACTGCCCGGCTAATGTATTTTTTTAAAGGCCAGACTCATGGCCTGCAAGTACAAGTATCTACACAATATAACTTTTCTAACAATTTAATCTTAAATTTCTGTCTGTGAGTCCCATGCTAATTATTGCAAATCTCACTAATTTATTTCGAATTCAACTCGATCTCAACCCAGGCTGAAAATGCATTGTGAAGCCTAGCAGTGGTGGCATATGACTTCAATCCCAGTACTTCCAGGAGGCAGAGGCAGGCAAACCTCTGAGTTTGAGGCCAGCCTGGTCCAGGACAATGAAGGCCCCACAGAGAAACCCTGTCTTGAAAAACCAAAAAAAAAAAAAAAGAAAGGAAGAAAGAAAGGGCATTGTGTTTAGGATTGGTGCCTTCTTACTTGGGTTTGGGAAGGGGAGGGAGAGAGAGAATCAAATCTTTAATCTCTTTTTCTTCTGGTCTGATATATTTGGCGTTGGGGCACATCACTAGCTTTTGAAGGTAGGAACCAAAATTTGTTCGCTTTCATTCTGGACATTCCCCAAAACAATGGGAAATTCAGAATCCTGGGTTCTGGGAAAGTTCTGCAAGGAGACAAACAAAAGCATACAGCGAAGGAACCGCATATACATTCATGTTGGAAATTGACTCTGGCCCCCCCCCTCCACACAAAGGCCAGCTCTTCTGGGTGTGCAGCCCTCCTTGGGGCTGAAATACAAGCTCTTCCCTAGCTCCAGTTCCTAGTGTTTGCTGAAGTCCTTGGCTTGCCTTGTTTTAGATGGAAAACTCCAGTATCTGTCTTTGACAGCACATGGTATTCTTCTTGTCGGGCTGTCTCTGTGCCTAACTTCCAGGCGAAAATGACTAGTCTTTAGAGGAGGGCCTACACTAAGCCATTGTGACCTTGTCTTGGCTTGGTTGCTTCTGTTCCTAAGCTAGATCACATTCTGAGATACTGGTGGAACAGGTTGCAACATCCATGAGGACTGCAGAGAGAAGAGTCCTTGGATTTCTAGCCAAAGAACCATGATGTTGCTGCCGGCTGCCCTTCCGTAGGTCTGTGCACTGAGCCCTATAGTTCAGCAACACAGAACCATCCTTTGCAATGGTCTCATTGTGACTTCCAAAACCTCCAAACCTTCTGATTTCTAAATGTTATTACAGGAGACAGGACACACACATGCCACAGCCTACACATGCAGGTCAGAGTTGGTTTTGTCTTTATTATAGGTTGACAGGGATCTACCTCAAGTCAGACATCCACCTCAGATGGTGAGATTTGCTGGCTATGTTGACTAGTTTTGTTTGTTTGTTTTGTCAGCTTGACACAAGAAAAAGGCATTTGAGAAAAGAGAACCTCCACTGAAAAAATGTCCCTAGCAGACTAGCCTGAGGGGCATTTTTTCTTGATTAATATCTGATGCAGGAGGCCAGGCCTGCTATGAGTCAGGCAAACTCTGGGCAGGTGGTCCTGAGGTAAGCAAGAAAGCTGGCTGAGGAAGCCATGAGGAGCAAGACAATAAGCAGCACCCTTTTATGGCTCTGTATTAGCTCTTGCCTCCAGGTTTCTGCCTTGAACTCCAGGCCTGGCTTCTCTCAGTGACGGAGTAACCATAGCTGTAAGCAGGGAAAAAAAACCCTCTGGTCTCCAAGGAACACTGACGAAGACATTGGGCAAGCTCTGACTCCCAGAATTATCTCACAACCCTCCAAATTTCTGAGAAGGACAAGAACAGGTCAGACACAAACATACAGGTTGTCTTAAATTTTGATTTTTTTCTGGGCATCATAAATTTAGAACTTTGTAAGGTAAGAACTTGCAATGAGCTATAGTGGTTTACATCTCTACTCCTGATACTCTGGGAGGTTGAGCAAACAAAACAATTGCCATGAATTTCAGGCCAATCTAGGCTATACAATAAGTTCCAGGCCACCTTGAAATTATAAGGTGAGACCCTGTCTCAAAAATGCAGACTACATGGGGCTGGAGTTAATGGCTCAGCAGTTAAGAATATTGGCCACTCTTCCAAAGGACCAAGGTTCAAATCCCAGCACCCACATGACAGTTCACAACTGTCTGTAATTTCAGTTCTAGGGGATCTGATACCCTCACACAGATATACCTGGAGACAGAATACTGATGTAAATAAAAATTTTAAAAAATACAAATTACAGGGTGGCCAGATGGTTGTTAAGAGCACATGGTATTCTTGCAAAGGACTTGGGTACAATTCCCTGCACCCACGTGGTGGGAAACAACAATGTGCGACACCCTCTTCTGTCCCCCCAACCCCCTCAGATACTGCACACATTTGGGACATACTCACACAGGCAAGCAAAACACCTATACACATAGAATTAAAACAAGTGATAAAATAACAACAACAAATCTGGTTGTGGAACTAGAAAGATGGCTTGCTATCAAGTCTGACAAACTGAGTTCAATTCTTAAACCAACTTTGCAAGTTGTCCTCTGACCTATACAACCTACAGAGAGAGAGAGAGAGAGAGAGAGAGAGAGAGAGAGCATATAGCACACATTCACAGCACAAATACATGGCACAAATTGAGACATGTTCCTTCTATTTCAAGATCCTTTAAGACTTTTAATGTGAAGGGATGTTGGCTTTTCAACATCTATGAAGATGATCATGTGCTTTCTGTCCTTGAGACTATATAGTTCATAACATGTATTGGTTTATGCATATTAAACCTGTACTATTGTCTGTAATAAAGCCAGCTTGATCATGGACGAATGTGTTTTTGCAGTAGGGTGTGAGACAGAGTCTCACTGTGTAGCCCTGGCTATCCTGGAACTCACTCTGTAGCCTAGGCTGGGCTTGAACTCACAGAGATAGATCTGCCTATCTTGTTCCCAGTGCTGGGGTTAAAGGTGTGGGCCATCATTCCTGGCTTTCATCTCTGATGTTTAAAATTTGAGTCTTCTCTCTTTTGTTGGTTAATTTAGCTAAGGTTTTGAGTATCTTGTTTATATTTTCATAGAACTAAGTCTGCATCTTATTGATTCTTTATATCGCTTCTTTTGTTTCATCAATTGCAGCCTTAATCTTAATGATTTCTTTCCATCTTGTGATTAGGTGTTTGCTTTGTTCTTCCTTCTCTAGAACTCTGTGGTGTATCCTTAGGTTATTGATTTGAGCCTTCTTTCTGACTTCCCTGCCTAAGCACTGGAGCCACCACCCTCCTTTTTTAGGCTGTTTTCATTTGATAGGTTTTTCTTGGTGTGTGGTTGTTATTTTTAGTTGGTTTTAGGAGTGTTTTTATTTCCCTTTTGATTATTTCAAGGATCCATTCATTGCTGAATAGTGTGTTATTTAATCTCCACGAGAGTGTGTGTGCGCCAGGGTTTTTCTTGCTATTGATTTGTAGTCTGATTCCATTGTGATCAGAGAAAATAGCATAAATTATTTCATGTTGTTGAATTCCTCTTTCAGATCATGTATTATTTTTCTTCTTTCGGGCAGCTCTGTGTCTTTGATATACTTATAACTTATGAATTCTCTGTATGCAATTTTATGTAACTCACTTTTGCTAGATGTTATGGGTTATTACTTTTTTGAGGGATTATAGTGTCCTGATTTTTTTCATGTTTCGTATGTTACTGTATTGGGATTTAAACATCAGTTACTTTGTTGCTCAACTCTTTTCTTCTCAGCCATATTCTTTTAGTTGAAACATTTGCAAGGTTCAAGCGAGACTTGAATACATAGTTTTGAGTGTGCAATTCAGAGTGTGAAATTCCTTTGCTCAGGAACTTGAGAGTGCCTGCCTTAGTTCTATAGTATTCCCTGAGATGGCTATCGAGTGGAAGAATAGCCACAGCTGCTTGTTATCACTGCTCTGCAAATGTATTAACCCAGTATCAACAGCAGCCCTTTCGGCCTCAGTAACTGTGGAAAGCTAAGTAAGCAAGGAGACTATGGGATCTGCGTACATTCTAGTTAATAAGATTAGGAGTGGAAGGAAAGGAGGGTGGGCAAGGCTAAGGATTAAATATTAGTCAACTTTGAAAAGAAAAATATCAAGGTAGGTAAAGAATTTGGGAAGGCGGTTGGGATGCCCATAGGGCCAACAGATTTTAGAGATTGTAAACTCTTCAGAAAGTTTAATTAAGTAAAATGAGAATGACTTGGGGGGGGGGGGGGGTGTGCACGCCTTGGATCCTAGCACTGGGGAGGCAGAGGCAGGTGGAGCTCTGAGTTTCAGGCCACCCTGGTCTACAGAGTGAGTTCCAGGCCAGCCTGGTCTATTACCATGTGAGTTTCAGGACAGTTAGAGCTACCCAGAGAAACCCTGTCTTGGAGAGAAATAAGATAAAATAAAGAGAGATGAGGAAAGAGAAAGAAGAGGAAGAGCATATGAGATGTGACTGAAGCGGGAAGAATGCTGTATATAAACAAGATGGAGAGAAGAACCGGCCCTAACATCTCAAAAAGGCCAGGGTTGGAATTTAAGTAATGGACTACGAGACAAGACCGATCTTCAGGGATTGACCTGCTGCACTGAGTTGAAAGGTTAAATTCTCAGATCCCTCTGGCACTAGCAAATTCCTTGTGGTGCTCTGTGGGGGAAGGGGACCCTGCGACCTCTGTAGCCTCAGGGTTCTTAAGGGTCTGGTGTTTGAGGGAGAGGACTTTGCTTGTCCTTTTCTGGTAGTTCCCCGGAGCCCTGTACTCTACCGTGGTTCGTTCTGGTCCTACCGGTCTGGTGTTTTTGAGGACCAGCAGCCGCTCTTGAAGATTCCACAGCTATCTTTTTATCAAGAGTATTTACCCTTCATCCCCTCCTGTGAATGGATTCTGACCTGCAGTTCCTCTCTGTTGCTGCAGCACTTTTGCAACACTAAGACTCCAGTGGAGGACCCTGTGTTTGGTCTTGTGAAGTTCTGGCTGCTGGGACAGGGTGGGGTTGGGTGAGGGGAGGCTTGCTGCTTGTTTTTTTGTAGTGTATGCTGAATAGGTTGGGTGAGAATCATTTAAACAAAAACTTACTTATGTCTGTGCACTAGTGGCACAGTTTGTGTACACACACACACACACACACACACACACACACACACACACGGAGATCTGAGAACAACTGTCAGAATTCAAGATTCTCTTCTTCTACCATGAGGGTCCTGGAGATTGAAAGCTGTAAGGTTTAACCACAAGAACCATTTCCAACCAAGCCATCTTCCAGGCTCTACTGGTGGGCTGCTTAGACACACGACCAATCATGGGTGAAAGTTTTAGGAAGAACTATTTTTAGTTTCCTTGGTTTTTTTTTTTTGGTTTAGATTTTTCAACACAGGTTTTTTTCTGTTTATTTTTGCAAAGACACAAAAGTTGAGTCTAGAAATGTGGTTTAGTGGCAGACAACTTGCCTTACACTCACAGGGTCCCGTGGTCACCCCCTCCCCCACCCCTATTTTAAAACTCCAAGGGCTTGGGTGAAAGAAGTAGAGGTTTCCTATTAGTACCAACGCCGCTTCTGCGCTGTGTACGTGGAGTAGCACTGCACTGTAATGTTACACCTCTTCCCCATCATGAGCAGCACTGCACTGTATGATGTTAATATGGACATTCTCCCTCCAATTGACTTAATTTTATTTATTTATCTATTTATCCACTAATCTTGTAGTGTTACGATTGAACTCAGGATTTCCCCCAAGCCAGAGCTCTATAATTGATCAATACATAATAAATAATTTAATATATAATATGTTAAATATATTATATAATTTAATATATAATTTATTAAATAAATACCAAATATATCGATTATCGGCATAAAAATTATATTAATATATAATGATATAATACTATATATTATATGTTGTTGTTGTTGTTTTGAGACAGGGTTTCTCTGTGTAGCCCCGGCTGTGCTGGAACTTGCTCTGTAGACCAGGCTGGCCTTGAACTCTGAAAGGCATGCTCCACTACTGCTTCGATCTAAATATTCTTTTTCCCTCTCAATTGAGCTGTTTTGGAGCAGAGTCTCATGCAGCCTAAGCAGGCCTGAAACTTGCCACGTAGCCTAGACTGACTTTCTCCTCCTGATACTGCTATCTCCACCTCTGGGTTTCTGGGATAACAGACAGGTACAGGGTCTCGGTAGAATTTTAACTTCTTGTGTGGCGAGCTCTCAGTAGTTAGAAGGAACAGACACCACTCCTAGCAAATCTAAAACAAAGACCTTTTGTCTCTTTGTCTCTCTTTTCTTCCCCAACAATATGGCTTCTGCTGATGAACAATGATTGGCACCTCGCCTGTGGACTCGATGGTACCACTTGGTTACAGAAAATCAGGACTGCATGGGAAATGAAGCTTTGTGGGCGAGGATGTTTTGCTGGCTCACTGTCCTGACTCCTTTTAGAATTCAGCAAAGTGCAGAATTGGGATGAAACATCCCACAGAAAGACGGAGGAACCAACTACATCCAGTAGGACATGGACAAAGCCACTACTATCCAGAAAGAAGGAAAGACCATGCCCAGCTACACGCCCATGAGAGAAGAATTGGGAATACGGAAGAGGAGGGGATTAAAACGTTTCTTTGAGGAAAAAAAGTAGGGAGGCGGCTCAGTTGGGAAATATGGATTTCTCTTTAAACATACAGGGGGAAAGCATGCTATTGAATTTCAAATAGTAAGGCTTCACAAAACAGGCATTGTGTTACCCCAGTGGCACCGTATAAGTTACATGTGAAAACGTGGCTGAGAAGAAGCAGCGGTAAGTGCCCACCCTGTGTAGAAGGAGGCTAATGAATAAAACAGACGTGAGTGTTCTCCTGGATTGTCTGCAAAGCTTTGGGTCAAAGCAGCATTCACACCAGGCTTGAGAAGCTAGTGTGCTTGTCTTAGTGTCCCTGGCCTGAACCAGGGAGGCCCACCCAAGGAGTGTGGGAAGGGCTTGTCTGATATGACCGACTGTGATCTCCTCCCCTGGATCCTCGATGGGTACACTGTGTTCCTGGAAGAACTGATACACAAATTCTGAAAACATTGCCTATTGACTTCAAGTCTAAAAAGATAGCAGAAAACATTAAAAACAAGACTGTAACATACATTTTAAAATATTTCTTAAGACCTTCCTCATAGCCCCAAAATAAAGACAATTTCCAAAGAAAAACCCAGGGAAAATACATGGGGCCACTTGGTAAAAAAACAAGAACCCTTTTTTTGGGGTGGGGGGGTGAGAAAAGGTGTCTCTATGAAGCTCTGGCTGACCTGGAACTTACTATGCAAACCAGGCTGCCTTTGAACTCGCAGAGATCCATCTGCCTCTGCTTCTGGTGTGCACCCCCATGCCTAGTTAAAGAATAGTCTTAATATTTTATAAGAAAACTAGGGAATAGGGAAGAAAACTCTAGATAAGGAGGCCGTGAGAGGGCCTGGTGTGGTGGTGCTCACCTTTATCTCAACATTGGGCAGCAGAGGCAGGCAGATTCCTGTGAGTGTGAGGTTGGGATGGTCTACAAGCAAGTTTCAGGACAGCCAAAGCTACACAGAGAAACCCTGTCTTGAAAAAACAAACCAAACAGCAACAAGAGGCTGAAGAAATGGTTCAGAAATTAAAAGCACTTGCTGCTTTGCAGAGAGGACCCAGGTTCAGTTCCTAGCACTTGTATATGAACTTAGAACTGTCCATAAACCTCTAGTTGCAGGGGATCTGACATTCACTTCTGGCCTCCTTGTGGGTAAAGCATGTATGTGATTGATATATACATACATACATACATACATACATACATGCAAGTACACACACACAAACAAAAACAACAACAACAAAACACGAGCAGCAACAACCACCAAAACAACAGATGCACAGGGTTTTCAAATTCATCCATGGTTTAAAAATATGAATGAACATGAGAAAATGCTTTTACCTACTAGAGAAGCCAATGTAAAATACCAACACTACCCAATTAAGTATAGGTTACAGAAAGCAGGCAATTACATCCAACTAGTAAAAATGCAGATTGGTAGCCAGGCAGTGGTGGAGCACACCTTTAATCCCAGCACTTGGGAGGCAGAGGCAGGTGGATTTCTGAGTTTGAGGCCAGCCTGGTCTACAGAGTGAGTTCCAGGACAGCCAGGGCTACACAGAGAAACCCTGTCTCAAAAAAAAAAAAAAAAAAAAAAAAGAGCAGAGGTCTAGCTTTTACAGTGTGTATTCCATTTAAAGCATCTATCCCTGTTCTGTAAAGAGATGTACCTTTCACGTCTATTCAGTCATGCACCTTTTAATGTTTCAGTCTATATAGAACTATGTAGGCAACGGTGGCCTCATAAAATTATTAATGGTGTGGTAGCAACACTTTTAATCTCAGCACCCAGGAAGAAGAGGCAGGCAAATCTCTCTGAGTTCAAGGACAGCCTGGTCTACACAGTGAGTTCCAGGCCAGCTGGGGTTATACAGTGAGGCCTTATCTCAATAAAAGTTATTCTTGAGACATGGCTTCCTATGTTGCCTTTGTTGGCCTGGAGCTTTTTAAGATTTAAAAAAAATAATTAATTAATGAAAAAAGAGGGGAGGGTCTTAAGCCACCGTTTCATGGCAAATGGCAAATATGAAGTATCATCCAGTCAAAGCTTACAAAAAACTAAACTCATTTTCAACTTAAAAAAAGATTTTTTTCATTTATTTTTAATTATTTGTGGGTGTTTGTGTCTGCATGTGAGTAGAGGTGCCCATGGAGGCCAGAGATACCAGATTCTGAAGAGCGGGAGTCACAGATGGCTGTGAGCCACCTGATGTATGTGCTGGGTCCTCTGGAAGAGCAGCCGGTGATCTTAACCACTGAACCATCTCTCCAGCCCCTAGCCTGGAAATGCCTATGTAGACCAGACCGTCCTCCACCCTGACTGCATCCTGCTTTAACCTCCTAAGTGCTGAGATTACAGTGGTGTGCCACCACACCTGGCTGTCATCAATCATTAATTTTAATTTTTTTTTTTAAATAAAATTAACTTTTGTTCAGTTGTATTTTGGTTTTAAGCAAAATCTATGTAACCTCTACCAACTTCTGATTTGCTATGTAGCTAAGGATAACTCTGAACTCCTGATTCTCCCTTTCAAGGGATTACAGGCATTTATCATGTTGCCTAGCAAACTTAAATTCTTTTTTTTTTTTTTTTTTTGAGACAAGGCCTCCTGGATATGTATCCTTGGGTGGCCTTGGCCTAGAACAAATCATGCAACTCAGTCGGCCTTAAACTTGCTTCAATCCAAAGAAATGAAAGAAGATAAAAATTAGGCTAGTAAGAATGAATAGACAACAAGTGTGAACTTGAGTTACCTAGTAACCCAGGCAGGACACACCCTGAGTAATTCAGGGTATAAAGGACCTGTCAGTATTGATAACAAGTGTGGAGAGCAGAGGGAGATGATTTGTCCCATGCTGTGTGGTTAGGTAGTACCTAGGCATGTGTGTTTAATATAATTGGACCAAGTTACAAAAAAGAAAGCCACTGTTGCAAGATGCATACACTGCAATTTGGGCAACAATGAATCACCAGCCGACTTTAAGCACGGAAGTAAAATGGATACATTTTGGTTTAGAAGTACAGCTTCCTCTCCTGTGTCTAAGTAGTCATGGCCTTGAACTCCCAAGACTGCTAAAGATGACAGTGAATTTCTGATCTTGCTTCTGCTTCTCCGGTGTTAGAATGGCAGACCTATGCCACTACAGTTAGCTACAGGGGACTGGAATGTGAACCTACGGTTTCATGAATGAGAGGCAAGCACTCTAACCACTGAACCACACTCCTGGCCCCTCACAAGTGTTTGTAGATTTCAAAGTTTAAGATATTCCCCAGAAAAGTGAAGAAAACTAAAGTCTAAAGAAAGAGGGAATAAAGGACCAGGCTGGGAGGGATTACATTTTCAAATATGATTCCAAAAAGGCAAAGCATGGTACAGCACGTATTCCATTTTACAAGAGGTTAGAAGCTCTCTATGAGTTCAAAGCCTGCCTGGTCTGTGTAGGGAGTTCCAGGTCAGCCATGCCTACATAGGGAGACCCTGTTCAAAGCAAAGCAAACCCAAGAAACAAGAAAGGATTAGTCCCCAAAACATCAAACTTCATAGAAGGAAATCTGTTAGTAGAATTGTTAATGTATAAACTCCACAAGTAACTTTAAGAAAACATTATTTACACCTTCATGGGTGGGGATGAAGCTCAATTGGTAGAGTACTTGCCTAGCAAGCACAAAACCCTGGTACAAACAACCGAGTGCCATCTCCAGGCCTTTGTGATCACATTTCAAGTTCCGAGAACACCTTTGCTCTCCAAGTTTGTTTCCTTATAAAATAACTTCTCTTCCTGTTCTTCCTCCTCCTTCAGTTGAAGAAATATCTCTGAAAGTGTCTTACTTAAGAGTTACTATTGCTGTGATGAAACACCATGACCAAAAGCAAGTTGGGGAGGACAGGGTGTGTTTGAGAAAAGTTAGGACAGGAACTCAAGCAGGGCCAGAATCTGGAGGCGAGAGCTGATGCAGAGGCCATGGAGGGTGCTGCTTACTGGCTTGTTTGTCATGGTTTGCCTAGCTGGCGTTCACATAGAACCCAGGACTACTAACCTAGGGGTGGTCCCCGCACTGAGCTGGGCTCTTCCACATCAATCACTAGTTAAGAAAACGCCCATCTGGGTGTGGTGGTCCACAGAGGCAGGAGGGTCTCTGAGAATTCCAAGACAACCAGGGTTGTATAGAGAAACCCCATCTTTAAAGGGGGAAAAAAGAAAAGAAAAAGAAAAAGAAAAAAGAAGGAAAAAGAAACCACCCACAGGCTTGCCTATAGCCGGATCTTTTAGAGGCATTTTCTCAACTGAAACTCCGTCCTCTTGGATAACTCAAGCTTGTGTGTGTCAAGTTGACATAAAACTCAGCCAGAAAGTATGAGTAATTTTTGCTTGCTATCTTCTGTCTTGGGATACAGACGTCTTACCTTTGCTTCTGCTGTTAGTTGTTATTGTTGCTGTTGTGTTGTTTTGTCTGCTTCTTATGTCCTGGAACCCTTCACTGCATGTGAGGTGGTGCCTGGCCAAGCGCTCCCATGTAATACTAAGATGTCTCTAAGGGCCATATGCTGATGAAGGTGGGAAGCCTTGACATCACTTTCTTTAGTTCTTATGGGCTGCTCAGACTCCCTTGAGAAGCTTCTTCATGTAGCTGGAGGAGCTGAGAGTTCTACCTCTTGTTCTGAAGGCAGCTAGGAGAAGACTGGCTTCCAGGTAGTCAGGATGAGGGCCTTAAAGTTCACACTCATAGTGACACACACTTCCTCCAGCAAGGCCACGCCTACTCCAACAAGGTCACAACTCCAAACAGTGCTGCTTGCTGGGCCTCAAATAGTCAAACCGTCACAGTGTGTCCTTCCGTAATCACACGTGTGTGCAGAAGCCAGGCTTCAACATTGGGTATCCTCTTCAACTGATGAACACAGGTTCTCTCACTGGACTTGGAACTCACTAATTTGGCTAGGTTGGCTAGCTAGGCTCAGTGGTTCTCCCTCTTTACTTTCCCAGGGCTGGGATCACAGGTGCCTGTTTGTATGCTGTCTTAGTCAGGGTTTCTATTTCTGCACAAATATCATGACCAAGATGCAAGTTGGGTAGGAAAGGGTTTATTGAGCTTACACTTCCATGCTGATGTTCATCACGAAAGGAAGTCAGGACTGGAACTCAAGCAGGTCAGGAGGCAGAAGCTGATGCAGAGGCCATAGGGGGATGCTGCTTACTGGCTTGCTTCTCCTGGCTTGCTCAGCCTGCTTTCTTATAGAACCCAAGACTACCAGCCCACAGATGGTACCACCCACAAGGGGCCCTCCCCCCTTGATCACCAATTGAGAAAATGCCTTACCAATGAATCTCATGGAGGCATTTCTCAACTGAAACTCCTTTCTCTGTGATAACTTCAGCTTGTGTCAAGCTGACACACAAAACTAGCCAGTATATATGCCCAACTTTTTAAATGGGTAGGGGAACTGAGCTCAAGGTTTTCAGGCATTGCACCAACTGAGCCATCTCCCCAGGCCCAAGTCTGTGCTTTTCTAGGTCTATTAAGACAGTTGATACTGGGGCTAGGGAGATGGCTCCACAGTGGGAAGCACTTGCTATGCTTTCAGAGGAGTAAGATTCAATTCCTTGCACCTATGTGGGGCAGCTCACAGTCACCTCTGGTACCTCCAGTTCCAGAGGATCAGACATCCTCTTATGACCTATATATAATATATATAATATATATATATATATATATTATATATATATATAACATATAACACATATAATATAAATACATAATTAAATGTAAAGAACCAGTTAATGGGGCCAGAGACTTGGATCAGTGGTTAAGAGTCCCTATTGCTCTTATAGAGGACCTAAGTTTGATTCCCAGCACCCATATGGCAGCACATACATGCGTACATGTAGGTAAGACACTCAAACACATAAAATAAATTTAAAGTTTTTCTAGAATAAATGAGTTAATATCCAGTCCTACACATTCCAATTGGGGACAGTTTGTTACTTTGTTTCCATTCTTTTTTTTCTTTATCTTATCAATTTATATATATATAAAAAAACCAAGAACCTTGACTGTTGTTATTATGTAGTTTGGCAAAGAAGGACATTTTTGGCAGTAAAACACAGTTGTTGAAACTACTTTTTTGCTTTATTTTGCTTTTAGCTAGAAGCCAGGAATATTTTAAATATTATTTTGTACAAAATGAAAACAATACACAACAGAGTGAGTTGGTCACAGTGGTGAAAGCATCACTCGACTCCACTCCTGTCTCCCCAAAGTCTCCATGAAGTCCTTCAGGCTTGTAAAAAGAAAATATTCCTCATACAGCTAAAAACCGAAGAGGGACCCATCTCACAGTTTCAGGGTCAAAAACTTTCCATGAAGCTGGGTCAGATGAAAGGCTTAGAGGAGAGAACCCACTGAGAAGCTCTTTTTTTCTTTCTCTCTTTCTCTCTCTCTCTCTTTTGGAGACAAGGCCTCTCTACATAGCCCCTAGCTGTCCTCAAACTCACTCTGTAGACCAAGCTGGCCTCAAACTCACAGAGATCTGCCTGCCTCTGCCTTCTGAGTGCTGAGATTAAAGGTGTGCATCACAACATCCAGCTTATTTTTATTATTTTATTTATTGTTTTATTTAGAGAAGCAATTTCTTAGTTTGAGATACTCATATTTGAAGGCTGCGCACTGATACCTTTTCCACAGTTGACATCTACTTGGGAAAAACAAAAGACTGATTCTGTACAAATTTTAGGGTGCCCAAGCAGAGAAGCCAGGAACTTAAATAGCATTCATAACCTTGATATTAGTGTCAGAGGTACCCATAGGCTCTATGGACTAAGTTCAGCACACACTGAGCCTCTCTGTACTGGGACTCTTCTACTCACTGGATACTTAGAAGTAAATCAAAAAAGACAAAACTCCCTACTGTTGGAGAAAGTCCATAAGAGGCAGTAAAAATAAACATAATAGCTGGGGGTATAGCTCAGTGGGAGAGTGCCTGTCTTCCAGACATGAAGTCCTGCTGGGTTCAAGTCTTCCCAGCACTGCAATAATAATAATGACAACGATGACGATGACGATGATAACAGCAACAACAACAGCAGCTAGTTTATTTGAAATGTTAAGAAAGCGGTATGTGCAGCCGGGCAGTGGTGGCGCACGCCTTGAATCCCAGCACTTGGGAAGCAGAGACAGGCGGATTTCTGAGTTCGAGGCCAGCGTGGTCTACAGAGTGAGTTCCAGGACAGTCAGGGCTACACAGAGAAACCCTGTCTCGAAAAAACAAAAAGACAAAACAAAACAAAAAAGAAAGCGGTATGTGCTACTGAAAAAAAAAAAGGCAGAGAAGGAAGAGTAAGAGTAAGTGGCCACTGAGGATGATCAGGGAGTCTCTTTAGAAGGTACCACTTAAGCAAGATGAGGGGACAGAGAAGTCTAATGGTTAAGGTAACTGGGGGAAGAACACCAAGAAGAAAGGGCAGAAGAGCACGGTGTCACTGTGCTGGGGACAGAATGAAGGGCTTGAGATAGGAGTCAGTTCTCTGCATGGTAAAGAGAATGGGCCTAGAGTAAACACTGCAAGCTCCCCACATAGGTCAGAGCAAGAACGGAGGCTGGGATGAAAAGGAAGATTACGAGTTAAAACAGCAGCGTTTGAAACACTGAGGAAACTGAGTGAGAGGGCTTGGAGCTAGACAGGAAGAGGGACAGGGCTCTGAGGCAGGCTGACTGGCCTCCTGAAGCCCTCGAGGAATAGGCCTAAGGTACTAGCGACCTTTCGGGTAGTGCTGACTCTAGTGGAGGAAACTGTAGTAGTTAAATTGTAAAAGATAGATTCTAGCAGGGAGTTTCCACTTAGGAGACCCCCTATGGACAAGGAGCCAAAAGTGAAGTAACCACCCCTTGGCGTCTGAGATAGAGTTAACTACTGGCTCCAAACTGTCCCGTAGGTGTGAGAAGGAGAACTTAGGGTAACCGCCAGCACTTGTGATACCTGCAAGGTCGCCGGGTAGAAACACTAGCCAGTGAGTAACAGTCAGAAGATGATCAAGATTAAGGCTACAGTCAGGGATGGACAATACCAAAGCACTTGGTCATCTCCTGGGTGGCACTAGGGGACAGGCATAGAACATGCTGGTCCTCCATTGGTCAAACCATGGTAGCCCAGAGAATTAACCAGTCTCAACAGAAATCACCTCAGCCTTTGCTCAGTGTTTACCATGGCTCTAAAATGTCCTCTACACAATGGCTTCCTCCCCTCTCTCAGAAGCCCCTTCCCAGCTCTCAGGAATTCTTTTCACTTTTCCTTAATTTCTCACTTTTCATATTTTGGGTTATTATAGCTGTGAGGGAACACCATGAACCAAAAACGCTTGGGGACTTGGGGAGGAAAGGTTTATTCGGCTTACACTTCCACATTACTGTTCAGCATCACTGGGCAAAGGACCTGTCAGCAGGAGCTGATGCAGAAGCCATGGAGGGGTGATTCTTACTGGCTTGCTCCTCACAGCTTGATCAGCCTGCTTTCTTATAGAACCCAGGACCAGCAACCTAGGGAGAACACCACCCACAATGGGCTGGACCCTCCTCCATCAATCATTAATTAGGAAAATGTCCTACAGGATTGCCCACAGCCTGATCTTACGGAAACATCTTTTTTACGTTGAGATTCCCTCTGCTCAGATAACTTTAGCTTGTGTCAAGTTGACATAAAACTACTCAGCATGATAGACCGTTTGTCGACTTGACACAAACACATCACAATAAAGGTACATTTCCATTCCCATCATCCCCAAGACCTCACATTAAAACATAAAGAGCATTAAAAGTCCCACAGTCTTTACAAATCCAAACACATTAAAAGTTTAGTTTCTTTAAAATACCAGTCTCTTAAAATCCAAATTCTTTTAACTCCAAACTCCAAAATCACTTTTAAAAAATAAAAATATTTAAAGTCTCTTAACTGTGAGTTCCTATGAAATAGAAAATAAATTAAGCACCTTTTACTTCAAGATGGAAGACCTGATTTCTTCTTAATCACTGCTAATTTCTCTGGGACCAGCATCAAGTATCCCAGCAAAGAGAAGGATTCCCTGTAGTAGCTCTGGTATCTTGTTAATAACAGATGATTATTCAGCCCCAGTTATCAAGAACCACAGAATCTTAACTCAAAATAACAAATTGCCCAATAGAGTTTTAATCTTCCCTCTGAAACTTCCCAGGCGAGGCTTCATGGTCTGCACTGCTCTCAACATTCTCATCTGCCAAGCTCCCACAGAAAGCTCACTGAGCCCTCAACACTCAATGACTTTTCTATCCAAAAAGTTCCAAAGGCCCTCCACAATCCCCTCCAGAGCAACATGTTTAGACCTGTCACAGCAATACCCTATTACCCCGATACCAACTTGTCAGGGTTACTATTGCTGTGATGAAACACCATGACTAAAGAAACTTGGGGATAAGAGGGTTTATTCGGCTTATGCGTCTGCATCACTGTCCATTAAGGGAAGTCAGGACAGGAACTCAAGCAGGGCAGGATGCAGCAGCCGTGGGGGAGTGCTGCTTACTGGCTTGTTCCCTCTGCTTTCTTGTAGAGATTCCCCCCCACCCCCCCCGGCCCTCTTTGACACTCCAACCTTGTTAGCCGTTGTGAAAGAGTGCCAATTTAAGTCCTTAGACGTTGGAATCATTCTGTTGTTCTGAAAACTTGGAGGCTGTCACAGAAATGTCACAGAAGCCGGTTACCTCAGTCTTCAACAATCTATGCACCATGTTAGCAACATGCTGTGGAGTCTAGGATGTGTTCTAAGGCCCTCTGCCCTCCTATCTCACTAGTTCTGCTGTGGTCTGATTTCATTCCACACTATCTGAGCTATGAAAGTAGACTCTGTGTGTGCAGACTTCTCTCAAATCTTTATTTCCTCATCTTTACTCTCTGCCCCCTCAGGACGGAGACAGTGTGGACATAAAAGAATAAGATGAATGCACACACTTCCTCTATAATCAGGTTTCCATATTTTCTGTGCGAGCATTGCCCCGTTTTCTTTCTCTGCAGGGAAAATGGCTGGTCTCAAAAAATGAGAAAACCCTATTCCAGTCCTAGGTCTACTGTGCTGTCTGTCTGTTCCCACTCATACTGTCACTCCTTCAGAACAGAGGCTTTGACATTCAAAAGCAAGGAAATATCCATTTGTTTCTTTCACTTAAAACATAGCCATGGGCTGGAGAAATGGCTCAGCGGTTAAGAACACTGACTGCTCTTCCAGAGGTCCTGAGTTTAATTCCCAGCAACCACAAGGTGTGGTTCACAAACATCTGTAATCAGATCTGGTGCCTTCTTCTGGTCTGCTGTATACATAGTAAATAAATAATCTTAAAACAAACAAAAACAAAAAACAAAAAAACAAAACAAAAAACATCTGGCAGACCTGGTGTCTGGGATCTGAGTAAATTTCCAGAGGACAAGGTAGAGTCTGTGTGGAGTCAAAAAAGATCTGAAGTCAAGCAGCCTTGATTCTACTGGACAGCACAGTAGAGAGTACAGAGGGAAATAGCCCATCCATATTTCTCTATTATTTTATGTGTATGGGTGTTTTGCCTCCATGTATGTCTGTCTGTGCACCACATGCATGCTTGGTGCCTGCAGAGTTCAGAAGGGGGCCTTTCCCCTGGAAATGATGTTACTGATGGCTGTGAGCTAACATGTGGGTGGTGGGACTCAAACCTTGTTCCTTCAGAAGAACAGTCAGTGCCCTTAAGCATCAAGCCATCTCTCTAGCTCCCAATACATCCAGTTTTAAGGCAAAGTATTCAGATGCTTTCTCTCTATGATGGAAACTCATAACAAACCAATATTGAAAACTCACAGATTTGTGTGGGGGTGCACACCTTTAACCCCAGCACTCAGGAAGCAGAAGCAGGAGGGTCTCTGAGTTCTAGACCAGCCTGGTCTATATAATAAGATCCTGTCTCAACTGTCTCAAAATACAAAAAAGAAAAAGAAAAAAGAAAGAAGAAAACCACATCTGTTATAATGTACACATCTCTCAGGAATCTTTTTTAAGAATTTAAAAAAGAATATCTATGTTTATTTTTTATACATATGTGGTTGCTTGCATGAGTTTATGTGCAGCATGTGCATGCAGAGAGAGGCCTGTGGAGGCCAGAGAAGGCACTGGATGCCCTGGGACTGGAGCTGCAGGTGGTCATGATCTGCCATGTGGATGCTAGGAACTGAACTCAAGCTCTCTGCAAGAGCAGCAGGTGCTCTTAACCACTGAACCATCCTCCAGCCTCATGTCAGCAATCTTTTGGGGCCAGGTTTGTTCTTCTGATATCTCTTTATATGCTATTTCCTGGCAAATATGAAGCTATCAGCTATTAAGGCTTAAAGGTAATTTGGTGAGCCATACATTTAGCTTTGTAACATACAGTTTTATCAAAATATATAGTGCCACTAGACCAAAAGTAGAGCTTAGCAGGCCTCTTTTGCATCCTGTGGTTCTGGAGGCCTCTTCGATACCCCGCGGTTCTGGAGCAGGGACTACACAATTCTAGATCTTCTGGCTTTCTCCTCTGGTCTGATTGTTGTGGTCTTTCTGACACACGTATCTGATCCTTTTTTTTTCTTCCTTTTCATCTCCAAGATAAAGTCCGAGAATGTTACTGTCACATATAAGTCCCTTTATGAGCTGGCCCCAACCATCAGGCCCTCAATATCAGATTTTAGGCTACAGTCCAAAAGATCAAAATCAGTACTGTATTACTATTTGAGTTTGTTGGGGTCTCAGAATTGCTGCCCAACCATTCAGACACTGATCTCAGTTAAAAGAGCTGCTTTATTGAATTCACACCACAAGATTGATCAGATTCAGGAGCTGAACTTGAGCCTGGAGCCAACATCCTATAGAGCATTTAAGCCTGAAATCTACAAACATTTGTGCCAATTATTCCACCAATCAGGCTGTAGGGAGAGGGGACTTCCTTAGGAGCATGTCTTTGTTGTGCATTTACCCTGTTCTCATTGGTTGGGTATTCAATTGAGGCAGGGGACTTGCCTTGCCTAACATTCATGTCACTTGCTAACCAGGATGTCAATTACCTACACAATTCTTTCTGCCAAGTAGGATGTCAGTTCCCAGGGAGGTCTTGGCAACTCAAACTTTATTTGTCCTCTACGCAAAATGGAACTTTTACTCCAAATGGCTTCTTAGGGCTTGGTGCAGGGGCCTCTCTTATGTTGGGGTCCATCCCAGGGATAGCTTCTAAAGGAGAGAAACCACAAAAGCTTATGCATATGTGTGTGAAGTGCTGTTGGGGAGCTGCTTCAGGTCCAAGCTTATAGTGGCTAACCATACAAAGCAATTCTAACTGATTTTTATAGTGATTGGTTTCCAAGAACACCAAAGCACAGAATTTGTAATCAACTTGGGCATGAGAAAGTTTCTCGGGCATGAGAATGGAGGGCTAGATAGGTAGAAGTTACCTAGGCCTTAACAAGTTTAAAGCCCTGTTCTGATAGATCTTATACATCCTGGGAAACAAAGTTTTTACCCATTGAGAACAGTCCATTCTAAAAACTGCCTAACTTTCACTGAGTTCTCTCTTTGGTCAATTCTTGGGGGCTCAAACCTGCAAATAAATCCTAAGTATGGATTCACTAGCCCTCTTTGGTTCTTGAGCTTTTATATAGATGTCCTGTGAGCTATGAGGGTGTTGGGGGGTTGAACCTAGGTCCTCTGGAAGAAGTCGGTTCTCTTACTGACTGAGCCATCTCTCTAGCTCCTGCAACTCTCTCTGTAGTTCAGGCTGGTCTGGAACTTATAGAGCTCTGCCTACCTTTACCTCCTGAGTGCTGGGATCGAGGCTGTACACCACCACTACGCACCCCACCTGCAACTCAGGCTGTGTCCTCTTGACCAAGGCTCCCAAGGGCATCCCACATGTTTTAATAACTTCTGTTTCAAAGCTGTAAAGGAACTGAGAGGTCTCTTCCCAAAATAAAGGTGGAGTTCAAATCTAGGGCCTTGTGCATACCAGGCCCATGCTTCTCCATCAAGCTACTCTCAGCTCTATTTTGAAATCTCTAATTTTGACTAGCAGCATCTAAGATCTTACAGTGATGGATATGTTTGTCTGACACCCTTCATCTACTCACAGAATCTGTGTCCCAATTCTGATTCTGACTAAATATCCTAAGAGATCTTCATTCTTTCACTATCTTTTGAGTACAGAAGCTGGATAAAATATAGGTATTCATTTAAGTTGGAATTGCAGATAGATAATATTGTTTTAATATAACATAATGAATAGTTAAACATTTTCATAAGAAGCTCAAAAATATATGTGTGCTTGAAAATTAATGCAGGATTTACTAAAAAAAAAAACCTATGTTTTTTCTTTTTCTTTCTTTCTTTTGTTGTTGTTCTTGTTGTTGTTTTGTTGTGAGACAAAATTTCTGTGTAACCTTGGTTGTCCTGGAACTCTCTTTGTAGACCAGGCTGGCTTGGAGATCTGCCTGCCTCTGCCTCCCTGTGCTGGAATTAAAGGTGTGTGCCCCCATAGCCCAGCAGGAATTATGTTCTTTAGTGATCCTAAAGGCATAGGTAAAACTATGTCATGGCTCATACATTTTAAAAATATTCAACAGAGGATGGGTGCCCAGGACTGTAATCCTAGCTCTCAGGAGACTGAGACAAGATTGCCTGTTCCATACCAGTCTGGACTCTAAAGCAAAATTCCAGTTCTAATTCTAAAAAACAAACAATCCCCTAAGCCCCCCCAAAAAAACAAAAAACAAACAACCAAACAAAAATTTGAGTTCACTGCTATCCACCAGCAGCCCCCACTCCCATCGAGTCTTGGGAGATAAAGAATCAGTGCAAGTTTAAATTCAAGACCAACAAGGTATTGTTCCAGGCCAGTCATGCCCATAAATGGGACCCTGACTCAAAATCAATCAATCAATCAATCCATCAATCAAAGGGTGTTTTAGAGGTTTCTATGTATTGTTTTTAACTTGATAAATCTGTCAACCCTATTTTGAGGCTGACTATAGCTTTCCCAGGTTCATCAACTATAAAATAAAAAATCACAAAGACTGAAGTGGTCTAAATGTTTGTTATGGTTAATCAGTTTTGCTGGATTTAAAGTGCATTCCTCCATTTGTTTGACATGAGTTCTCAGACTACTAGAAGAATTTGGTAGGCAAGCCAAAACATAATTACAGTTAGTAGATTCTTCTTTTTTTTTTTCCAATGAGAAACAGGGCGGGGGTGCTTGAATGATTGCTCAGTGGTTAAAATATACTTTTGTTCACGAAGTGAGGACATTGGCAACCACCTTCGTTCCCAGCCCTAGGGAGGCAGAGGCAGCAGGATCTCTGTGACTTAAGACCAGCCTGGTCTACAGATAAAGTTCTAGGAGAGCCGGAACATAGCAGACAAATGTTAATTGACTGTAAAAAAATTTTAAAAGATCAATTCCTAAAGTTGAAGAGGGTTCTCGTCTAAAAACTCACTGAAACGTGTCTGTGCTGGAGAGCCTCCGCACTCAGGGTAAAATACCATCCCAACTAACGCCCAGCCTCCCCAGTGCCTCGCCCTTCAGGAACTCGAACCCAGCGCTCCCAAGGCGGTCCAGGCTTTCTCCGCAAGTTTTCCGTCTGCCGCATTCCTTCCCGGGCGCGTCGGCGCGCGTTGACGTCATGACGCCGCACACGCAGCCCCGCCCATGCAGAGCTGAGCCCCTGGACGGAACTGAGCTCGTTCTCCTGTTGGGAATGTGAGGCTCTCGGTTCGGTCGTCTTCTGTGTTCGTCCCGAGCTTCCGTGTCCGCCGCTACCGCCGCCGCCACCGCCAACACCGTCTGCCCTCAGTCCGCGCGCGCACGCGGAGACCGGGCAGCCGGGTCCGAGAGGCGCGCGCCCGCGTGGTCGCCGCCCCTCGGAAGCCTCCGGAGCCGCACACGGGTTCGCTACGGAGGGAGGCGGAGGCCTGCGGGAGGAGGCGGAGGAGGAGCGAGGGAAGATGGCGGCCGTGGAGCTCGAGTGGATCCCGGAGACGCTCTACAACACCGCCATCTCCGCTGTCGTGGACAACTACATCCGCTCGCGCCGCGACATCCGCTCCTTGCCGGAGAATATTCAGTTCGACGTTTACTACAAGGTACGGCCGATCTGCTCGATCGGACCCCGCAGCCGCTCCCGGGCCGCACCCCCTTCCACGTCCACGGCTCGGCCCGTAGCTCTCGAGGCAGGGTCTCTGCGGTGGCCCCTTTCCGATACCCCGCCACCCCCGCGTCTGCCTCTGGGTCTGTGCGACCCGGGGGGTTCTTGTGCGAGTGCTACCCGCCATCCCCGTAGGGGCCCCAGGGTAGGCCTGCGGGGAATGCCTGGCCCAGCTGGGTCCCACCCGATCTCTGGTCGCTGGGGTATTTTCTGTCCTGTTCTCTCTAGTGTTAGTATCAGCTGGACTTTTTTTGTTCCGCTCCAAACCCAATTCTCCCTACTTTGTCATCTCGTCGGTCCTCTTTACCCAAGTAACTGCATTCTTCTTCTTCTTCTTCTTCTTCTTCTTCTTCTTCTTCTTCTTCTTCTTCTTCTTCTTCTTCTTCTTCTTCTTC
>JADRCH010000054.1:1426008-1481775 GCA_019843965.1 Rhynchomys soricoides | reverse complement strand
TCTTCTTCTTCTTCTTCTTCTTCTTCTTCTTCTTCTTCTTCTTCTTCCTCCTCCTCCTCCTCCTCCTCCTCCTCCTCCTCCTCCTCCTCCTCCCCCCTCCCTTTTCTGGTCGGAGTTCCGTCTCCTTTCCTTTCTCCCAATCCGAAGTGATTTAGTTAGAGATTATTGAAAATGGTCTGTGGGCTTCATTTGCATATCCTTGAAAGATTTTTCTATGGTTTTGGGTTTTGTTTTGTTTACACTTTGTGTTGAATTGGGAATTTTACTAATAGGAATCTTGATCTTTAGAAAGGACTCAGTGAAATTCCCTGAAAGCAAGAAGTAGAAATCTGAATTATACCCATGTGTATGAAAAGTGTGATTTTGCAGCATTCTTGAGTCGCTCCCCCTCAAAAATCTGAACAGAAAGTCCCAAGTTGCTTTCCAAAGAGTTTCAAGGGTAAGTGTCCTTAGACGTGGACAATTTTTGCAGTGTTCTGAGAGGGAGGAGAACTTTATGGACTTGGAGTCTCCCTTTTCCTCTCCCCCACATTTGAGTGTGAACACTGGCCTTATTCAGTGAGCCTTGCTTTGAGTCAGCGAGAACTTCAGTTTCCAGTAGCCACTTTTGCAGAATATGACCAGTAGAGGTTTTATTTTATTTTTAGATTTTTAGTATTACTTGATTAGTTGTCTCCCAACAGTGTAATTTGATACTTAGCAGATATGTATGTTTTTATATTTGTTTGGTGTTTTAGGGCGTTTGTTTTATTAGAGAGATTGCTTTTTCCAGCTTGAGAACAGTTTTTCAGAATTAGCAACTGACATACTGCAGTGTATAAACCCTGCTGCTTTGCACCAACTCTTAACAGGTAAAATCATTTTCCTCCTAAATATCTGGAGAAGATTCATTTCGACAGCATGTGTTAAAATTTTTGGATTTAGAAGGAAACCTTCCATTCCAAATGGTTTTGATACATTGTTACTTGTGTGTGACTAATGTCAATTTTATGCATTTAAGCTACCTCCGTCCCAAGGACAAATTAATTTTGCTTTTCTCAACTTGGAAAACTGCTGCAGTACTGGCTATTTCTGTCGATTTTATTAAGTCATATGCTTACATGTACACCTTCTAGAGCAAATCACTGGGAATCTAACCCCTTACTCTGAATTCTGTCAAAAAGCATTTAGTATCTTTTAGTACCTTCCACTAAAATGAAAGCCTTTCCTTTGAAGATTATTGTGAGTGTGAGCAGTTAGTGCTTTTGGCATGCATTCTGTCTCTGTGCAATTCAGAGTTTTCATATTGCTTTTTTGGGAACATTTTATCTTATAGTCAGGTACTTGATGGGAACTTTGGTGCAGGGCTTGGAGCTGTGTTAAATACTGTCATCTGTTACTTTGTTTCAGCCTTATAACTAAATTCACCAGTAAGGTAGAGTATAACCTGCTAAAACCTTGTTTCCTTTTTCTTCTTTTTTTTAAAATAAGAATTATTTACTTTATGAGTACACACTGTAGCTGTTTTTAGGCACACCAGAAGAAGGCATCAGATCTCATTACATATGGTTGTGAGCCACCATGTGGTTGCTGGGAATTGAACTCAGGACCTCTGAAAGAACAGTCAGTGCTCTTAACCGCTCAGCCATCTCTCCAGACCTTCTTTTTTTCTTATTTATTTATGCTTTTGCTGTTCTGGAAGTTGAATCTAGGGTCTATCTCATGCTAGGCAAGCATTCTACCACATCCCCAGATATCTCTTAACTTTTTATGTATTTATTTTGAGACAGGGTTTGGCTGGCCTGGAATTCTGAAGACCAGACTGGCTTCTTGACTCAAGAGAGATACACCTGCCTCTGCTTCCTGAGATTTAAGTCTGAGCTACAGGGCCTTCATGTCAGACAAATCTCTGTGAGTTGAGGCCAGCCTCCTCTGTATATATGAGAAGTTCCAAGCTAGTCAGAACTACACAGAGAGGCCTTGTCTTAAAAAATAAATAAAAGCCACTACCATGGCAGCCTTTTATTTTTATTTTTATGTTTTTTTCTGTTTTTTTGAGACAGGGTTTCTCTGTGTAGCCCTGGCTGTCCTGGAACTCAGTCTGTAGACCAGGATAGCCTTGAACTCAGAAATCTGCCTGCCTCTGCCTCCCAAGCGCTGGGATTAAAGGCGTGTGCCACCACTGCCCAGCTTTTTTTTTATCTTTTTATTTTGATACAGAGTTTAATTAAGTTGTCTGGTATTGCCTTGAATTAATTCAGTAGCCCTACCACACCTCCCAAGTAGCTAGGCTTACAGGCATGTACCACCATGTCCTGTTTAGGTTGCTTTTTAAAATAGCGTGTATTCTGGCTGTAAAGATGGTGAAGTGGTTAAGAGCCCTTGGTGGGAACCAGCTGTTGCACTAGTGTCTTTAATCCTAGCGCCTGGCCTTGGGCAGCAGTCGGATCTCTGTGAGTTCTAGGCCAGCCTGATCTAGATAGCAAGTTCCAGGGCAGCCAAAGTTACACAGAAAAACCCTGTCTCAAAACAAACAAAAAGCACTTAGGAGGCAGAGGCAGGTGGATTTCTGAGTTCGAGGCCAGCCTGGTCTACAGAGTGAGTTCCAGCCAAACCCTGTCTCAAAAAAGCAAAAAAAAACCAAAACAAAACCAAAAAAAACCCAACTAACCAAAGATTTTACTTAGTATAAGAAACATTGGGTGGGGAGCTCCCTAATAGAAGCAGGGGGAGGGGGTGGAATAGAGGGTTTCGGGTTTCGGAAGGGGAGATCTGTAAAGGGGAAAACATTTAAAATGTAAAGAAAGAAAATATCCAATAAAATAAAAAAAATTTTAAAAAATGAAAAACAAACGTAGCATGACGGGGCTGTTTGATGTAAAATTCCCAACTAACCAAAAAAAGAAGAAAGAGACATTAAATTATCTCTGGAAAATGAACCAGAAAAATGTGAAGCACAATGGCTTGGAGAAGTTCACTTTACAATCCCCCGGGGGAAAGCTACACAGGTTACTACACAGGCACTGGCGCAGCCTCAGTCCAGTGAGAGGTTAAGTGTAAGACAGCCCAGAAGAAAGGAAAACAATTTGAAGTTTTGTAACATAATGAAGTTAAGAGACCGTGTTGTGTTTCAAATCAAACGGGAACAGATTATTTAGATAACTGGCCTTTGGAAAGGTAGACCACTCCCTCAGATCATGTACCAAAATGAACTCCAGGAGGTTATGTTTTTAAATATACCTATGAGAGTCAACAGGTCAGTATCTTACTAGAATTTATTACTTAAAAAAGTTATTTTAACGGTAATTTACAAATTATAAAAATATTGCATAAAAATAAATTAAAGGTAAAGATTGCTTTTCTTGCCAACACTGCAATGCCATCTTGGCTTGCATGCCATCTTGGCTTTTCTCGCTTTTCTAAGCCTGAAACCAGAAGCTAGTATACGGCCCTGCTTCAAGAGAATGAGGTGGTCAGTGTCCTGAGGAACAACACTCAAGATTGTCCTTTGTGTCCCATGTGCACAATCAAAGTATAACCTGAGAGGAAAAAGAATATTAATAGAGCCACTACAGTGTTTGTGGGAATACAAGCTGACATCCTTGTTGTTGTTTTTGTTTGTGTAGCTCAGGAGGTTCTGGAACTCACAACTCTGCTTGCCTCTGCCTCCTGAGTGCTGGGATTAAAGGCGTGCGCCACCACTGCCCGGCTGGCAACCTATCAGTTTTAATGTTTAAAGTTTATACTTGTGTGTGTTCCATGTATCCAAATACACACCTGCCTATGTAGACTAGAGAGCAGCCTAGGGGATCATCTTCAAGATCACCACCCATCTCTTTTGACACTGTCTCATTGGCTAGACTGGCTGACTACAGTGTCTTAGGGATCTTACTGTCTCCACCTTCAAGTGCTTCAAGTATTCAACGGAGTGCCAGCCTTACATGGATGCTAGGATTTAACTCTGGTCCTTATGCTTTCAAAGCAAGCAAGCGCTTTATTGAATGAGCTGACTCCCCTGCCTCCATTTCCTTCCTCCCCCTGTTCCCCTGCCTACCTTTTCCTTCTCTTCCCACCCTCTGATATTGTTGATACATGGTCTCCTGTAGCCAAGGCTGCCCTCAAATTCATAAGCTTCTAGCTCAGTGGTTTTTAACCTGTGGGTCGAGATCCTTTTCTGGTTTCATATCAGATATCTTACATATTAGATCTTTACATTATGACTCATAACAGTAGCAAAATTACAGTTATGAAGTAGCAACAAAAATAATTTAGGGTTGGGGTCCCCACAGCGTAAGGAACTGTATTAAAGGGTTGCAGCACTAGGAAGGTTGAGAACCGCTGCCTTAGCCTCTTCCTCCTAAGTGGTAGGATTAGAGGTACATGCTTTTTTTATAAGAACTTTATTTTGTACATTTATTTGTTTTAGAGAGAGTGAGTGTGTTTGGGCATTTGTGCACAAGCCAGAAGGACAACATACTGGAGTAATTTCTCTTCCACTCTTGAGCTCAGAGATCAAACTCTGGTCAGGTTTGGTGGCAAGTGTCTTTCCCTGCTGAGCTGTATTGCCTGCCACACTTTATTCCTACTTTACTTTTCCTTTTTCTTTTGGTTGTGAGCCGAGCCTTTAGCGGCTGAGCCATCATTATTTTTCTAATTCTCTCTTTTTTTAGATTTATTTATTTCATGTATGTGAGTACACAGTAGCTGTTTTCAGATACACCAGAAGAGGGCATCAGATCCCATTACAGATGGTTGTGAGCCACCATGTGGTTGCTGGGAATTGAACTCGGGAGCTCTGGAAGAGCAGTCAGTGCTCTTTTTTGGTTTTCCGAGACAGGGTTTCTCTGTGTAGCCCTGGCTGTCCTGGAACTCGCTCTGTAGACCAGGCTGGCCTCAAACTCAGAAATCCACCTGCCTCTGCCTCCCAAGTGCTGGGATTAAAGGCGTGCGCCACCACTGCCTGGCTCTGTCAGTGTTCTTAACCACCTATTTTACTTTTTAAATGATCCTTGTGTGTGTGTGTGTGTGTGTGTGTGTGTGTGTGTACACTTGGAGTGCAGAACCTCGGCATCCCCTGAAGCTGGGAGTTGGGTGTGGTTATAAATGAACTTGTGTCCCCTGTAAGAACAGTGCGCTTCTAACTGCTAAGCCACCTTTAGCTCCCCTTCCCTGCTAGAAGTAGAGTGCTTGCCAGCATGGTGAGGTCCTCTTTAGTTAAATCATAGCACCATAAAATAAACTTTTCATGTTAAATTAAACATGTAAACAAATAGAAAAGGGTGATGGATGGACCTGCGGTGTGTTTTTGTTTTTGCGCACAGCTCTAAAAGTGACCATTTCTTATGTATATGTAAATACATACGTACATTCATACATAGATGTTTATTTATTGTGTGCATACGCATGTGGAGATCAGAGAAACCTTGCAGGGATTGGTTCTCTCCCTGCACTGTGTGTGTTCTAGGGATCAATCTCGGGTCCTCAGCCTTGGTAGCAAGCCTTTGCTCACTGAAAGAAACATCTTGTTAGCAAAGAGGTACCATTTCTTATAGTCCAGCATGGTAGCTTATACCCATAGTTCCAGCAGTCAGGAGGCTAAGACATGAAACTTAAGTTTCATGTCTTAACTTAAGGGAGTCAAGATATGAAAGGCCGGGCTGGTAGCCTGGTGTAAAGAGTGAGGTCCTGGTTTCCTTGTTGTTGTTTAAAGTCATGTCCTAGTCATTTTTATTATAGACTCTAATCTCTCACCCATGTTACACCTTCTCGTATTTGGATACAAATCTAGATATTATTTCACCTATGCTGTTTTAATAACTAATACTCTAGCATAATGCCTGTCTGGTTTCAAATTGCTTATTTCAGTCAGGACCTTGAGTTCTACTTACCGGTGGAACTTTTTTGGAGACAGAATCTCATATAGCCCATGGTGGCCTTGAACTTCCTATGTGGCTAAGAGTGGCCCTGTTCTGATCCTTCTGCCTCTCATGCAGTGGGATTACAGACATGCACCATCATACGCAGGACTGCCAAGCACTCTGTTGAGCTACATCCAGCTCCTTTCAGTGGTCCTGGAATATATCCTTTTTGTGTGCCTGTGTAATGTATAATGATGTGTAATGTATGTGCACTTGCACACATGTGTACACCAAGATCAGAGAAGACATTGGGGGGTCCTACTTTATCACTCTGCCTTATTATCTTGAGAACTACCAGCAAGTTTCAGAGGTCTAACAGTCTATGCTCCCACAGTGCTGGTTTTACACTCAGATGTGGCCATGCCCAGTCTCACATTGGTGATAGGGATCTGAATTTAGGTCCTCTTGCTTGGGCAGCAGGTATTCTTACCCACTGAGCAGTGTCCTCAGACCAGATATATTGCTTAAGTTTCTTTTTAGCTGTAAGTTCATTTCCCTCTTCTTTTTTTTCTTTTAATTTCTTTTTTCCTTTTTAAGAAATGGGTTATTTTGTTCTGTGAACAGCATTTTATGTAGTCTGGAATTTTGGTGGTCGTTACATGAAATGTCATTATCTCTCCACATGGGTGCTTTTGCATTTGTCTCTGGGAACTTCATGAGTTTCAATGTTCATAGCAGATTTGTTTAGTTTTGTGTGTGAGTGTGATTGTAAGGTGTGTGTGTGCAGTGAAGGTGTGTATGTGGAGGCCAGAGGTCAGCCTTGGATGTTAGTCCTTAGGCCCTGTGTGTGGACCTTGGTCTTTTTGTTGTTTTTTGTTTCAGACAGGGTCTTGTTATTTAGACCAGTCTGACCTTGAACTCATATAGAGATATGCCTGCCTCTGTCTCCTTCATGCTGGGTTTAAAGGTGTGTGCCACCACGGTTTTTGAGAATAGGTCCCTCATAGCCGTGTGCACAAGTGCATGGGTGTGTGTTTGCCTGAGTGCCTGCTTGTGTGAGTGTGTGTATGTGTGTGTTTCGGACCAGCCAGCTAGGGCTTTGTAGTAAAATCTTGTTTCAAAAAAGGAAAAAAAGGGGGGGAGGGTGGAATGGGGTTAGCTGGCCAGGAGCTCCAGGGCCCCTGTCTCTGCCTTCCCTGTGCTGGGATTATAGGAGAGGCTGCCTTGCCTTGTATAGATGTTGGGCATTGAACTCAGGCTGACATGCTTGCCCTGCAACTGTTTTTGATGGCTGAGCCATCTCTTTAGCTCCTTTTTCAGATTTTTGGGTTTTTTTGTTTTGTTTTGTTTCTGGTTTTCTGAGACAGTGTCATTAATACACGAAGTGGCCTGGAATTCAGAATCTTCCCATTTCAGCCTGCTGAGTACCGGAGTTACAGATGTGCACTGCCACACTTCGCTTTTAAGCTAGGTTTTTGTTTTGTAGCCCGACTCTCCCGGAACTCCCTGTGTGTAAAGCTCAGATCCATCTGCTTCTGTCTCCCAAGCTGGTGGCTTATCTACCACCAGCTCAACTTTTATCTTCTTAATTTTTGGCAACTGTAGATTTTCTGCGTTTGAAAGCTTCAAACCAGCCAGGCAGTAGTGGTGGTGCACACCTTTAATCCCAGAGCTCGGCAGTCAGATCTCTGTGAGTTTGAGGCCAGCCTAGTCTGCAGAGTGAGTTTCAAACAGCCAGGGCTATGTAGAGAGACCCTGTCTCTGGTGGGGGATGTGGGGGTGGAGGAAACTCCTATTTTTGTTTGTCAATTAAAGCAGCCATATTCAGAATTTGTTCTCAAGTTTTCCATTTTTGTTATCTTCTCTGTATTTTGTAGTAGAAAAGTGAGGTTGCTGTCCCACCAGCTACTAGCGCTTTGCTCCAAAAGTTACTTAGATCACTTATGGCAGTTAACACAGAGACCCACAACTGGTTAAGGTGCAGAGGATAAGGCCGTGGGATGCTTAGCCCATATCCCTCTTCCCAAGGCTCAGGTTCATTGTGGAGTAAGGAACTAAAGCCTGTAAAGGTCAGAGGGAGGACATGACCACAGTGAGACAGCAGGGCAGCTGCACATGTGACAGCATGCACAAGTTCTGCTTTGAGCCAGACTGCATTCCCAGATGGTAGCCACTGGGAGAAGAGTCACTTCTCTTTAAGACTGTGGCCCTTGGAGAGTAACCCAAGCACCAGTGGATGGCCTACAATTAAGAGGATGTGGACAATGCAAACTGAATTCTGATTTTTTTAAAAAACATTTTCTTTGAAGAGAGCACAAAGTTGTGTTGGCAAGGAAGGAAGCTGGATCTGGAAAGAACTGGGCGGGGAAGGATTGAATATGCTCAAAATACATTGTATAATAGTAGTCTCAAAGAATTAATAAACAGTTTTTTTAAGGTGGCTGGAGAGATGGCTCAGTGGTTAAGAGAATTTACTATTTTTGCAGAGGACCAAGGTTCAGTTCCCAGTATCCATTTGGTGGCTCAGAACAGCCTATAACTCCAGTTCCAGGGGATATGATGTTGCCTTCTGAGCTCTGGCTTCTGTGTGAATGTGGTACACACACACACACACACACACACACACACATTCAGGTCCATACACATAGTCACATAATATAGATAAACATTTTAAAATACTTTTTTTAAAAAAAAAAGAAAACAATAAAGCCAAGTACTTAGAAAATTTTTGCAAGTTACTGTGAAAAGTTAAGCATATAAGAGTCACTGTTAGATCTTCCTTTTTTTTTTTTTCGAGACAGGGTTTCTCTGTGTAGCCCTGGCTGTCCTGGAACTCACTCTGTAGACCAGGCTGGCCTGGAACTCAGAAATCCGCCTGCCTCCTTCCGAGTGCTGGGATTAAAGGTGTGCGCCACCACTGCCCGGCTAGATTTTTCTTATAAATGTGTTCATAGCATGTTTGGGAGGACATATCTATGTGTAAAAATTGGGGTTTTCCTTAGGATCATATTTACCAACTTCTGAACTGTTTAAAAAAATAATAGAATAACAGTACTGAGTACTTGGTTGCTAATTATAAACTATAGAGCAGAGACTGTTTTGAGTTTGTCTCTTCTGAGTTTCAAGTTCATCCAATGGTGGGAACTACCAATTCGCATTATTCATTCCCAAAAAAAATGCATATCTAGTACCAGGAATCATGCTAAAGATTGGGAATATAGTAGTGACTGAAGCCACTTCATAGAGTTAGGATTTTTTTTTTTAAAGCAGGTATTTATCACTTTTATTTGTAACAAATTATTCCCGATTTCTTCTGCTCAAAAGTTCTTTGAGACGATTCCGTCAGCCTTAGCCAATCGGAGAATAGAATCATCTGACTCGCCCATCCTGCGAATGGCCCCACAGATGCCGTAGGTTTTAAACTGGCCATTAAACCGGCCTGTGCTCCTGTCAACCTTGGCCACATTCATCTGGATGGGCGCGTGGTCCTTGGCAGCAATGATGCGGTTGCTCGCGGAGCATTTCCGTGGCGCGTACAGGTCCACAAACTCCTCGCCGGCGTCGTTCTGCATGCTGAGGCCGCCCCTGCTCACCGGTCCAGCGAATACGCAGAAAAGCAGATTTAGGATGTTATGGAGTGATGATGGTTAACAAAGGCCTTCCCCATTTATTTTTTGAGATATAAATATGCAGGGTTTTTTTCTTTTCATTTATTTTCCTTTCTCCCCACCTCCCTTCTCTCCCAGATCAACTCCTTCTCTGTTTTCCCCCCTTAAAAAAAAGGGAAGAAACAGCAGAACTGCAGGGATATCTACCACACAAGACCTAAAAAGAAATGACTGGGCACAGACCCATATCACAGCTGGGTAAGGCAACCCAGTAGGAGGAGAAGGGTTCCAAGCACAGGCAAAAGGGCCAGGGACTCCCCCACTCCCAAGCTACACAGCTGTAGGTGTAAACAGAGGGTCTGCCACAGACTATACAGGGTCCCTGTTTGTTACTTCATTTTCTGTGAGCCCCTATGATCCCTGATTAGTTGCTTCAATGACTTGTGTTCCGGTAGTGTCCTCTGGCTCCTTCAAGCCTTCCCCACTTCTGAGGGGTTCTCCTGGCTCTGCCTAGTATTTGACTGTGGGTCCATGCATCTGCTCCCATCATTTGCCTCTGAAGACAGTACAATCTATGAGTGTAGCAGAGTATCATGAGGAATCATTTCATTGACTCATTGACAGACTTAGATAGATAGATAGATAGATAGATCGTGCAAACTTAGATTTATTTTTATTTACATTGGTGTTCTATGTACATGTATGCTTGTGAGGGTGTCAGATCCCCTGGGATTGGAATTACAAAAGCTGTGAGCTGTCATGTGGATGCTGGGAACTGGACCTAGGTGCTTTGGAAGAGTTTTCTTTATATTTTCTTTAAAGAGAAAAGAAATCTGTTTACAAGGGCTTTAGGGCAGCTGGAGGAGATGAAGGCCTTGGGAGAAAGGGGGAACTGAGTAGGTAGAAGGTCCTTGTATTTCTATCCCCTGTCCTCCTTTCTCTTCCCTTCTCACAGCTAGTTCGAGTCTCTTTAGAAGTCCACTACAGCATTGAGACTGGTAAGGGAGGGCCTAGAGGTTGGAGGTAAGCATTTATTTACCTCTGCCCTTTGTTCTTGGGGTCAATCTGGGGCAGAAGCTTGATGGACCCCATTTCCAGCTCCACTTGGGACTCCTGGATGGATGTGGACAGTGGTTGGGGGGGCCTCAGAAAAAGTGTGGGGTTAATGAGGCTCTTGGTCATGTTGTGTGTTATCTTGTCCATACCCCCAGCACCTCAAGGGAGAAAGGATAAGAGTTGCTTTGCTGGACTGTTGGATGAAAAGGTCACCAAGATTGAAGTTGAAGAGGGGTCAGAGAAGCGAGCATTTGCTGAGGACTGAGACACTATATACAGTTCATCAAAGAAGCTATGGATCTAGGCTTCCAGGAAGAAGAACCTTGAGTCAGGTGTGGGCTCCAGAAGAGCCAGGTGGCTTTAGGTGTGATCTGAGGTTTGGATACCTTTGTGCAGGCATGAGCCTTGATGTTGGAGAGCTTGAAGCCTGTGTAGTTGGGGTTCATCTTCCAGATTTATTCTTGGGTTGGTGTTTCTAGTACCATCACCTCTAAGAGGTAGTTTACGTACTGTCCCCAGGGAGCATGAGCTGTCCAAGTAGAGGGCAGTCAGTGTTTAGCCAGTATTCAGCCTCTGACCACATGATATAGACAAGGCTTAATCATTGACCCCAAAGATGAGCTCTGGAGAACAGTAGTACCAAAAGCAAATGCAGGAAACCCTGGACTTCACAGGGAGGTAGTAGTGTTGAGATCCACCAGTAGATTCTGGGCTGATAGGTGCCATGTATCTGTGAATTGATGTAGCCAAATTCTAAAACTTGTGTGTGTGTATTAACCTAGATATAAGGATGATCAGCTCAGCTTTTGGGCCACTACGAACACTGTCTCAGCCATGTGTCCCAGCACCAGACTTAAGTACAGCTCATCTTTTTGGAGAGCAAAGATGTCTTGATCAGGGTTTCATTGCTATGAAGAGACACCATGACCAAGGTGACTCTTATAAAGGACAGCATTTAACTGGGGCTGGTGTACAGGTTCAGGGGTCCAGTCCATTATCACTCTGGTGAGAAGCATGCAGCAGCTAGGCAGACATGATTCTGGAGGAGCTGAGAGAAAGGCTGGCCTCTGCACTTGGCAGAGCCTGAGCATAGGACCTTAAAGCCCACCTCCACAGTGATGAACTTTCTCCAACAAGGCCACACCTCCTAATAGTGCCACTTACCGTGGGCCAAGTGTATTCAAACCACCACAAAAAGGAGAGATGTGAGAAAAGGCTGGTGTGAAGGAGGCAGAGGCTGGGAAGGTGTGGAAAGAATAGTGAAAGAGGAACTGGACCTCATTGGAAAGGCGGGCAGGAAAACATGGAATTAGAGTGGAGCAGTCCTTACATCCCTGGGACATACCATCTTCCCACTGGAGTAGAAAAAGTGCCATGGCCTCACACTGTGGTAGTGGTTCATCTTGAACATAACCATTAGCCTCTGGCTCTTGAACCTCTTGCCCCAACCTTGTTGCTGGGCCCTAATTCCCTTGTGCCTGGTATATTATTCCAAATGAGCCATGTCACTTTGATATCTGAGCTGAGCCACCTCTTAGGAGTGCTCTGGGTTTTGGTCTAGGGTTAATACCACTGTGGCCACCTTTCCACTGTCACAGCCTTACTCTGAGTGGCAGGAAATTAGTATGTTTAAGGTTTCCCTGCCTCCAGCCATGTCCCTGCTTCTGCCACCTAGCTCTGCTAGTGGCTGACCACTGCTCCGCCCCCAAACCCACACATGCACACCCCTATCTATGGCCCACCAACACCTTGGCTGCAGGGCTCAGCTGCTGGGCTCCTGCTTCTTCCAGGTTCCCCCTGTGAGGCTTCCCAGTTCATCTTTTTATTAGATCTCCATGTAACTAATTCTTGTGTATGTTACTAATTAGTGTTACAGGTTTTATTTATTTATTTATTTTGTAGTATTGTAGTGTTTTATATTCATGAACATTTTAGGTTTTTGGTTTTTGAGATAAGAGTCTTACACTGTAACCCAGATTGACCCAGAACTTACTGAATAGCTTTGACTAGCCTTAAACTACTGATAGTTGTCCTGCCTCAGCTTTTTGAGTACTGAGATTACAGCTATAAGCTACCACACCTGCTACATTTTAGAATTTTATGTGATCATTTATCTCCTTGATATTTTTGCCTGGGATATAATGGCTACAAAATCAATGTTACCAGGTTGCTTTTAATATTATGGTTTGTTTATGTTCATATGGACCATGTTGCATATATCTGCTCAAAGTGGAAACCAGAGGTCTCTTTCAAGTGTCTTTTGCTTAGAAACTCTCTAACCTTGGGTTTTTATTCTTTGTTGGGACAGGGTTTCTCCACTGGCCTGGAGCTCACTAAGAAGGTCAGATAGACTGGCTAGCCTGTGAATCCAAAAAGGATCCTACAGTCCCCACCTGCCTAATATTGGGATTACAAGCACTTATTACCACTCCTGTCTCTCACAGGGGTTCTGAAGTTAGAGCTCAGGCTCTTGTGCTTGGACTAGCTACCACTTTACTGTTGAGCTAACTCCCCAGGCCTAATTTAATTTTTTAACATTTAAAAATTTTGAGTTGTTAGCTCAGTGGATAAAAGCTTTCTGTGCAAGCCTGGTGTTCAGTCTCTAGAACCTATAGTGGAAGGAGAGAATGGTTCCTGAAATATGTGCTTGCAGTCACACACAATAATTATGAATAAAATTAAACATTAAAAAATTTTAGGGATTATATAATATTTGAGTACACCGTTGCTGTCTTCAGACAAACCAGAAGAGGGCATCCAATCCCATTATAGATGGTTGTGAGCCACCAAGTGGTTGCTGGGAATTGAACTCGGGACCTCTGGCAGAGCAGTCAGTGCTCTTAACTGCTGAGCCATCTCTCCAGCCCATTAATTTTTACTTTGGGATAAACTTAAGGGGGAAACAAACTTAATGCAACAGTTAAGCCATTACCCTGTCTGGTAATTTAAATATGAATCCATTTTATCTAGAAAAGTTAACTGTTCCAGTGTAGAGAACAGCTGTTGTTTGTTACAAGGCAGTTTTCAAACTCATAGAAGCAGCTCCATAAATCGATTTCGAATCCTAGTTAGTAGGTTTTACCAATTTTCAGCTAAAGGATATTGCGAACTGCACAATATATACAATTGAGGTTTTTTTTTATTTAACTGTCAAGTACAGGCAAAATGGTTATATAACTAGTTTTCATTTTTTCTATTTTATAAAAGAAAGTCTAAGGTTGATAATGATGAGCCAGTCGTTTTGGCGAGGGTGTAGGGGGAACATGTTTATGTATGACGTGCACGTATGAATGCTCATTTGTGTGTGAATGCGTGTGCATATGTGGTGTGGAACACTTGTTACAGGGTGTATATGGAAGTCTGAGGATAACCTTGGGTGTCAGTCCTTCCTCACTGTCCTTGCTTTTCTCCTGCCTCCACCTCCTGTCTTCCCCATAGGGTTGTTGTGATTACAGCCTGGGGATTCAAACTCATCCTCATGCTTGGGTGGCAAATGCTCTAGCCACTGAGCCATTGGAAGCTAAGAGTTTTGTCTTAGGGTTGTTTTTTGGGGGTGGGGGGAATGTCTGAGTATCTTGGTTAGTACATTTTGGGTTCTGCTTTACATTATTTTGCCCATAAAATTGGAATTTGATTATACGATCTCAGCTTTATTTTTCCTTAATTATTCTGTAATGCCTAATTGTCAAGAAATTATAACTGATTATTGGTACTAGCTCTTATTTTTCTGTAGTATAAGTCATCTCCAAGATTAGCAGTTTCTGCTTATGAACCAGGTTTTAATGGTAATTTGAACGTCATCATCATTCCACGAACATCATAGTTCTGTTCCTCTTCCTGAGCACGTGGACCCTCTCCTCACCAGCGCTTGTTGGGTCTGTAGAAATGTGTGCACCTGTTTTCACTTTCCTCTCTCGTGTTGGAGATGAAACCTAGGGCCTGGTGTATGCAGTAAACTTTCATCATTGAGCTGTGTGAACTGAATTTAATCTGGCCTTTGTGTGTGACTGATGATCTTGTGCCTAAGAGTATGCTTAATTTGTAGTTTGCTTTCCTGCACAGAGTAAACTGCCTTCCTCTCTTTTTTGGGGGGACTAATGTTCTCATCAGTTGAGTTAAATATTAAGGAGCTGTAAATACAAAGTGAACTAAGATGACAAAATTCTGTTTTGTTTCGTTTTTGTTTTTGTATGAATGTTTTGACTGCTTATTTATCTGTGTACCCTGTGTGTGTGTGTGTCTGAGTTTGCCTGAGGAAGCCAGAGAATGTGTTATATCCTATGCCATTGGAGTTAACGACATTTGAGAGCCACCATGTGGATGCTAGGAATCAAACCTGGGTCCCCTGAAGAGCAGCCAGTCTCTTAACTGATGAGCCATCTCTCCAGCCCTTTTTCATATTTGTTTCTCTTTAAAGATGTTATTAGTTAGTTTAACTGTTTTTATGTTTGTGTGCATCTGTGACACTCAAAAGACAGTTGAGGAGTCAGTTCTTTCCACCCTAGGTCCCTGTGACTGAGCTCCTATTATCAGGCTTAGCTGCAAAGCTCCTTACCCACTGAGCCATCTTGGCAGTCCTGAAATTGTTCTTTTAAAAAACCAGTTCTAATAAGTCAGGCTATGAATCCTGTCATCCTGGATCTATACATAGATATACTTTATAAAGTTAGCGCTTGTGAAATATATGCAGAACTAAACTGAGGATTTGAAATGGGCTGAAGGGCCCAATGTAGCATCTTGACAGGCTGTTTTCTAGGAACTGACCTTGCGGTTAGTAACTTTAAATTACCTTGTTTTGTTTAAAGGAAAAAAGAGACAGATTTAAGTTCCTCAAATAATAGGCTTACATATAGTAATATACTTATACACTACTTCCTGGTACTTTACCATGTTCCAGATGCTTCTGTTTCACAGTAGTAATCCTGAACAATTATGTACAATTGTTATAGGTTTTTTTTCATCTTGTTTGTTTGTTTGTTTATTTTTTGAGACAGGGTTTCTCTGTGTAGCCCTGGCTGTCCTGGAACTCATTCTGTAGACCAGGCTGGCCTCGAACTCAGAAATCCCCCTGCCTCTGCCTCCCAAGTGCTGGGATTAAATGCATGCGCCTCCACTGCCCGGCTGTTACAGTTTTTATATGTTGCAGAAATGTATTCATTATATTTTTCTTTATGGAGCTGGGCAGTAGTTGTGCATTGTGCATGTCTTTAATCCTGACATGGGCAGATAGGTCTCTGACTTTAAGGCCCACTTGGTCTAGACGTGAGTTCCAAGACACCCAGGACTACATACAGAAACCCTGTCTAAAAAATAAAAAAATAAAAAATAAATTCCTTTATTATGACCCAGTTTTTTCCTATCACAAAGTTGAAAGTTAAATTTAAAAGTCTGAAATAATTCTTCTTTTATTATTACTACAGCTTTACCAACAGGGACGCTTATGTCAGCTGGGCAGTGAATTCTGTGAATTGGAAGTTTTTGCTAAAGTTTTGAGAGCTTTGGATAAAAGGTAAATTTGTGTGTATGTGTATAAGCTTTGCTTGCTTCCTTCCTTGTCTCATGTGGCTCAAAATGACCTTGAACTTGCTAAACTTCTGATCCTCTTGCCTCTATTTGAGTGCTTGGATCTGTAGGTAAGCGACAGGGTCAAAAAACAAAAGAAACCCACCACCTCTACAACAACAAAACCCAAAAACCTATTAAAATGTATATAACATAAAATTTGCCACTTACATCATTTTAAAATGTATAATTCAAGGAATAGAGATGCCTCAGTGGTTAAGAGTACTGGCTGCTCTTCTTGAGGACCTGGGTTCAATTCCCAGTATCACGTGTCAGCTCACACCTGTCTGTAGCTCCAGTTCCAGGGTTTCTGACACCCTTATGCAGACATATATGCAGGCAAAACACCAATGGACATAAAAATAAATTATTAAAAAAATGCATATAATTCAATAATATTAAGTATACTTACCCTGTTTAACCATTAGTAATAGACATTTCCAGAATGTTTTCACTATCAAAAGTACCTCTGAATTTTGTGATAGCAAATTCCACGGAGTGGGAAAATATAGCTAATGAAAAGTCTTGAAGAACAAAATGATAGTGATAGCTACACTTTCTATATAGTGGGGGTAAGTCAGAGGACATGCATTTACTTTATAAATACACAGAACACTTACTGAGGGTCAGGCGGTTTGGTTTTGGTTTGAGGCTGGGGCTTGCCTTATACCTTACTTGAGCCAGTATCTCTCTTCTTCGTGTTCTCGGCTACATTTGCCAGGCTAGCTGACTTGTGAGCCTCTAGCAAGTGTGTTGCTCATGACTCCTATGTCCCTCTAGGGTACACTGGAATTACTGATGTTTGTGCTGCTGTGTCCATCTTTGTATGTGTTCCTCAGTCCAGACTCAGGTTGTCAGGCTTGTGAGGCAAGTGATGAGCCATCTCCCTAGCCCATTGTCTTTTTTTTTTTTTTTTTAAAGATTTATTTATTTTGTGTGAATACACTGTAGCTGTCCTCAGACACACCAGAAGAAGGCATCAGATCCCATTACAGATGGCTGTGAGCCACCATGTTGTTGCTGGGAATTGAACCCAGGACCTCTGAGAGAGCAGGCAGTGCTGAACCATCTCCAGCCCACTCGTTGTCTTTTTGTTTTGGAATGTATGTGATTTTTTTTTTTAGACTTAGCCTCACTCACCTTTCTCTGTCAGGGAAAACAGATACATCTCTCTCTATATGTAGTAGGTATATTAAATGGGGGAGCAGTTAGCTCTAAAGGAATACAATCAGTGACCTCTCAAGACCTCTCAAGAACCACTTTTCTCTTTTCTGCAGGCATTTGCTCCACCACTGCTTTCAGGCTCTAATGGACCACGGCGTTAAGGTTGCTTCTGTCTTGGCCTATTCCTTCAGTAGACGCTGCTCTTACATAGCAGAGTCAGAAGCTGCAGTAAAGGAGAAGGCCATCCAGGTTGGCTTTGTCTTAGGTGAGTAATGGCAAAGGAGAGGGGCATTTTACTCTGCAGTGGTCTTGTAGTTAAACCTTCTAACTAGAAGGTTCTCCAAGAGTTCCCAGTCTGTACAGGCAAGTTGTAGCTACTGTCATACCTACTCAGGGTCAGTCTCTAAGTCCCAAACCTTTGTGGCATTCTAACCTAGGGACAGTAATGACAGCATTTACATATGAGGAAGTAGACTTAGAGAAGTTGAGTAAGTGGACCAGCCCATACCTTTGAGTGAACTGCGCTTAGCATGTGTTAGGTCTTTGATCCCAAGCATGTCTTTCTGCACTGTCAGGCCATCACCAAATTCTTTAGCTACTTTACTGTATGCTGTGGCATGAGGCATAAATCTTTTCAGGGACCTATTTTGGTTTTCAAATCTAAAAGTAGTTATTTTTAATTTTGGGCAAGCTACTGCAAGGATAGCAGAAACATAATATCCTGGAATGATTTATACATATAGAAAAATACTGTTCGATAATTTTGTAACCTGAGTAGTTTCATAGCTGTACAGAGTTAAACGTATGTTTTTTTGTTTGTTTGTTTTGGTTTTTTTGAGACAGGGTTTCTCTGTGTAGCCCTGGCTGTCCTGGAACTCACTCTGTAGACCAGGCTGGCCTCGAACTCAGAAATCCGCCTGCCTCTGCCTCCCAAGTGTTGGAATTAAAGGTGTGTGCCACCACTGCCCGGCTTAAACCTATGTTTTAGGCAATTATTTATTAAATTATTATTTCCTCCTCCTGTCCCGGAGATCAGACTTTTTAAAAGTTAAACATATACGCCGTTAATATTACGGAGGTTTTAGTTCAGGTGATTTATTGTAAGTGTGTCACTGTAGTTTACCGAGCTACAGTTTACTGAGTCATTTACTTTTGCTGCTTTTGTTCTTCAGGTGGCTTTCTTTCTGATGCAGGCTGGTACAGTGATGCTGAAAAGGTTTTTCTGTCCTGCCTTCAGTTGTGTACACTCCATGATGAGATGCTCCACTGGTTTCGAGCAGTGGAATGTTGTGTGAGGTAAGCTGAGCAGATCCTATGATTAAGTGCTACTTAGTTAGGGTGGTACTTAGTGCTAGTGGTGCTTAGTTACAGTAGTACTTAGTGCTGGTGGTGCTTAGTTGTGGTGGTACTTAGTGCTCGTGCTTTGGGCTCAGAATTCTGCCTTGTTCCCAGCAGTTGACTAAATCTTTATGTCATGGTTCCATTAGTCTAATCTCCCATCTCCAAAGTGTTATTGACGCGTCATGCGCACACTTGCATTCGGAGAGTTTTTCTTTGTGGTCCAGGCTGGCCTCAAACTCTGCCTCCCAAGTGCTGGAATTAAAGTGGGCAACACCATGCCTAGCATATTTTGTTTTTTAATAAAGTAAAAACTTCCTTGAATGTTGGGCAGGAGACAACTTGAGCAAGGATTTAAAGCAAATCAGAATTTCATATTTCAATTTCCTGAAGACCAAAGGTAAATAGAAATGAGAAGCTAAAAGAAAATAGTGGTATCTCAGTGTTTGAAAGAAAATAGTATATATACCCCACTGAATTTTTAGGACAAAGGAAAACATTTTCGAATCTGCCAAGACCCAGCAGGTCCTAGTGTATTCTAGCAGATACTCTGAGTCTTATAAGCCAGAGCCTTTGGTGATCTGAGTCAGTCACTAGCAAGGGCAAGGGCCTCCTGCTCTAATAATGCTTTAAGTTAGTCACAGCTTCCCTACCCCTCAGTTCTCTGCAGTTGTCAGTGCTTCAGTAAGGTCAGGCTTTGTCATCAGCAAGAGGAGCAAGAATGGCTCACACAGAGAGCTGACTGTGTGCTGTGTCTCACAGAGATTTTATTATTAGCTTAAATCCAACTAAGTGAAACAGAGGGAAGATGGAGGTAACCATAGTCAGAAATCAGAATTGAGACATGGCTGCTGACCTAGAAGTTAAAGTCATAAGGGAATCTTACGGAAAGTTGTACATTATCAATTGGAAATTTAGATTAAAGGAACGAATTTCTAGAAATGCACAAACTATCCAAATAATGATAGAAAAAAATCGGACGTCTCAACAGACTCATAACAGGTAGAGATTGCAAATTTCTATTAACAAGTAGAAATTGCAAATTTTCTTATATAAAAGAAAATCCAGGACCAGAAGATTTTGCTGGTGAATTGTTTCAAGCATTTGAAGAGTTAGCACTGGTCCATCCCAAACTACTAGAATACTGAAGAAGAGTCCCTTCCCAACTCATTTTATGAGGTCACTGTGACCCCTTTAATGAAAGCCCAGGAAGAAAAGAATATCTAAAACAATTTATACTGTGATCTTAAAGTGAGATCTAAACCAAGAATGCAAGAGTACTTCGACATACGAAGCCAAGCAATATCCAATATCGTTATAATAGAAGGAATAAAGAGCTATGATGTTCCAACAATGGACTTTGAAAAGGTATTTGACAGAATCAGCTGTCCTCTTTTGTGTAAAAGCATGCAGAAAGCTAGGGCTAGAAGAGAACCTCCTTGCTATGGAAAAGAGCATTTATGGCAGACGGCAGGGCATGGCGGTATATGCCTGTGACACCAGCCTGAGCTACATAGCAGGACACCTTTGTAATCTCAGCACTCAAGGGACACAGCAGGATCCTGTCAGTCTTCTGTCTTTGCACCCAGCTTGTTCTTATTTCCTTTCAGATAGGGTCTCAGTATATATCCAAGGCTGGCCAGAAACTCAGTTCTCCTACCCGAGCTTTCTGAGTGTTGGTACAGGGGTACACCATCATACTCACTGATCCTGACTCAAATAAAGACAGCCTGCAGATGGGAATCAGTATTTGCAGATCAGGTATTGAACAAGAGTCCAATATCCAGAGTGTATAGGCAGGAACTTGAGTAGACCCTTTCCAAATAACCTGTGTAGATTGCTGTTGTGCATATGAAGAAATGTTAGTAACAGAACCGTTAGTCTGTAACTTAAGGGAACCGTAAGTCAAATACATTAGAAGATAACACTTCACATGTACCAAAGCCATGTAGGACTTTGTTTTAATGAGATAGAGATGTTAGCTCAGTGACAAGAGCTTTTGCTCGGCATGTTTCATATCCTAGGATGGATTTCCAGCAATGCCAAAGCAAACAGAAAGTTAGTGGTATCGAGAATGAAGAAAAACTGCAAACCTTGCATACTGTTGCTGAGTGTAAAATGATGCAGCTGCCAAGTATGCAGTTTAGCAGCTTCTGAGAATCTAAACATAGATTTACCATATGGCCCAGCAATTGCATTCCAAGGTGCATATTCAAGAGCAGGGCTGGAGATACGGCCCAGTGGCTAAGAGCACATACTCTTTTTGTTTTGTTTTTGTTTTTTTTTGAGACAGGGTTTCTCTTTGTAGCCCTGGCTGTCCTGAAACAAACTCTGTGAGACCAGGCTGGTCTTGAACTCATAGATCCACCTGCCTCTGTCTCTTGAGGGCTGGGACTAAAGATGTGCTCTACCACTGGTATTTTATTCTTGTATAGGGCATGCATTTGATTCCTAGAACCTACATCAGGCAGCTCATAGCTGCCTGTAACTTCAGCTTTAGGATCTCACACCTCTCTGACATCATACACGGGTGTACACATGTACACATAAATAAATAATAACAAGCAGAGACTCAAGATTTGTATACTGTGTCACAAGGTGAAAAGAGAGCCGGCAGTGGTGGTGCACACCTTTAATCCCAGCACTCGGGAGGCGGAGGCAGGCGGATTTCTGAGTTCGAGGCCAGCCTGGTCTACAGAGTGAGTTCCAGGACAGCCAGGGCTATACAGAGAAACCCTGTCTCAAAAACAAAACAAAAACAAACAAAAAAAAACAAACAAAAAAAAGAAGGTGAAAAGAATCCAAGTCTCTATCTGCAGATAAAAAGGTGCTTGTCTATCACACGGGTCACTCCATTGCCCAGGCTGGTGTTGAACTTGTTCTGTAACCTAGGCAGGTTATTATGCAATCCTTGTGCCAACAGCTCCTTTCAAGTATTTGTTGACTTTTACTCTTGTGTGCTTCTTCATACTTGAATTCCCTGCTCAAAAACAGTTATTGCGCCTACCATTCTAGAGCAGTGTGATTATCTCTCCCTCTCTCTTCCCCCTCTGCAGAGTGCTAGGGAATGAATATAGGACCTCGCACATGGTAGGCTAAGGCTCTACCACCTAGTTATGATGCTTTTGTTTATTTTTAGACAGTTTTATTATTTAGGCCTAGCTCTGCTTATAGAGTGTTGGTTTAAATGCCCTGCTTGATTTTCTTTGAAATATCTTTCATGCTTTTACTGCTTCTGAGTTCTAAGCATTTTCAAAAAATTGTATTAGTCCTATAGATGATTATGGCACTCAACCGGCAGTGTGATAGATAAGTATTTGTTCCAACCACTATTCTTGTTTCCTATAGTCTGTAGATGTATAGTCTACTGCTGCCTAGATCTGATCTAAAGCATGTTGGTACTCTTTCTTAATTTGGTTGTTAACAGGCTGTACTTTATTTTGTGTAGCGTACTCAGGATTTCCTGCCACAGGGAGTAGAGGACAAATACGTCTCACAGTTGTATCATTGACTTTACCGGAGTGGGCCTGTTAGCAAAGATGAGCACTTAATGAAGCAGCATGGCCGGGAGCAGTGACAACTGCTGAAACGATACAGACAAGAGGGTAGAAAAGTAAGGCAGGTGGAACTGGGCCAGATTCATCTGTCTTCACTATTTTCTGTGTTAGATCTGAATGTGGAACAAAAAGGTTTTTTGTGTGTTTGGTGTTTGTTTGGTTAGCACATGTTGAGTACACGCAATATTTAAATATTTAGAGAATGCAAGAAATTGGAGATTGACCACCAAAAAAAAAAGCTTTCAGCACTATTGGTGCCTCTTCAGATGAAATGGTTCTTTCAAATGCAGAAATGCAGCCTGTTTCTTACATCTACTGCCTTGTCATTTAGGTGCTACTACCTCTTTTTTTTTTTTGAGACAGGGTTTCTCTGTATAGCTCTGGCTGTCCTGGAGCTCACTCTGTAGACCAGGCTGGCCTTGAGATTAAAGGCGTGTACCACCATGCCCAGCCCTACTGCATCATTAAGAGGCTGTCAGGGTCACTGTCCTGGTGGAACTAAAAGTAAAGATCTTTTGTCTTTTATAGGTTGCTTCATGTGCGAAATGGAAATTGTAAATATCATCTAGGTGAAGAAACATTTAAATTAGCTCAGACATACATGGATAAGCTGTCTAAACACGGTCAGCAAGCAAATAGAGCTGCTCTCTATGGAGAACTATGTGCACTCCTGTTTGCAAAAAGCCACTATGATGAGGTAAGTCGGCTTGTTGTTTTGAGACAGGGTCTGTTTGTAGCCCACAAAGGCCTTGAAAATGTGATATTCTAAGTGGTCCTCCTAGTGTCCCTGAATTTGTGGTGCTCAGGTTAACCTCTACGCCAGAGGCCAGCTCTGGCATTCTGTTTCTCTCTTGAAAGAGCATTGGCCTGGGCAGGAATTGGTCTTGTGAGACCAATTGGTTGCTTTTTAATACTAAAAGTCTAAGTTCCTTTGCTGTGGTAGCTGGCTCACCTGTCTGAGTTCTTCTGACTCCAAAATCTGCAGTTTTTGGTGTTTAGCGTCTTATCATAAAACAGTGGGGGATTAAGTAGAGGGTTAATTGTTAGGATATCTTTCTTGTCTGGAACTGGGAAGGAGGTTTGGAGCAATAAACTTTTATTGAACCAAGAGAAGAGAGTTAATTGCCAAAGGAAAAACTTTTACACAAGTAAATAAATATGCATAAACTCACATTCATGTACAAATTTGTGAACACACACTCACACACCTTCATGCAGTCCAGTTGGGTCCGGCTACTTACTTATCTCATAATTACATAATTACACACGTCCATACCTACATGTGCATATGGAGCAAATGCCCAAGCACCAGTGCAGAAAGAACTCACTCAGTCTGGATGGAAAATGAGCTCCAGTCTTTAGTATATAGAGAAAGAAAAAGTTTCTGCCCTTTTATTGCTAAATGAATTTAACCCAAGTCTGTAAGAAATCTGCTTTGTCTGCTTTGTCCTCTTTCTTAAGACTAAGCCTGCCTTGCTTCTAAGACCTGTTCTGTCCGTGGTAGAGAAGCCTGCCTGCTCTGTGCTCTGCAGCTCCTTTGTCCCCCTCTCTCTGCATTCTGCACATTGCTCTCTTCTGCTTCTACCCCAATGTCCTCTTTATTTCTAAGGGAAAGTAAAAGGGGATGGGGAATCTATCAGCTTAGATATTCTCTAAATTTCTACGTTACTCTACTCTGCTGTCTTCTTCCTCCTAACCTTGCTCCCCCCCACCCCCGCTCTGATGTAATGTTGCCGTGCAGTGTAATTGTACTTTCTAGGAGACCAGATCATATGGTTTTCCCAAGCATCCTTTTTTTAAAAAAAAAAAAGAAGTTCACTAAAACTTCAAACGTAAGTTCAAATCATAAATTGAATAAGAAATTTATAACAGAGATGTATACATGTGTTTACATTGAGACTAGACATCTCACTAGCTTCATAGGTTCATGGAGAGTTAAAGATCTTAATTTTTGTATCTATGTTGACACTGAAGCTTTGTATAGATAAACCCAGTCAATATTTTATTTTTTGTCCTTGTACCCACAATAAATTGATAGTTCCCTTTTACAACATTTGGTTAATTGTTTTACAACCTCCTAAGTTGTAAATGCCTGCTTTCTATCTCAGAAGCAATTAACTTGTGACACTTGAAGACCATTAGAGTTCTAACTGCAGATTTCATGTCAGGGAAGGCTTATAATAGCAGTCCTATTACAAAGGGCTTAATAGTCACTAATATGATTTTAGGAATTCTTATAGGATTGTCAATCACCGGGCAGTGGTGGCACACACCTTTAACCCCAGCACTTGGGAGGCAGAGGCCCGTGGATTTCTGAGTTCGAGGCCAGCCTGGTCTACAGAGTGAGTTCCAGGACAGCCAGAGAAACCCTGAGTTCCAGGCTACACAGAGAAACCCTGTCTCAAAAAAGCAAGAATTAAAAAATCATCTATTTGTCTATAGAGAATCACTACAAGACATTACATCTTCATTAATCTATAGAAATCTGCCCAGTAGGTTGAGCTGACACCTTGTGATTGTTATAGCTATTTAATAATAACAGGAAAGGCATGTTAATAGCAGGAATCTTTCCTAAGATATGACCCCGGCCTTGCCTAGAAGGGCTCATCTGACGTAGTTTTACAGTTCACAGTGAAACCACCTCAGGAAGATCCTAGTCTTTAGCCTTTCTAGATGGCTCCTGGCACCTTTCTACCCCAAGTTTGTTTTTGGTGTTTCTCTGTGTAGCCCCTCACTATCCTGGAACTCACTCTGTAGATCAGGCTGGCCTCACACTCAGATATCTGCCTGCCTCTGCTTCCTGGGTGTTGGGATTAAAGGTGTGCACCACCACTGCCTGGCTGTACTTTGTTTGTATTTTTAAAATAATAGTGCCTGTTAGGATGCTGTGGTGTCAGTTAAATATATCAATGAACATGAATTGCTTATTAGAACAGTGTCATAAAGGAGGCACTACCAAACAGACAATATAGAAAGTAACAGTTGGATATAATAGCACATACTTTTAATCCTGACACCTGGGAGACAGAGGTCAATTGGCTTGGATTTCTCTGAGTTTGAGTTCAGCCTGGTCTGTATAGCAAGCTGCAGGCCAGCCAGGGCTACAGAGTGAACCCTGTCTCAGATAGAAAGGGGGGTGAGCAGAAGAGTGGGAGACAGGCGTAGGGGAGAGAATGATACAGAAGGGCGAGGAAAAGATAGGAAACAGTCTAGGACTGACTGAGCTTGGTAGACTAAGGGGCCAGAAGAAGGGGATGTTTCCTCAGGCCCTGGGGGATCCTACATACAAAGGCCTCCGGGAAAAACAGAATGTGTCTGTAGTATTGTAACTTAGAAAAACTGTGGTTTTGAGGGGGAGTGTCCGATAGGACTGCTAGGCTCCCCCTCTTTGAACTCAGGAAAATCCTCCTGCCTTGGCCTCCCCGCCTTGCACCACCACACATGGCTCAGAAAACTTGTGGATGTAAAAATAAAAATAGGGTGGTCAGCTCATAGTTCCAAAAAATTGTCTCAGAGAGTTTCAGTTGTAGATATTTTGCATGTGTATTTAAGTAATTGAAATCTTGTGGGGTAACTTCACAGTTTCATTAAATAGTCGTTTACGATGTCACTGTTCTTTCTCTTCAATTCTTTGAAAGGCATACAAGTGGTGCGTTGAGGCGATGAAGGAAATTACAGCAGGCCTACCAGTCAAAGTTGTGGTGGATGTTTTAAGACAAGCTTCTAAGGTGAATATGATGTTTGCAACATCACATGTATTATAAAACTTACTTGGCTTTAAATAATCAAGTCTTCATAATAACTTACTTAGTTGATCTATTAACCAGATCTGTTTTCTAAGCTTCTCTGCTGTTACCCTTTGTCTATATAGTGAGTTCTAGGATAGCCAAGGTTTCATAGAGAGACCCTAACTCAAAAAACAAACTTACAAACAAAAATTTATCTCATCTGTTTTATCTAATTTTCCTTTATTGAACCTATGAAAATAATTGTTTTGGCTCCCCCAGAGTTCGCATGGCTAATGTTTGGTCCGGATTTGGCTTGAATGTTTGTTTTTCCTAAATCTGTGTTGTAATCTCTGTTTCTTACTCAGAAGTCATATGGGACCTGATGACATTTCTGTAGGCTGAGGACTGGGACTTCTGATGTATTTAACTTTCTCCTAGGATTGTGCTTCACTCAAGACAGCTTGTTACATTCCACCTGCTAGACCATCTTTGGATTTTCTTCTCCCTCCTCTAGTTTCTTTTTCTGTAAATAAGTATATGAACTTTTTGAAGCTATTTATTAATACCTCGCTTTGATGAACTTTCACATGCACTCTTTGTCTAGAAGTTACTCACATTTGAATATTCCATTTTGGTTGGTTTGTTTTTTTGTTTTTTTTTTTTTTATCTTAGTTTAAATTTTGGATTAGAAGACACCACTGTTTCTGTGAAATACTAAAAAGTTGTTAATGGTCTGTAACCTTGGCTAGTTTCAGCTTGCTACACAGTCATAATAACTGCCCACAAATCGTAACTTTCCTTAGGTCTCAGGAGTGCCCCAGTCATTCACTTTAGAGGAGGAGAATAGCAGCATATTCAGATAGCGTCTGTATGAGAAAAAGTTCTAGCATGCTTAATTTAAACATTAAATGTGTGTTTGTATGAAACAATAACATGCAAATTTTATATATGCACATGATATTAAGAGTTTAGAAACTGGTAGTCCTCTTGGTTCAAAATATATTTTAAATAGTTGAAAACTTGAATTTCTTCTGTACATATAAAAATTACCTTGTGAGCCTGTGGCCATGATAACCTTATGTCCCGGGTCTTGTTTGATTTCCTAAGCTAGTGGGGGAAAGCCCTGAATACACAACCTGTAAACAGCAGGTGGTATTTAACAAAAAGGTCTGGTCGGATGGCTCATGGGCAAAGACACTTGGATGGCAACTGAGTTCAACCCTACAAGACGTGTGGTGGAAGGAAAGAACCAACTGCTGGAAGCTGTCCCCTGACCTTCACAGCTTCTGTTCAGTTGTGCTTATGTGCATGTGTGTACTATAAATAAGAAATAATGTTAAAAGCATGGGAACAGAGAGGCAGCTCAGCAGTTAAGCGCTGGCTGCTTCTCCAGAAGACCCAGGTCTGATTTTCAGTACCCACATGGCAGCTCACAAACACCTATAACTTCACTTCCAGGAGCTGTAACATCTAGCATACAATAGGCAAATTAACTACACACATAAAACATACAGACACACACACAGACACACACACTCACACAAAGTGAAAAAAGTTTATTAGAACCCATTCCATAAATGGAGAGAGAGAGAGAGAAAGTACACACTTTAAAAATACTAGGCTGAGTCCCCCCACAACATTTTATTTTAATAGTATAAAAGGGCAACCATGCACTAGCTTGTGAGTTACGTTTGTTATAACAGGGCTATTGTATTGTTTTGTTTTGAGGCAAGGTTTCTTTCCTTGCCCCTTTAGACCACTGAAGGCTGGCCTTGATCTAAGAAATCAGCCTGCCTCTGCCTTCTGAGTGCTGGGACTTACGGTGTGGACCACCACAGCCTGGCTGTTATAACATGTTCATACTGGAAATGTCTGTCAGTATTTCCCCAAATTGTTTACAGTTCTGTTCCTTATAATATTACTAGAGATTTGGAAAGAAATTACAAATTGAAAGAATCACTGACTTTCTTTTTTTTAATCATTAACTATTACAATGTGAACTCAAACTGTAGCTCACCAATGAAGCATTTGAGAGTTGTTTATTAAACATTTCCCTCTTCGTTTTTAGGCTTGTGTAGTCAAACGTGAATTTAAGAAGGCAGAACAGTTAATTAAACATGCAGTGTATTTGGCACGGTAGGTGATTGTTACTCAACATGCTGTTTTAATGTGTTTCTCAACTTTAGACACTGAGACTTCTGTATCTTTTCTTAGAGACCATTTTGGATCCAAACACCCAAAGTACTCCGACACTCTGCTGGATTATGGGTTCTACTTGCTTAACGTAGACAATATCTGCCAGTCTGTTGCAATTTACCAGGTGTGGTAAAGGTTATTTCTCTTTGCTTTTAACCTAAGTTGACTTGTTTGTCATCTCTAAACTGTATGTAAAATATCTCTTTGAGGAACTGGAGAGATGGTTCAGCAGTTAACAACACTGGCTGCTCTTCCAGAGGACCAGGTTCAATTCCCAGCAACCACATGGCACTTCACAACTGTCTATCACAGCAGTCTGACCTGCTCACACAGACATACATGCAGGCAAAACATCAATGCATATTTTAAAAAAGCAATAGCAGACCAGGTTAAAAAAATAAATCAGTCTTTGAGCCCCACCTTTCTCCTGTAGGCTCCACCATTCCTTTACTCAGGGTCCCTCTATACAAGGCTAAAGAGTCAAATGTTTTAAGAATTGGAGAGAATCATCCAGGACTAAAACCCTCAGGCTGTGGTCTGTGCTCCGCAGTACTTTCTGTCTATAATTTGCCCAGATGATGGCTTAACTTTGTGGAGGATTTATCAGCTGTCAATCTAGCAATGATTTTAGATCTTGCAATTGTTATCTCAGGTAAAAGCCCTCTACCGTGACACTAGACAAGATGTCACTGTCTTTGCAGCTATTTATTAAAGAAGGGTGGAGAGGAAGCTGTTAGGGCTGAGGCTATGACACTGTGGTGGAGCACTGTCTTACTGCAGAAAAGCAGCTGGTGTGGTTCCCCAGACATGTGTCTTCACAGAGCCAGGTCTTTCAGGGCAGCTTGCAGGTTCTGCTGTTCTGGCAGGACTTTCCCATTTGAAATTTAAGGGATTGGGTACATAAAGTGTGTGGATGGTTCATTTAACTCAGGTAGCATATCATAGTATTAAATGTCTTTACGATTCCTTTAGGCAGCCCTCGACATTCGACAGTCAGTGTTTGGTGGCAAAAATATTCATGTAGCAACAGCTCATGAAGACCTGGCTTACTCTTCCTACGTTCACCAGTACAGCTCTGGAAAGTTTGACAATGCACTGTAAGTTCCATCTTCTCTGAGAAGGCTAATACTGTTCCTAGTATAGTAGTCTTTAAGTGATATATGGACACATTTGTCCTCCTGATGGGATAAAATGTTTCTGATGTCATTTAAAAACCATCCTGATTTTTAAGACATTCATTTATGCTTCTCTTAGTTTCATATTAAGATTTATGTATTTCTATATTGGAATGATGTTTTTTCAGTATTTCCTTCGGGGTTTTTTGTTGTTTTTGTTTGTTTTTCTGAGTAATTAGTAGCCTCTATGTTAATGGTAAATTTAACAACCTATAAACTTATTGCTAGAAAAAAAACCAAAAAAATGCGTCAGACATGCTCATTTATTCCTGTTTCCTGTGACTGTTTCATGCCATGACAGCAGAGTTAAATACTTGTGAAAGAATATTACCAACATAACAAAGTATTTACTGGATAGCCCCTAACAAATTAGCTTTCTGGATCTGATAAAAAAGAAACCTCTAATATTTTAGAGGAAAATTGAAGCCAAAAATAGGCCAAACATTATAGGACATACCTGCAATCCCAGCCCTTATGCTGGGCCTGGAAGATCAAGACTCTAGGTACTTGCTGCCAATCATGACAACCTGAGTTCCATCCCTGAGACCCGTATGTGGAAGGAGAAAACTGACTCCTGCTAGCTCTCGTCCAACAGGGCTACACAGTGAGCTCCAGACCATCTTAGGCTACATAGCAAGACACCTTGCTCCAGAAAAACCTAAACATTTCCAAAGGCAGACTTGACTTTTTTGCAGGGGTTCTAGCTGTTACCAAGACTGGTCTTATACCCTGGGCTCAAACAGTCTACTTGCTTCTTCCTCTTGAGAGCTGGGAATTTTAAACAAAACAAGATAACAAGGATCTCATTCTGTGTGGTTTAATCTGTTTATGTCCATAGCGACAAATCTAGAGGCAGAAAGGGAATGATTCTCAGAGCTGGGGTGTTGGAAGGATATGGGGATTGCTGGATGTGTATTAAGACTTTCTTAAAGGGTAATAAAAATGTCCTAAAATTGATTGCAGTGGTGGCTGTACTCTGAATGTACTAAACATAGTGCTCATCCTGGCACTCAAGGTGAGGTGGGAGAATTGCTGTGAATTGGAGGCCAGCCTAGGCTACTAAATAAAATCATGTCTCAAAGAAAGAAAGCAGCAGAGCTGTGGAAAAGGCATTGTCATACAATGCTGTAGACAAGTTAAACAGCGCTTTAATTAATAACTAAAGTTGATTGTGAATTGAAAACAAGCGGAGATAAGAAGTTTGAGGAGCGAGAGCCATGGCTTAGTGGTCAGGAATGAGGACGGTTCTTTCAGAAGGCCTGAGTTTGATCTGCAGCTCCTTCATCTGGTGACCTGCATCCTCATGGAACCTGCACCCAGGAAAAGCACACCACTTCGCCTCTGGGCTTCTCACATGCACATACTCACACTCAGATACATAATTTAAAATATTAAAAATAAAATTTTTAAAAAGAAGTTTGAGTTGTACTGTATAATAGGCAAGCAGTTTACCTTTTGTTTTGTGGGCCAGGCTGTGAGCAGATAACCAGATATTACTATAGACAGAAAATAAGAGAGGTGAGTGATTTGGGGGACTTTATGTGCTCTGGTTAGTGACAGTGAACCATGAGTATGTGGGGGGAAACTCCCACAGAGAGAAGAAAGAGCAGATGCTAGAGTGAGCGAGCATGGGCTCATCCAGAAATGGCTAGGTGTGTGTGGCTGGGGGGCTAAGAGGTTGCTGTGGGCATGGCAGGAAATAATGTCAGGTTGAGTCTTGTAGACCACAATGGGGACTTTTATCTTGAGGGAGATGAGAATACATTGGTGTTAAAAGTTTAATTCACAACAATTTGAAATTTTGGGGCTGAGAATGAGGCTGTGTTTGCTAGCATGTGAGAGATCCTGGGCTTGATTTTTCATCCATCAAAGCAAACAAAAACTGATTCATAAAACTTAAGATTTATGTATATGTATCAGTGTGTGTGTGAGTGTGTATGTATGCATGCCAAATGATTGATTGCAAATGCCCATGGAGGCCAGAAGAAGGTGCCATCCATCCTCTGGAGCTGAAGTTACAGCCATTTGTGAGGCACCCAGTCAGTGTGCATGCTGAGACCTGAACTTGGCTCCTGTGGAAAAGCAACAAGTGCTCTTAAGTGCTGAGCCATCTTCTGGCTCAAAAACTCTTTGATTCATTTTTATAGTTTTATTAGTACTTTCTGTTAATGTCATAATATGTGTTGTTAGTTTTTAACACTAAAAACTATTCCTTTTAACTAAAGAGAGACACTGAACTATATGTGTATTGCAGATTTCATGCAGAAAGAGCCATTGGTATCATCACCCACATCCTACCTGAAGATCATCTTCTTTTGGCTTCTTCAAAGAGGGTGAAAGGTACTCTTTGTGATCTAGTCTCCAATGATTGTGAATTGATACATGGCATAAATAAAATAAGGCTGTTAGGTTGAATGGATAGATGACTAAAATAGTCATCTCTTCTTCACCTCTTCGATACGGCATTGTTGTTTGTCCCTGTGTCTTCCTCCCGCCCTCCATCCCTTTCCTCTGAGTAATGCAGGGGATGCCACTGTGGCACAGTTAGGACTCAGGGCGGTTCCTTGGGCCTGCTTCCGGTGCGCCATCCTTTTACCTCACCTTGTAACTTTTCTGCTCATCCTCATCAGTGCTTTCTCTTAATGCATTGATCCTGTTTTGACTGGGTCATCCTTGCGCTACCTGTGTGCAGGGTGAGTCTAACCCTAATTCTGGTTCAGTTTAACACTAGCAATTAAGTTGGACAGTAAAGAGAGAAAATAAAGTTACCCAAAGCCTCACTAATACTGAATCACTATTATGTTGATTAGTTTAGTCCTTTCTTTCTTTAAATAAGTTAATAAAGTCCAGTGAGATGGCTAAGGGGTTGGCGGGCGGCTGCCAGGCTTATAACCTAAAGTCAGTCTCTACCACATACGAGTGGCAGGAGAGCTCACTACTTCCATTGTTTCCTCACCTCCACATGCGCATGCACGCGCGCACACAAATAAATATTGGGGGGAGTTAGTAACTTCTAGCTTTAAAACCTGATATTTTTCACCTCTTAGATCCTGAGCAAGCGTTTTTCCGTACTTTTCCTATAGGCTCCTTAATCTGTTCTCTGGTACTGAAACTGTTTTAAACCTTTTAAAAACTGCTGCCGTGAGGTAGCTTTCTGTTCACTATGTTTATACAAGTCAGTGCTAAGAAATAAGATTAGCCGGTAATATCTATTCTTAAGGTTTTTTATTGGGTTTGGAATCCTTGAATAGAACTTTTGAAATTAAAATGTCTTCTGGCCTGATTGGGTTGGTCGAGTAAGAGGAAGGGAGCTGGGGTTTTTTTGTTTGTTTGTTTTCAGTTATGTTTGGTTAGAGGTTTTGTTTTATAAAGGCTGGTTGCAGAATTTTCAGAAATGCTTAAAGCACTCCTTGGCAGTTGGACAACCTTTTCACAACTATCATTTTTTGTTTATTTATTTGATTGGTTTGGTTTTTTGAGACAAGGTCTCTCATAGTCTAGGCTGCCCTTGAATTTGTCTTGCATCCAAGGCTCCCAGTCCTGCTGCCTTGGCCTCCCGGTTGCTGAGGCTAGCCTTAAACTGCCAGTCCTGCTGCCTTGGCCTCCCAGTTACTGAGGCTAGCCTTAATTAAACTCCCAGTCCTACTGCCTTGGCCTCCCACTGCTTATGGAGGCATTCACCACCATTCCCAGACGGCCATTTTCTTTTAAAAGCAAATTCCCATCTATACAAGGTAGCAGGCTAATACAGGCTAATAAGCTGATTCTGCAAAACAAGGTACACCATTTTCCCCTTAATTTAAATGAATATTCTGTATAAATAGAATGACTTTTCCAAAAGTATACTGTTTTAGGAGTCATGGGGCTGGCCACAACTGCACACACATGGAATCCCAGCATTAGCAGGAAGCTGAAGTATGAGGATTGCCATGAGTTCAAAGCAACCTGGGCTACAGATCAAGAGCCCAGCTCAAAAACAAAACTTTTGGCCAGTTCTTAACCACAGTCAGTTGTGTATTTGATACTCAGTAAATACTACAGTTCTTAATTTTCAGTGAAATGTTGGGACCTCAGGAAGTGGGTTTTAGGTTTGTTGATGTGTCGCTTTCTTTGTTCAGCACTTATTTTAGAGGAGATTGCAATCGACTGTCATAACAAGGAGACGGAGCAGAGGCTGCTTCAGGAAGCACATGACTTGCACTTGTCCTCACTGCAGCTAGCTAAGAAAGCATTTGGAGAATTTAATGTACAGACCGCAAAGCACTATGGTAACCTTGGAAGACTTTATCAGTCAATGAGAAAATTTAAGGTAAAGATTTTATATTCTTTATCTCTGCATAATTAGTAAATTTAAAGGAATAAATCTAAAGTTATCTTAAATAATAAAGCATACAGTTACTTTACCTAACCTCGCAGGAGCTGAGAAAATAGCTAGTGTAAAATCTATAATGAGGTTGTGAGTTACAGAGACAAGGTCATGAAAAAGGGTTTCAGGGAGGCTGAAGGGATGGCTCAGTGGTTAAGAGCACTGGCTGCTCTTCCAGAGGTACTGAGTTCAATTCCCAGCAACCACATGGTGGCTCATCTGATGCCTTCTGGTGTGTCTGAAGATAGCCACAGTGTATTCATTAAATATATAAATCTTTAACAAAAAACAGAAAGAAAGAGGGTTTCAGATCCAAAAAGCCTGCTGTTGTAGACAGGCTCAGTCAGATTCTTAGCTGGGCAGTGGTGGCGCACTCCTTTAATCCCAGCACTTGGGAGGCAGAGGCAGGTGGATTTCTGAGTTCGAGGCCAGCCTGGTCTACAGAGTGAGTTCCAGGACAGCCAGGGCTACAAAGAGAAACCGTGTCTCGAAAAACCAAAAACCAAAAACAAAAAAACCAAAAACTAGATTCTTAGCAGAATGTCTAACCTGTAGTAAGTATTCAGAGATGCCAAATTCTAGTAGTGACACTAAAGTTAATTCTAGTTATCAAGAATTAAGAGCTACAAAATCTAGCGATACCCTTACACTAATTTTCTTTTTGAATTTTTGGTTCTAGTTCATTGAAATAGAACATACCTTTACGTTTAATACTTGGAAGGCTGAGGCAAGGAGGTTATTAGTTTGGTGCCAGCCTGGGCTATATAGGACCTCTAACACCCCTCCTCCCTTTGGCTCTCCATATCACCACAGCGTGTGCATGTCGTTAGGAAGTTAAGATCAAAGAACATCATAAGCCTTTTCCGAAAGCTGCTGCTGCAAAACATTACTGGTTTTGGTGATCTGCACCAAGTTGATGACAGTGATGGTCAAAGCCTAAGGCATTCTAAGTTCGGTGTGACCGTGCCCATCTTCGTATTTATTTCAGGAAGCCCTTTACTGCTCTTTTTTATTTTGATGGTTTTGTTGTTTTTGTGACAGCATCTTCTCTGTGTAGCCCAGGTTGGCTTTGAACTGTCAGTCCTGCTGCCTCTGCCTGCCTGTTGGAAATACAGACATGTATCCCCACACCGAACTTAGAATGCCTTAGGCTTTGACCATCACTGTCATCAACTTGGTGCAGTTTACCAAAACCAGTAATGTTTTTCATCATCAGCTTTCGGAAAGGGCATATGATGTTCTTTGATCTTAGCTTCCTAATGGCATGCATAAGCTGTGGTGATATTTAGAACAAACTCGCTCATTGGGAATTGTCCTGAGAAAAAGTGCAGTCTGATGTTCCACTTGGCCTATTTTTCAGGAAGCTGAAGAAATGCACATAAAAGCAATTCAGATTAAGGAGCAGCTCCTTGGTCAAGAAGATTATGAAGTGGCTCTTTCGGTGGGACACCTGGCATCTTTGTATAATTATGACATGAATCAGTATGAAAATGCTGAGAAACTGTACCTGCGGTCAATAGCGATTGGTATGTTACCTTTCTGTCTTCCTTAGTTGGGGTCTAGAGAGCATGTCTGTGCTCTTAGATCCTGCTGACAAGTGAGTGCCACAAGAGGCAGTCAGAGCTGAGCACAGAGCCTCCTGCACTACTCCTGTCAGGCTCTTCCTCGGCACTGAAGCCAACATGCACAGCCTGTGATAAAAGCCACCATTTAAGGTGTGCACCTGCTGCTGCCCCTGTGCCTCCTGCCATCTGGAGGTCTCACATCTCTACGTTAGTGTATTGCTGCACCACAGTTACGTGGTAACTTCCATGACTGAGGAATGTTTTACTGGATTTGTATGGCATTATCTAGTCTATGTTTGATGAACACATAGAGCATTTGAGTTGTTGTCATTTGACAGTATTACCTCATTGTGTGGGATTGCTGTTGTGGTCCTTGCCCATTTTGAATTGTCTGGCATTGTTGGTTTAGAAAATTCCTCAATCATATATTGTAATTGAGCCCTCTTGGTCATCTGGGCTGCAAGGTCGCTCATCCTGTGGCTTGTTTTCTTGAGAGTACCCTGGAAAGGACAGTTCGTTTCACTTCATTTTTATTTTGGTTAGTTGGTATTGACACAGGGACTTGTATTGTAGCTCCTGCTTCCTCCCAGTGCTGGGATCCCAGGCAGGTACTACCACACCCAGCCTAAGGATGCCTGCGGTTTTATAGAATGCCTTGATGTCTTCTTGTAATTTATCATTAGTACTTTTTAAATTTAGTTTGAGGGATTTTGTTTTTCCTCCCAGTTATGAAGGTGCTCTGCTAAAGATCATCTTCTGGACACTTGACTTACATTCATGTTTTCGATCTGCAATCCTAAGATTAACTTGTTCATCTTAGAATAAACTTCACCTTTTCTGTGCACGTACAGCTGACCTGGGACCATCTCTTCAGTAGCCTGTCCTTTCCTCTTTGCTGCTGTCCCTGTCACAATGGTGACCCATGTGTTTGTGCCTTAGCCGTTCTATATTGACTGGCTTGATAAATCCGAGTATTTGGAAATACTAATGTTCTTTTAAAAATCAAAAATTCATAGGCAAGTACTTTCCTTGTGATGTGTAGTTTCCTTAATTCCTTCTACCTAATTCTCAACACCTGCTTTGGGTGACCAGTCTCGTTTGTTATGGCTTATTTTTCTATTTATGATTTCACACAAAGGCACATGAATAAGTATTTTCTTATATTCCCTTTTTATACAAGATAAGCGTCTTGAGATGGTTTCTATGCTTTTGTGTTTTCTGTTGATGTGACAGAAACACCATGACCAAAGGCAGCATGGGCGGAGAGGGTTCATTTCAGCTCACACTTCAGGTCAAACCCATCATTAAGGGAGGTTGTGGCGGTAACTCAAGGCAGGAACCATGGAGAAGCCCTGCTTGCTGGCTCACTCATGTGCAGCTAGTTTTCTTCAATAGCCCAAGATACTACCTGTCTTAGGTAGCGCCCACTGTAGCCAGGCTTTCCCAAACCAGTCATCAGTCGACATCTCGTGGACAGTGACCACAGGCCAACCTGACCCCAGCAGTTCCTCAGTTAACCTTTCTTCTTCCTAGGGGTGACTGTAGAGTTGTATCAACTTGACAAAAACAAAACACTTGCTTTAAAGCAAAACTTCCTGGACGGTAGTGGGGCACACCTTTAATCCCAGCTCTCAGGAGGCAGAGACAGACAGATCTCTGAGTTGGAGACCAATGTGGTCTACAGATTGAGTTCCAGAACAGCCAGGGCTACATAGTGAAATCCTGCCTTGAAAAGCCAAAAAACAAAACAAAATTAGTCAGGAATGATGGTGCACACCTTTAATTCCCAGCACTGGGGAAGGCAGAGGCAGGTAGATCTTGAGTTCAAGGTCAGCCTGGTCTACATAGCAAGTTCTAGAATGGCTAGGGCTACACACAGAAACCCTGTCTCAGACAAACCAAAAAAAAAAAACAATTGTATTGGAATCTAAGCAGAAAGTTACTATGATTATTGGATCTAAGTCTTCTTGTGTTGCTTTAGGGAAGAAACTGTTTGGTGAAGGCTACAGTGGACTAGAGTATGATTACCGAGGCCTCATCAAACTCTACAACTCCATCGGGAACTACGAGAAGGTGTTTGAGTATCACAACGTTCTGTCTAACTGGAACCGGTTGCGAGATCGCCAGTATTCAGTGACCGATGCCCTTGAGGATGTCAACAGCAGTCCCCAGTCCACTGAAGAAGTGGTGCAGTCCTTCCTGATGTCTCAGAATGTTGAGGGACCAAGCTGCTGAGGGACAGCCTCAGCTAACAATTACCTTTTCCCAGATTCCGGGGAATTCATACTGTGAAATCAAAACCATGTTGTTTTTAGGGCCGGCATTTGCATTGAAACACTGGTCCAGTCCATGAAGACCCTATTTCGGGTAGTCCTGTATTGCAGTTCCTGTAGACTAAGCATATATTGAGTTCTATCAGCATGTGCCGCGTGTATAAGTAGTCCCACAGCCTCACCCTAGTAGAGCAACAGGAAACCTTTTTTTTTTTTTCCTTTTTAAAAAGTAATTCGTTTTTCAGAAAGTCTGAAAGAAAAAAAAAAGAACCCCTAAATAAAACTATTTAAGAGTTTAAAAGAGTTGCATTCTTATTATGTAAGGATGATTTCAAAAACTTTTTAATTCTTCCATGTGGAGGTATTCAATACTGTATTGTAAGGAAATTTTATGGAAAACTCTTACATGCGGTATAGAAAAGTGACACAGGTACTCATGGGGGGGGGCACCCTGGCATAGATTTGGCCATCTTTTCCAGATCAGGGCATAAAGTCATTCCAGAACTGTTTCAGTGACGGACTGTCAGATTCATCTGACTGGACCAGTGTTGATCTGTCAGTCTCAGAACACCAGGTAGACCAGCAGTTCTAACTCTGGTTTTGGTACCATGGTGAGATGCTCTAAAGTGTTTGCTGACAGGACCAGAAGGATCTAAAAGGACCAGGACTGTGGAAGGTGTTACTTGGACCAGAGGCTTTCGATTGCTACTTTAGTGACTGCACTTGCCTTTTCCGCTAGAAAGATTTCAATTAGGTAGAATGCAGCGTACTAATGCAAGAGTTTTATTTGCATCATAGATACCAAACTGTGGGATGTGGGCAACGTCGGTGGCAAATCTTTAGTCATGGTACACAGATGGCAATGTCATAAGCACATCTGTAACCATCTCTGCAGCCACCCCCATTTTAATCTTTGCCCTGATATTCCATGTAGTTAACAAATATACTGGCTAAGAGTCATGAAATTCATCATGTTCAGATGAGGATTTTAGGTTCACTGTATGGTTTGTGGGGATTAAGACGAATGCACACGAAAGGAAGTCTTAGAAAATGCATCATTGTTGAAGATTATAGTACAACTAGTCCTTTTAACTGAAATCCAGGACTCCAGTAGGAAGATCCTCCAGTTACAGTGTTTCACTGATTGGGCCTTTGATTCTTCTGAGTTTTTAAAGCTAGCCAGATTACTTAATGTGGAGCTAATACTCCGTTCCTAAGTTGTGACATGTAACAAAAAGAAACAAAAAGATCTTTTGCTGTTACCTCAATTCTTAGCACAGTGGCCCATCGGTCTGGTACCTCTGTGGTTAAGAATCTGGGTTTCTCCCCTATTTTCAGGGGCTTCTGACTTGGCTGTTAGACACACTGCTCCTGGTAATGCTTGGAGTCTAGGTGAGTGGATGTGTGTCAGATTTTGTTCTTTTAGCATGCTTGTTGGGTGAGGGAAAACAACGTTATCATGAATGCAGAAACATTACTTTAGAATTTATCTTAAACTTTTTTTTTTCATTCCCGAATTTTAACTTTGTTTGAAATTGCTATTTGCAGTCTTATTGATAAGCCAGTATGGTTAGGCCTTTAGAAAAAGGTACCTTAATGGGGATGTACCCAGCAGGTGAGGCAAACTCACCCTGACACAGCAACTTTGGGTTCAGAGACTTGAATTTATTCCTCAAACTGAGTTTCCTTTAAAATTCCTCAATGCATACAATTTGGCACACTTGTAGTTTATACAGCTGGCTCCCTTCCCTTTTAATTACAGTCTTGTCAGAGACACCTTTATTACTAAGTAGTCTGTGTGACCAAGGAGTAGCATTTCTAAGTTACTCAGCTGGAGCCTCACAAGCCTATGTATTTAATACCTCCAAAGACAGTTTCAGGATAGGCTTTTTGTATTCTTTTATTGGATATTTAGAGTCCTGTGGTATGTTTGTGGTATAGGAATGTCATGGTAAATTGTTTTTCAATAAATGTTTTCAAACTTAAGTTTCCACATGAATTATTTTTATTTAATCTGCATTTTTGGTGTTATGCACATACAGTGCTTTGTATAGTCGTAACTTACGGGCTCATCTTCCTTAGCTCAGTTCAAACTTAACTCATACTCAGTGATGACCTTAGAAGCCCATGATTACAGGGTGATGGTGTCAGATGACAACCAGCGCACCCCCCCCCCAGCTTCATTGTCAGCTGCTCCATCCTACCATCCCTTTAATAGAGTTTTCTGTAAGTTAGAGAAGGTTGCTCTAATGCCAGCACTCTAGCTAGCGCTGTCTTCTTAGTGATATGACTTGATATGTTCTGATTCTAGTAAAAATAATGCCCTAGTCATGTCAGGGGTGGGTCATCCCTCAGCAAGGATGCTGTAGTGAAAGGAATGCCATTGTCATGTTATTTTAAGGATTTAGTAAAGCAGGATGGGATGCACACCTCCGATGTTGGTAATCAGGAGGCAGAGTGAGGTAAGATGTTGAGTTCCAGGCAGCCTGGACTACAAAGGGAGATTTTGTCTCCAAACTCTCAAAGGAAGAACTGAATAAAATTTACTTCAGAATAATCAGTAGCTTGCATGTAATTTTAAATAAGGGCCTATGGTCTCACCCGCCCCTGGATTCTCTTATTCCTAAAGTCTGGTGCTATTCCATTTGGGGGCATGAGGAGCTTGGGCGTGTGACTTACGTGAGTCACTTTCCGTTTAATAGCGCCAGCTGAGTTTTGAGTCCTCGAACTAGACTTTGCCCTGACCCTCTCTCCATCGCTGTACATTCTTTTTTATAAACAACTCACCAGCACCATGTCCAGGTATTGCTGCTTGTGAGAATCAATGCTTTTAACGGAGCCCTTAATCTTGTGAGCATTCAATACAGGAAACTGCACGTGCTGGCACAAGGTTCAGTTCCAACTCCACAGGAGGCTGAGACAGGAGAATCACTTGAGGTCCACCAGGACAGCCCTGAGCGATCATTGAACTTCTCCTTATAGGCTAACATGATGCAGGCTTTTAGCCAAAACTGCAGATTCAAGGGATGATTTGCTAAGTGGCAGGTGGTGGTAACCGCCACCTGTTTTCCTTCTTTATGTATGTTTTTATATGGTTTTTTTATGTTTTTCCCTAGGGTTTTTAGCCTTGCTGCTTCCAATCTTCTTTCTGGATGGCAAAGTTACTACTGGAAAAAAGTTATTTATAATTACTGAGTTTTAAGAGTTTTATTTTGTTTTGGAAATTAACACTTTTCAACTCTTGACTTTAGAGGACTTCAGATTAGCTGGAAAAAAAGATTTAAGTAGAACATTTGAATTATTGTGCAGATCTTAACACTAGTATTTCTTTTGTCCCCAAATCTCAGGAATGTTTTAGGCAGAAAACTGACTTTTCCCCTGATGGTGGTTTGAAGGAGAGTGCTTTAGGGTTTATTAAGTGACACTATTGTTAATTGCAGTTCTAGGCATGAGTGGCCTTAATGAGTTTGGTGAAGTGCACATGTTTTTCAAAAGTAATATTTAAGATTAAATATATATGCTATATATTGATATCTAGGAAACTTGGTTGTGGTGCACAAAGTGTTGAATCACTGGATTGCAGGTACCATTTGTCTAACATCACTCGTTTCTGTATATTCCTTTTATGGGAAAATATATTGCCATGGTGACTAAAACTTTTCAATTTAGTTTTACTTTTATGTGAATGAATGCTACATTTTATTAAATATTACCAGGTCAGTACTATTTTTATACCTTATTAAGTAACAGGTTTAGTTTAATAGGCTCAAAATAAAAAGGAAAACCCTTAATGGAATAATTACAAATGAATCACTAACATTCTTTACAGGAAAATCCCCACTACTAGTGCCACAGTAATTTCTATAGTAATATCTCTGGTCATTAATAAATTCTGAAGACAGTTCGTTGAATCAGAACCACCTTTCATTCCATTCTCACTTGTAGTGCCCACCGTTATTTGTAACTATTAAACCACACTAAGTATGTTTGTAACCAGCATTGTGATATATTCTGTACTTGTATTGCTAAATGAATTATTGACCTAATAAATAGTGTTCCTGCATTCATAGTGTATGTTTCCAATTGAGTTGTGATTACTTTGGGTTAGGTTTTTAGTTTGTAGACCGTGTGAGAGAAACTTGAAGCTAGAACAAAGTGCTCCTGTTCAAGAAAAAAGCTGTGCTGCAGAGGCCCTGGAGGCAGATCTCTAACCATGCTCATGGCAGCCCTTGGGAATGACAGCTTTAGGGGAGAGTGACCTTCCTACTGCAAAAAACTGGATGGTTAAGAGACTCGGTAGAGTTCAGTTGAAATGACAGAATTCTCCTGTCCTCCCATGTCAGGGTTTCAGTTCTAGCTGCTCCTCAACTGTAAGGATTTTAACCCTCTTTCCACACATGAAGTAGATCGTTTAAAGAGAACTCTACCATGAGACAACCAGTCAAAAGAATTACAGGGAATGAGACCGCATTTTAAATGTTTTGAAATGTGTGTGCGTGCCCCCTATGTGTGGGTGTCTGCAGGGCAGAAGGTCCATGCGGGTGGTTGTGAGCCACCATGACACATAGTGAGGATGCTGGGCACCAAACTCGGGTCCTCGGAGGAACAGCGTCTTACCTCCCTTACTGTTACGCTGTCTTCCCAGCCCAAAGGCCTCATTGTGAAATAATGTGAGGCCGAACCTTGGACAAAAGCCTTTCACCTGCTCTGCTTGCTTCCTCCACAGTATTAAATTTACAAGTTTGTCTTTAATTGTCATGAGTGCAGCATGCTTCTCCAAACTTTGTTAAGGTACTTCCCGTATAGTCTCAATAGCCAGTAATATTCCTGATATCTGTATTATTTAACAAATACTACATAGCTTACTCTGTGATATGTCTACGTATATTAGCAAACTACAGATACCTCACATATATAGATAAATTCAAGATGGTCTGGGTATAGCTCAGTTACAATGCGTGAGGCTCTGGATTGAATCCCAAGGCACTGCCTCTGGAATGAACATCACCCTTAACAGAGCAGTTTTAAACCTGTGGTGGGGATGTGGAGGAATTAGTCCCTGTGCACCTAGTTCCTGTAGGAATGTGAAGTGGTTGGTGCTATGCAAAACAATATGGAGGATCCTAAAACATGTTTAACTGTATTTGCCGTGTGATCTAGCAATTCTACTGGAAGGATTTCAAACCATCTTTACATCCAGGTCTATAGCAATATTAACAAAGACAGAAGGACCTCAAATATATGTTCCTGTGTGAACATAAAATGTGGCATCCTAAAAATGAAACCTATTTTTTAAAAGTATGGCCTGGCAGGATGGCTCACCGGGTAAGGATGCTTGCAACCAAGCCTGACAAATTCCAACTCTAAGACTCCCTCCAAGTTGTCCGCTAGCTAACAAGCACCTTACTACCCCTCCCTTTTGCACCCATACAGTACAGTACTTGTAACATGCATGGACTTAAGTACGTCCATGCCAAGCTGTTAAGCCAAACAGCTGAGCGAGCATCAGATCCATGAGGATCAGTTCATGATCGTCCTTGGCTACATATCGAGTTGGAAGCTAGTCTAGGCTACATGAGACCTTGTTTCAAAATGACAACAAAGCCAAATAAAATGACTGTATAATTTTAGTGTTATAGCAACAGAAGCTGTGAGGAAGGGAAAAGGGGAAATGGTTGCTTAACGGTTTCCGTTTCACACCATGAGGAAGTTCTGGAGATTGGCCGCACAGAAAAGGTAAACAGAACTGCAGTAAAATTGGTTAAGATGCAATACATTGAAGGCAGGAGGATAATATGTTTTTAGTCTCTCCAGGCAGGGCTGGCAGAGATGGCTCAGTGGGTACAGACCCTTGTCATGAAGCCTGATGACTGATTACAGCCTCCAGTACTCACATAGTAGAAAGAGAAGCAACTCCTGTAAGTCGTCCTCTGACGTCTTCAAGCATGCCCTTGTAAGTGTGGACACGCAGTCAATAAAGTTCAAAACATTTCTCTTAAAACTTGCTGGGCAGTTAAGTCAGCCATGATACATTTGGAAGAATAACCATGAAGACCAGAAGCAGGTGTGCACCCTAATCCCAAGTACGTGAGAAACAGGAATGGGGGTGTGGTGGGGTTGGGTGTCTGCCAGTTTGGTCTACAAAGTGAGTTTTAGTCCAGGCCAGAGCTACACATACAAATAAATGTAAAATAACTACAACATCAAAAACCAGTTTCTTTCCAAATCTGTTACTTCCAATCTTGTTAGGGTTTGTGCTCACTCTCTTTCATTAAATTTCAACACAAAATACAGAATTAACCCACAAAATAGAACAGAAATTTCAAGTAATAGACCCAGGTGAGCCAGGAATTTGATGTAGAAGTGCTACATCTACAAATGGTCATAGAAAAGATGTCTTTGCCCTAAATGCTACAGTCTGTAAATTCACACACACCTGTGAACAAGAGTTCAACCAATTGAAAAGCACATACACACACACACACACACACACACACACACACTGGATTCTTACTGCACAACATCAGCCAAAATAAGCTTAGGTGGGTCAGAGGTTTAGAGCAGACCCTGAAACTGGAATGCCAGGAGAAAACGTGAGAGAATTTTAAATATTCTCAATGTGGATGTCCTTTCAAAGTCATTAGAGCCCATAAAACAAAAGACATGGAATTTAGCTATAAAAAAAGGTAGTGGTGTGTGTGTGTGTGTGTGTGCGCGTGCGTGCGTGTGTGTGTGTGTGTGTGTGTGTATGTGTGTGTACATCCAAGAGAGGAGGAGTAGGCCTCTAAAACCTTAGTTGGGAAGCCTTGATGGTGAGGTCATGGCTCAGCTGTGCTAACCCTGAAGCCTGCTTTCCTGTCTGAACTACAAGTGTAGACAGAAGAGTTGCTATGGAGAGACTGGAGCAGCACTGCCTGCTAGAGTCAGAGTGAGCTGGACAGTGATGAGCCATCACAGTTCTGGTTAGGAGCCTTTTCCACTTCGATTTAGGGAGGAGCTGGAAATTCAGCTCAGTTGGTAATAAATAGTTCATGCCTAGCGTTCATGAAGCCATGCGCCTTATCTCTAGCACTGCTTAAATTAGGCATGAATGAGATGCCTGTAAATCCAGAACTTGGGGGGGGGGGGGGGGGGGGCAGAACAATCGGAAGTTCAGGTTCAATCTTGACTACTTCAGGAGTTCAAGGTCATACAATTGCAGTTCCATCTACTTGGGAGGCTAAAGCAGGACCATTTGAACTAGGCTGTCAAAGGCTGGTCTGAATAATTAAACCAAATCTCACTCCTCCACCCCCACCCCCCGAAAAACCCTTCAGAGAAGACCTCTTCTATGGAAGGTCCCCTCTAGAGGCCTGCTGCTAGGACACTGATAGAGCTTTTTTGGCTTTTGTTTTTTTGTCCCCCCCATTAGCTTTACCGTAAGAGCACAGAGCAGCTTATATGTTAAGCACTAATTCTTCTTCCACACAGCAGCCCTAGCTACCCTGACACCCTTACTGCTACCACTACAAGGTGATGCTTTGGGTCGGAGATACCTTAGCTGAGAATATGTAACTAACTTTAGGAACAATGCATTCTCGTGCTGAAGAAGCGGCTTGGCAGTTAAGGGCACTGTCTGCTCTTGTAGAAGACCTGGGTTCAGGCCGGGCAGTGGTGGCGCACGCTTTTAATCCCAGCACTTGGGAGGCAGAGGCAGGTGGATTTCTGAGTTTGAGGCCAGCCTGGTCTACAGAGTGAATTCCAGGACAGCCAGGGCTATACATAGAAACCCTGTCTTGAAAAACCAAAAGAAGAGGAGGAGGAGGAGGTGGAAGAAGAGGAGGAGGAGGAGGAGGAAGAAGAAGAGGAAGATGATGATCTGGGTTCAATTCCCAGCATCACACCTTAACTAGTTTGTTCTTATTCTAGGGGATTTGGCACCGTCTTCTGGTCACTGAGGGCACCAGGTACCTACAACATTCATACACTTAAAACAATCAATCAACCAACTAACCAATCAATCAATAATACATTAATCTCCCAGTTGTTTACATGTCATGAAAAATGTCGGGCTGGCCAAGATCAGGAGTTATAGACTCACTGTGTGTTGCTATTTGCAGCCAGTAGGTCATCAGCGCCAAACCCTAGTCCCTACACTGACATCCAGTCCAGGAAGCACCGCCTTTGTTCTTGGGGCTTTCTTTTCTCCTCTGGACAGTAGTTGAAAACGTGCTGTTTGGGTGTGATCTTGGATTTGTTAATTCAACAGAATTTTAAGTGACTAATGTGGGCTGTGCACTAGTATAATTGCTTAGGAGATGCCAATAAGCAAGTTAGTTGTCTTCTGGCCACGAGAAAATATAATTTAAAACCTTAAAACTTTCTTCTAAGTTTATTATCTCATGTATTTTGTCACAGTAATATAAAATTGGAACGGCGCCATGTGTGACAGGCTTAAGGAAAGCAAGGGTTAAAACAGCTGCGGGAGTGGATCAGAGAGGATCTAGCAGATATTGCAGGCTTTCTTTGTATTGTTAGTTTATTTTGAGACAGGCTAAATTACTTTGCTCAAGCTGTCCTAGAACTCCCCATCCTCCTGCCTTACTTCCCCATCCCTGAGATTAGAGGTGTGCACCACCAAGGCAGAGCTGACACTGACTTCAGGTGAATTGAGGAACGTTGGAGTTTTAAGCAGAGAAACCTGTGACCTGCCGTTTTAGAATTCTGAGATCTTACAGAGTTTGAGGAAAGAGTTAAGAGGACACCAAACCCAGTTTCCCCTGTTGCCCTTAGAGCTCCCCAGCCCCTTCTACCCGGCTTTTTGCGCGCGGCAGCCAGGTTGGAAGGCAGCGGTACTCCCCACGGTTCCTGTAGGTGGCAGTGCTGCTCCACGGACCATGACCAGCACTCTATTCTGCTGTGAGCCCCTCGGCATCACGCAGTTTCCGGTAGGCCGCCCCTTTCTCCCAAGTCCTCCTGCTCTGTCAAAATTGTTGTGAACCAGCCGGGCAAGGGCTCCCACAGTCCCTTCTTGGGCTTCGGGGAAGCACTGGGTTAAAGGAAAAGAGCGAGCTGCGCCTGCACCACGTGACGTGACCCTTCGGCTTCACAATTTACCCTGGCCCTGTGCCTTGGGCTGGGTCCTCATTAACTTGTCGCTTGTGTTTACAGAGAAAGAGGGTGGGGGAGGGAGGGAGGGAGAGAGAGAGAGAGAGAGAGAGAGAGAGAGAGAGAGAGAGAGAGAGAGAGAGAGAGAGAGGAGAAAGCTGAGAGTGAGTGGTGCACGCCTTTAATCCCAGCACTTGGGAGGCAGAGGCAGGCAGAAGTCTGTGAGTTCGAGGCCAGCCTGGTCTACATAGTGTCAGGTCAGCCTGAGATACACAGACAAACCCTGTCTCAAAAAACAAACAAACAAAATTACTGGGCCTTGGAGGCTGGAGAGAGAAGGCTATTAGCAGTTATGTGTGCATGCTTCTTGCCTTTCCAGAGGAAGATGTGGGTATTTCCAGCACCCACATCAGTTGGCTCACAACCACTTATGAAACTCCGGCTCCAGAGAATCCCACACACTCCATATATTCAAACACACACACACACACACACACACACACACACACACACACACACACATACTTAAAAAGAAAGTCACTGAGCCCTCTTCCTTACTTAGAGTCACCACGTAACTGGTTTCTGGAGCTGAAACGATGTTTATTTGTTTACGTCTCTAGTTTCCTCTTTTTCTTTCTTACCTCTCATGAGTATCACCCAAACCCATCAACCAACTGCTGAAGGTGTGGTTCAGGTTGTCCGGGATGCACAAGGCCCTGGTTTTGATTTCCAGCACTATAAAACAACAGAGGACTGACAAGATGGCTTAGCAGGTAAAGGTGCTTTCAGTCAAGCCTGACAATCTGGGCTTCATCTGGGGTCCATTTGATAGTGGAAGGAAAAAACTGATTCCCTCTGTCCTCACAGTGGACTCTCACAGTGTCCACAGCCACACTGAGACAGGAGCACACACAATGAATGAATGAATGTAGCAAAGTGTTTTTGAACCTACATATGGTCCTAAGTTGTCATTCTTGCTGCACACCTGTGTTGCTTCTGCGTGCTTTGGGGGATATCAAGTACTAACGGCCCCAAGGGTTGCACAGGTGGTGCACATTTGTGAAGTCCATGCAAGGTACGAGGGTTGGGAGGAGACACTGGGAAACTAGGAAGCAAGTCAGGGAAGCCGACACAACTGCTCCTGGGCTCCATGAGTCTGTCATGGAGGACGCAGATTCAACTGTAAGCAGCTGTGAGAAGCCAGAAGTTTGACTTTGCATTTAATGGGGAATGACACAGTTATAATATTGGCAATGAATATTTTTCAAATGATGTTTGCAAGTGGAACTCCTCGTTGGGAATTAAATGCATTAGTGGCTGCCAATGTTTGATCACTGACCCAAATCACCATTCTGCTAAGACTATTGATATTTCTTCTTCGGGATTCTGTTTCTAGCCTCTCTCATGCCCTATACTCGGCTCACGGCCATCTGGAAATCTCCCCATTGCTCAAGTGGCATCGGTTCACTCCATCGTACCTCTCCTCCCTTGCCACCACCTGCCCCACGATAGCAATAAGATGAAGTCTAGATGATTCAGAGGCTGCTAGGCTTGTCACTGACTGGCCCAGTTCAATCAGTTTCCCACCCTGTGCTTTCCTATGGCTAACATCGGTAAAATCCTTTGTTCTTCTCCCATTGGACCCTGATAATCCTCCACACAGGTGACCACAGCTATTTACTTTGCAAAGGTGATATCTGCCACTTGGGAAGTGGCTCCAAACATTTTTTTCTTTTGAGACAGGGTCTTATTGTATATCTTTGGCTGGCCTGGAACTCTCTGTGTAGACCAGGCTGGACTTAAACTCACAGAGACCCAACTGCCTCTGCTGAGATTAAAGGAGTGATCACCAAGTCTGGCTTCAGATAGTTTTAAGCAAATAAAAGATGAATGAGCCAGGCAGTGGTGGCCCACACCTTTAATCCCAGCACTTGGGAGGCAGAGGCAGGCGGATTTCTGAGTTCGAGGCCAGCCTGGTCTACAGAGTGAGTTCCAGGACAGCCAAGGCTACACAGAGAAACCCTGTCTCGAAAAACCGAAAAAAAAAAAAAAAAAAGAATGAGGTTCAGACAAGTAAAGTACAATTGTCTTGAGGATTATTATTCCCAACCTGTTTATTTATAATTAAAAATTGAGTTCCCTTTTGATAAAGTAATTTTTTTTACCCTCCTCAACCCCCTCATCCTCCAGAACATACATGCGAGTGCTCAGTGCTCAGGGAGCCAGGGAGAACTGGCCTCCATCACTGTGGGTCTTCTTATGAGTAGCTCTTGGGGGATTCTGGTCTTTCCTTAATCCTCTTTTCTTCAGCTTTGGTTTATGAGGAAGTTTCCTTACAGAATCTGGAACGGAAGACAGAGAAGGTTGGAATGACAGCACAGCTTGTAGGAAGCCTCGGCAAAGTCTGCAGGGTAGAAGGGGGAGAGCAGAGGTCTGTCTTACTGCCAGCTGTGCCAGCTGTGTTCCTTACGCTTGCTTTCACTGAGACCTGTGAGGTGGAGGGTTAACACCCTCGGCTTACAGGCGAGGACGCGTGCCCAAACAAAGGGCAAGCATGTGGCACGAATGAAGCTTTATAATGAGCTAGAGCTGAAGTCAGGACCAAACCCAAGTGTGCTTGACTTCCCCTGCATTCCTCTCAGTTCTCACCACTAATTCCAAGTGCTTTGAACACACAAGTCTGTTGGCAAACAACACTGCCAAATTTTAATCAATAACTGGTTTATGAACACAGTGCCAAAGAAACACCATGTCTGTCATTGTAGGGTAGACTCTGTACTGGTAGAGCACAAATGATGGCTCTGCTGGTATTATGTGCCTTTCTCATGTAACATGCTGAGAGGAGTTTCCACATCACCTCTGACCTCTAACATTTTCACCAGCTCTCTCTGTGTGTGTGTTAGTTACTGGGTCTTCACATATGCTACAAGCATTCTACTACTGAGCCATGTCCACAGCTTCCATCTCCAAGCTCCAGCATCAAGAAACACATACACACACATAGAGAGAGAGAGAGAGAGAGAGAGAGAGAGAGAGAGAGATTAACTCATAGGACTTTCTATCTAAACTCTGCTTATATTATAAAGAAATAAGTTTAACTATACAGAGAAACCCTGTCTCGAAAAACCAAAAAAGAAAAAAGAAAAAAAAGAAAGAAAGAAAGAAAGAAAGGAAAAGAAAAAGAAATAAGTTTAAAATTCCAAAAGGAAATAATAGGGACAATCCGATCACGGGAAATCCTCCAACAGGTCAGGTAAAAAGTCTGGTAGGCTGAGACGTGAGCAGGTGGGGCACCTGGGGTGAGCAGCCTGTGCAGCAGTTACTGCTGAAACTTGAATATGAATTATCCAGTTCCACAAAGAGAAAATGTTGCCCTGGAAAGGCTGGTGCCATTCATTTAAAAAGAAAAAAAAAAGTGGGTTTAGAGGCTGGAGACATATGAAGAGCAGGAGCTACTCTTCCAGACAGCCTGAGTTTGGTTCCCAACATCCACTTGGTGGCTTACAACTGCTTGTAACTGCAGTTCCAGGGGATTTGATGCCCTCTTCTGAGCTCCACAGGATCTAAGATGTATGTGGTACATAAAAACTCAAGCAGGTACTAACACAAACAGAAACAAATAGCAAAGAAATAAAACGCAGGTTCAGGGATGGGAGGTGGCTCAGTGGTAAAGAACTTGCCATGCAAGAATAAGGCCTACGTTTCGTCCTCAGCAGCAACACATCTGTGATGCCGCTCTGGGGAGGTTGGGATGGGTGATCTGGAGCTTAGTCTAGCCAGCCAGTGAGCTCCAGATTCAGTGAGAGACCCTTATCTCCACAAATAAGGTTGGGGAAGTGACTGAGACGCTTCATCTCCTACTGGGTTCCCCACATATATGACACAGGCATCCTACCAGACACAAAGCAAGTTACGTGCAATCTATAAAGTGTTAGTCCTGCAAAAGTGGATGCTGACAATGTTTATATCTTCCTATTTTTGTTTATGTTTTTAATGTTCTGTTTATAATTAAAAGTAGGTTGGAGACATAGTTCAGTTGGTAGAATCCTTGCCTAGAATGCATGAAGCCTTGGGTTTGATCACCAGCACCACATAAATCAGGTGGTCTGTGGGGGCAGGGTGGGGGCAGCAGCTCAGAGTTTGAGACTAGCCTGTACTACATGAGACCCTGTCTCAAAAAATATTTTTTTATTGTTTTAAATTTTTTTTTCTTTTTTAAGATTTTATTTGATTTAAGTATGAGTACAGTATACTGGCTAGTTTTGTGTGTCAACTTGACACAAGCTGGAGTTATCACAGAGAAAGGAGTTTCAATTGAGAAAATGCCTCTATGAGATCCGGGCCTAAGGCATTTTCTCAATTAGTGATCAAGGGTGGAGGGCCCCTTGTCAGTGGTACCATCTGTGGGCTGGTAGTCTTGGATTCTATAAGAAAGCAGGCTGAGCAAGCCAGGAGAAGCAAGCAAGCCAGTAAGCAGCATCCCTCCATGGCCTCCATCAGCTCCTGCTCCTTGACCTGCTTGAGTTCCAGTCCTGACTTCCTTTCGTGATGAACAGTAGCATGGAAGTGTAAGCTCAATAAACCCTTTTCTCCCCAACTTGCATCTTGATCATGATGTTTGTGCAGGAATAGAAACCCTGACTAAGACAAATTGGTACCAGCATAGTGGGGTATTCCTGTGACAACCTGACCATGTTTTGGGGAGGACTGTGGAAGGACTTTGGAACTTTGGGTTAGAAGATCCATTTGGTGTTAAGAGCTCTGTGGGATGTTGTGTAGGAGCTTGGAAGATAATGTTGAGAACAGTGCAGAAGATGGAGGCCTGGCTTGTGAAATTTCAGAGGGAAGATTAAAGACTCTTATCAGGGCCATTGCTATTTTGATTGTAAAGATTCTGTGGTTTTGGTTAGCTGGGGCTGAAGAAATCAGCTGTGATTAACAAGATACCAGAACTACTAAAGCAAAACCATTGCATTACTGGGACTATTGATGCTGGTGAGCTAGAGCTGAGATATTAGTGGTGATTAAGAAGAGACCAGCATCACTGAGGTGAAATCTTCTGAGAAGTGTTTTCTGAGAGCACAGAGGCTGTGTTCCAGAGATAGCCAGGGTTGTACCTTGTGCTGTGGCAGGACTTGGTAATGTGTAAGAGTCACCCAGGTTGTACTGGTTTTGAAGGCATGAAGGAGTTGTGAAGAGCAGCTGAGGCCTGGGCACTGTGAGAGGCCGTGGGAGGCCATTGGTGAAGGTGCAGCCTCAGTTGCAATTGATGGCCCAGGACTGAAGGGGTCATGCAAAGGAGGTGAGGCTTGGCACCAAGAAGAGTGTCTGTGAGAAGCTATTGGTAAAGCCTAGTTGCAGTGGAAGTCAGAAGTGTTTTGGAGATGCCAATACCATGAGATGACCACCAAGAACAGCAGCAGCAGTGGAGTACAGGCATCTGGAGCCTAGAGACAAGGTGTGTGCTACAAAGGGCAGAGCTGGAGAAGTGACTCAAGCCCTTGGAGGAATCCAGAAGATTATGAGTGGATTCTAGTCATTGGACGGTTGGAGTCTGGTTTTGCTTTTGATTGTGACTGTGCCCTGATATATTTTCCCTCCTGAAGGAAGAAGGTATTTTAGTGGAGCCCACAGTTAAGAGACTTTGAATTTTTAAAAGACTTTGAATTTTAAGAGATTGGATGTTTAAAAGGAACTGAAATGTTAATATGTAAGAATTTGCAAAGACTGTGGGACTTTTAAAGTTATTTAGATCTTGGGGATGAATAAGGAAGTAAGGGTCTAGGCTTATTGGTGATGTGTTTGTGTGTCAAGTTGACAAGGGGTCAATTGTACTGCCCAGTTTTGTGTGTCAACTTGACACAAGCTGCAGTTATCATAGAGAAAGGAGTTTCAGTTGAGAAAATGCCTCCATGAGATTCAGCGGTAAGGCATTTTTTTCAATTAGTGATCAAGGGGGGAGGGCCCCTTGTCAGTGGTACCATCTGTGGGCTGGTAGTCTTGGGTTCTATAAGAAAGCAGGCTGAACAAGCCAGGAGAAGCAAGCCAGTAAGCAGCATCCCTCCATGGCCTCTGCATCAGCTCCTGCTTCCTGACCTGCCTGAGTTCCAGTCCTGACTTCCTTTTGTGATGAACAGCAGCATGGAGGTGTAAGCTGAATAAACCCTTTCCTCCCCAACTTGCATCTTGATCATGATGTTTGTGCAGGAATAGAAACCCTGACTAAGACATACACTGACATGTTTTCAGATACACCAGAAGAAGGCATCAGATCCCATTACAGATGGTTGTGAGCCACCATGTGGTTGCTGGGAATTGAACTCAGGACCTCTGGAAGAACAGCCAGTGCTCTTAAATGCTGAGCCATCTTTCCAGCTCCTGTTTTAAATTCTTAAAATTACATTTATTTATGGGCCATCAGCATATGTGTATGGAGGTCATAGGACAATCTGTGGGAAAAATCAATTCTGTCCTTCTACCTCATGGATCCCAGAAATCAAATTCAGGTCCTCAGGCTTAATGACAAGGTCTTTACCCACTGAGCCATTTCGTTAGCCCATATTTGCTTGCTTTCTTTCTTTCTTTCTTTCTTTCTTTCTTTCTTTCTTTCTTTTTTTCAAGACAGGGTTTCTCTGTGTAGCTCTGGCTGTCCTGGAACTCACACTGTAGACCAGGCTGGCCTCAAACTCAGAAATCCGCCTGCCTCTGCCTCCCGAGTGCTGGGATTAAAGGTGTGCGCCACCACTGCTCGGCCTCATATTTGCTTTCTAATAAAGTCTTACACACTGTAGCCTAGCCTGGTCTGTTAATTATGTAGTGCAGGCTGATCTGAAACCTGTGGCAACTGTCCTGACTCAGGCTTCCGAAAAATGCTGGGGTTATAGGCACAAGCCACCATGTGTGACTATTTATTTTACTACTTGCTTGAAGATACTGGATGTTACTCAAGGATATAGAACTTACTCAGCACACGTGACACCCTTGGCTTGATCTCCAACTTCTCAGTCCATTGTCCAAGGCTTTCACCCAGTGTCCCTGACTTATATCTCACCTCTCCAATCTGCACTGTGTCACTCACCGTCAGGCCTAGCTGTGAGGGAGACCCAACCAGCCATGCCTTCAGAAGAGCCTCTGAGTCCGTATTAGGACTATACTCTGAGTTCTATAGGTCACTATGCTTGACTTTATCTTCCCCAACAGTAGCCAAGAAAAGACAGCTAGCTGTGGCACAGACGCCAGTTCTAGAAGTGTGGAGGCAGATGCATGCCGGTCTCTCTGTGCCTTAGTGTACAGCAGAACCCTTGACAGGTCCCTACCTTACCTAGTCTAGCTCCATCTCCTAACCCAACAGCTCTTGTGCAGAGAATCAGGTATGTTGGTCACCACAGAGGCCAAAGTAGCTGGGCAAGTGTTCCCAGGCCATCTAGATCACTGTAAGGATGGGTCCCTACCATTTCTCTGTACTGCTCTGTCCTGCCACTGCTACCCAGACCCCTCCCAAGCACCCATACCCTCAGCACTTAGACACTGTCTCCACCCTGCCTCTAGTCAAGAGAAAGGGCCTTTACAAAACGCGTGTGAGTGTGCGTGCAAGAGAGAGAAGGGTTCAAATCATATGCACTATGAGACCTCTGCTGGAACTGAAGGAACCACACTAAAAGCAACAGTGCTGGCCTCTGGGTACTGGGTAAGTTTTCTTTGTTCCCCCCCCCCCCACACACACACTTACCTACATACTTTAAAGATTCCATAATGAATATGTCTGAGGAGGAGCCAAAAATTGTAAAGAGACCAAAGAAAAGGAAGGAATGGACAGAAGGAAGAGACAGTAGAATGGAAGGAAGAGAGCTGTCAGGCTCAGAGAGGAGGCTCCAGCCTGTTCCAGAAAAACCCTCAGACTCTTCCACAGCCCCTCATTCAGGTAGTGGGCATCACCTCCTCTGGAGCAGGGTGAGGACCTTGGCTCCTCCAGCATGACAGCCTCGTGGCCAGGGGCTTGCATCCTGGACAACCTCTCCTTCATGCCGCTGATATTTCCATGCAACCCCCAGGCACTGCAGAGCCTGGGAAGACTATCCTCCTGGTTGGCAAGCAAAGATCTCTCTGGTGCATCCAAGGGGCAGAGTGCAACCTGAAATTGGGTCCATTGTTGAGACACTGGAGAAGAGATGGACCTAAGTTCTACAGTAGCAGCCTCACCCAACCACACCCCCAGCTGCTGAGAAACTGTGGGGATCTTCTATTTGCCTAGCCAAAGAGTGAGATGAGAGTCACAGGAAACTGATGATGTGGGGTGGGCCAGGCTGCCACCTGTCTTCTAGGTAAGTCTCTCCCTGCCTAGTAGTCTAAGCACAGTCCTGTGTCATCCCATGGAAAGCTGTGACCACTGTACCCAGTTATGTCACTTCCTTTGCTTCCTGCAGTGCTGAGGGTGGACACCAGGGCTTAATGCATGCCAAGCAAGTGTCCTGCTGCCCTTATGTCCAGGTCACCTTTTATTTTATGGCTATACCTTCCCATGTTGTTTGAGAGTGACAGCGTCTTATTTGCTTGTTATAACAAGAGAGCTGTGCTTTGTTTTATTTATAAAATACTAACTTAAAAATTTAAACTGAGAATCTGAAGATATATTTTGAAGATTTTTCGGGCCAGTGAAGCCAAGAAATCCAGGAGTCACTATAATGGCAACTTCTTTGTGTGTGTGTGTGTGTGTGTGTGTGTGTGTGTATATGTTTTTGTTTTGTTATTGTTGTTTGAGACAGGGTTTCTCTGTATAGCCCTGGCTGTCCTGGAACTCTGTAGACCAGGCTGGCCTTGAACTCAGAGATCCACCTGCCTCTGCCTCCCGAGTGCTGGGATTAAAAGCGTGCGCCACCACCTCCCAGCAAATGGCAACTACTCATAGTTAGAAAAGGAACTACTAGAACCAGACATGGAGTCAAATCTTCACTCAAGCCCAGGAGTGAGAGTGAACCTGGACAACACAGCAGGACCCCTGACCTTCTCTTAAAGAAAAGATGGGGATATGTAGATAAATCTCTAGAGGCACTTGCTTACTTGTAGGAGACCCTGAATTCAGTCTCAGCATTGCAAAAATAAAAATAAATATGAGCAGAGAAAAGAAAAAGGATTAACAAAACTATCCAAGCATTCATGTTCAAGAGCAGCAGAGATACAGAGACAGGGAGGGCTGGCAAAGCAGGTTAGAGCAGTCATACAGGCAGCCTGAGGTTGGGGCATGCAGTCATACAGGCA